>JBAMHX010000009.1:17058134-17074337 GCA_037177515.1 Pseudomugil tenellus | reverse complement strand
TCTACATCACTCACATGTATGGAAGGAAAGATGACAACAGACCCCAGGTTAAAAAAAAAGCGAAGTTCTCCTTTAACTAGCATGACGAATGTCACCTGTTGGATGACATTCAGGAGAACTAAAACAGCGATATTTAGAATTTGGTCTAAGATTAACAGCGGTTCACAAAAGCGTACAACATTGTTGTTGTTTAGAAATAAAATCCAGTGTTTTCTTGTTATAACAGTTAGTTATTTATTCTCTGCTCCCTCTAGATGTGGGGTCATGTCCAGATGTGACTACACTGCTGCGTGCATATAAAAAAGATATTAGGGGGAAAAAAAGCATCAAAGGAGATAAACGGACCCAAGTCTGCTATCACTAGGGCATCTGAACTTATTGAGCTGTTATCCCATCATTAGTCATCTCATCTCAAATAAGATGACTAATGATGGGCTACAGAATGAATCCTTGTTTTTGCTCATTTAAACGCTTGTTTGCAAAGATAAAATCATCTCTGTTTCTCTGTCATCCTCTTTTTTTAAAAACAAAAATTCATCTGGAAGATAGTACAGATCACTGCATGATCCCAAAGTTTTCTTCAAACCACCATTCGTAGACTATAAAGCTCAAGTATTCAAGGAAAAAAGGAAGCATGCAGTCCTTTTGACAAGGGTAGACAGAGTTGTGAAGAATGTGATTAGTACCAACATCTAGCTGGGATTTTTTGTAACTGTTTAGTGTTTACAGACAAAATCCCTCAGTCTGTGTAAAACCACCATGTAATGTGAAATATTCTCAGGTGTCACATCTAATTTCTGATTGAGCATGACTCCAATTACAACCAAGATATTGATTTGTTATTATTATAACAAAGGTACTGTTTTGGTCTGAATGCATTTTAATGCTTATTCCCGAACGGGGTTGCGGGAGGCCTGGAGCCAATCCCAGCTGACAGGGCGAGAGGCGGGGTACACCCTGGACAGGTCGCCAGTCCATCACAGGGCCACACACACAGACGAACAACAATGCACACTCACACTCCCTCCTATGGGCAATTTAGAGTCTCCAATCAGCCTATCCCCAAGCTGCATGTCTTTGGACTGTGGGAGAACCCACGCCAACACGGGGAGAACATGAAAACTCCAAACAGATAGGCCACCGTCCGAGCCGGGAACCTGCTTGCTGTGAGGCAACAGCGCTAACCACCACACCGCCCTTGACCATTTCTTTTTAATTATAATTTTTTTTAAAAATAGTAATTTTGTGATTACTAACTTTGTCTCCTTGTAAGTGAAACGAAACTAAACTCTATGCTGTCTTGTGAAAGAAAGGCTGCGTTTTAACGCGCAGACAGGAAGAAGTCAACTGAAAAGAGGGGCTTTGGGTTTTGCAGAGCAGTGGAGAATTTAGCAGCTCTGAAGGTCCTTCGATCGACGGCCACTCAGCAGCCTGCCGCTGTCACCATATATGAGGACAGTCTGAGAGGCTTCCATGATCTACAGCCTGATGACAAATCTGCTTCTTTAAATCACTTCTCTCTGCCTGTTCCCCCACAAACTTATCACCCACACATATCCTCTCCTGAATAGTGTAACCTGCAGGGCTTTCTTTACAAAGTTTGTAGTGACAGAATTGTTCTTAAAGGTAATGAAAACCTGTTAATAACTCCATTTAAGTTCTCTTTCACAATTTAGCAGATCAGATCCAACGTGACACAAACAAGCTGCCGTATTGCAGCTGATGAGCCCGACCTCTTTACTAGTTAAACTTCTATGCACATACGCTGAGGAAGAAGTTAGGACTGAAAGAGAAGAGTGGTAATTACAATCTATTGTTTGCCATGGAAAAGAATGGGGATCAAAGGACCTTGTACCAGCTACTGCCTCCCATAAGCACTGAGACAACAGACCATATGCCCCAGAGTAGCAGAGGAAATGTCTTACAGCCAGCTTGTTATGGAGCTTGTATGAATGAACTGTACATTACACAGACAGAAACTTCTACAGATTCCTCATACATAAAGAGCAATGACCCACTGCACAGATAGTAAAATTAAGGTTTTTGTCCAACAGCTTTCCATGTTTTGTCATGTTCTAATCCTAAGACATCCCCCCCTGCCTCAGGTGCATTTACACTGTTGCCCCCTCCTCTAACATAAATCTCACGCAGGTAAACATACACATAGAAAACATGTCCCTTTCAAGAACAATCCGTCCGACTTTTTTTTAAATGGAAAAACAAGATATAATTTTCTAAACACATTCATATGTTGACTAAATAGGTGTGGAAATCAGAGCAAATTGCCACCAGACGGATTTATCTGCAGTGGGTATTGTTCAAACACATTATGCATTTTTCCATTTCTATACTAGCCCGTGCACATAGAGCATCCATTTACTGCACAATGTTTGATTCAGGTCTCTGTTTCTGCTTGTTGGTCTCATAAGAGTCAATGTCCATGAGGTATGCTGTTCTAACTGAAAACGCATCAGTCAGCACTTTGTACAAAGCCATAAACGTGCTTTTCTTACAATTATCTTATTTACTGCATTTCAATAAAAAAAATCTACTGAACACCTGTGTGTAACAGCACAAGTTATGTTTCTCATCTCTGAACCGACATTTGATAATCTGTTAAATGTGTCAGACTATGTATTTGTGCATTTATGAAGTGAATCCCTGCTGCAACCTATGGTCTCCTTAGCAGAGACCCCAGGTTGAAAAGCACTACACGAAAAGACACAAACATAAATCTTTATCCTCTCTGACCTGTCATACTGCGTTTACATCGCAGTCTGTGACTTCAGTGTCTGCACAGGTTACCAAGGTAACATAGCCTGCATTATTCAACAGCTATGGTTGGTTTAGATCTGAAAGTTGGCCTGATTGTGTCCCTCAGAGTACACGAGGGTTAATTCTTATTCCGCTTGTCCAAATAGTAGTAGACTATTTTACAGAGGATGCAACTAACCATAACATAAAACAAGACCACATACATGGACAGCATATTAATACTAATCCAAAAAGACTTTTTAAGACAGAAACAAAAAATATAGTCAGCTGATTCGGTGTATGACCTCTAATTACCAACTTACTAACTAAATAAATGTTGATCAATAATAATCCATACATAATGCTATATATAGTGCTTTTCAGGGCACCCAAAGCGTTTTGCAGTGATTCCACTCTTCATTCACTTCTCATTCATATTTGGTGGCAATAAGATTGATGTGTGCTGCCCTGGGGAAACCACTGGATAGAAACGTGTCAGTTAATCCACGCTGACATCTTCTTCAACCACTACCCGACATTCATGCATAGTCATTCACCACCAATGGCAGCAAGGAGAGTAAGAGTCTGGCTCAAGGACACAACGACAAATAGACAAGGGGAGTGGGATTTAAACCACCAACAACCTACCAACACCCTCCTCTGCAGCCTGCAGACACCAACAAGCTAATCCATAATTTTCATTATCTGTTAAAAGATTTTACAGCTGACATTGCGATAACACTAAAAATAAACTGAGAATATGAATGACAATCCCAAAAGAATAAGAACATGTGCATCTGTAATCCAGGATGCTCAAACTTATTTCATATTATCACAGTCAAATTGATTTAAAGAACAACAAAACTTGAATGTAGACACATAACATAAAAATCACACCAGGCAGCAAGATACCTAAAAATCCACACGGTTACATTATTATCATCCCAGTTTTGTGGGGTGTGAAATAATATCCACTATACTGCAGGGTTTATAGTGAGGCTTTACATGAATTCACTCAGGAAGGAAATGTCCAGCAAATACTGGTGTTTCATGGGACACAAACAAATGTGAAATAATGGAGCTTTAAATATAAAAAAACAAATCAATTACTTTACTTATTGCAATACATCAACTAAATTGATCAACTACACAAGTTTTAAATGGGAGAGACAACATTAAAGATACCTGACAGCTGTGCTGTGGAAGTACATCACCTTGCTCTGTCATATTTATTACCTGCATTGCTGAGGCACTTAAAGTGTCACAAATAAATCTTGCACTTTCTAGGTTTGGCAAGTGTGTATATTGGGACACACACACACACACACACACACCCATCACTGGCTTTACAAAACAAGCCATTCTCTTTGCAGGTTCTAGTTATTTTCCCAAAAGCTCTTTATGTCCTTGAGTTGCATCTCTTGTCCCCCTTCCATCTATCCATACATCCCTTGATTCCTAATTTCTACCCTTTCCCTAATCCATCCAGCTCTTATCCTGCTACCCCCATCCCATGCTTACCAGGCGTGCTAGTAAGCAGGACTCAATGCTACAGGACAGACACAGCATTACAGCATGACTGAGCTTATGTATTGGCTCAGAGCCACAGCTGGCCCAGCCTTTAAAGGAAGTGTGTGTGTTCTGATTGGTCATTGGGGGATTGGGGCACGTATTAGCGTGCCCTCTGGCTGATCCATTGGACTGGCCCCAGCTCACAGAGAGAGATGGACACTGGGAGGGATTCAACTAGTGAAGCTTTTAAACTCAGCGCATGTTGTATGTATAATCTAGTATGCAGGCTCCCTGAATGAAACAGTCCCTGGAAAAAACATTTAAAAAGCTCTTATCAGAGTAAATTCGCAGCAGCTCAAAGCATAACTGAACTGAGCTGTAAAGATCAAACTAAACAGGGCGAGTAATTACAAGAAAAATGGGAATGATTTAAAGAAGGAAAACTATTCAAAATTCCAAGTGTTTGTGTAGATTTAAAAGGATGTGTTGATGCATTTTGAAAAAGAACAACCTGTCTTTGTATATGGCCTCTTCACTTAATTTTTTAATGCTATCACTATCCTGCCATTAACAATTATATTCTATTACCCTGTAAAATGGCAAGACATAAAACAAAACAATTAACCATAGAGAATCTAAAAGCTGGAACATTGTCCAAGTATCCATCCTCAAATTACCAGAACAAATTTTACTTTTCTATGATGGACTTAGTAGGTGGTATGTCTAGAGATTAAAATATAAAAAACAAAGAATTTGTATTATGTATTAAGTACCTAAAATACATATATTTGAGCAGTATGGGTCTTCTGGTATATTTAGCTTTTAAAACTTCCCATTATAAAAGACGTATTAGAACTGGATTAAGTATGACAATGTAGCCTGCGCAATCCGCATGTGGTTACTTGGGGGGACTTCAGTGTAAACAAACATAAATCACACGCTGCATATTGTGGATGCGTCCCTCTGACAAAATGATTTTGGAGACGTATAAGCCTGCCACTGCATGGGTTTTTTTTTTAATTTGTGAGGCACGTTATAGTAAAATGCTGCAAAAGTAAAGCACAGCACAAGATCAGAGGCAAGAAAAGCAGAGGATCTTCCCCTGCAGTGAAACTGGAGGGAACAACGGGCTGCTGGATCAGAGCACCTTACTGCCACTGGCTTCCCCCTCCAGCACCCAGGTAGGTTGGCCCATTCATAAATCACTTTTATTCCTGTAAGCGCTCAACAGCCTCACGTCTTCAAATGATGCACTGTGTAAAAGGGATGAGGAGGCAGGAGGGTGTGGAAGATGGGAGACAAAAGAGTGGGTTGTGCAAGGAGGGAGAAGAGGCACTGAAGGGAGAGGTAAACTACATTAAAAACAACAATCTGTAAATGCATCTTTTCTTCTGTTTCAGCACTCTGTCCGGACAAAACGAGAGACTATTAATTTATTGAAAACTAATGTTCCAGAAAAAAAAGCCATTCAAGTATTTCAGCGGAGGCAAACTAAAAAGCTTTGGTCCAATCCAGTTACCCAAGTCAGTCTAAAGAGGGTCAAGTTCACACTTGCCAAAGATAAAGTGCTGCATATTCATCCCGTTTTAAATATGTAAATACTGATCGGCGCTGTGTGACGTTACTTCTATACGTAATATCATTTGTCTATCACCGTTAAATTAAAAAGAAACTCCTTCCCAGAGGTTTACTGTCACTGGCACTTTTGGTGCTTTATGTGTGATCTTGTACATTAATTAATAAAACTTTAACAATGGAAAATAGCTTAAATATTTTGATAATGTTGACTTGTGTTAAGGCACACAGAAAGGTGAACTTAAAAAAATGTGAACAAGTAACCTCAAGTCAAGAGAGATTGTGTTGAAAAAGGCTGTAGTGGCTGCATCGTCCTGTCATGAAAACCTCTGAAGTCCATTCAATACATGATAAAAAGAGTTAAAAAGCTATCAATGACATGTTAAACACTAAAATAAAATTAAAAAGGCTTCAATTCATATGATTAGAAAAAAAAAAGAGGTTCAAACATTTAAGTTCTCTATGACCAATCTATACAAATTAATTCAAGGCTGCATTGTTGAATTCAACAGTGTAAACTGTCAGACCATGTAAGTAATCTCACACCATGAACCCTTTGTGTGTGTTTTTTTAACAGATTTGAATGGGGATATGTCTTAAACAATGCTAGGAAAAAAACAACCAAACCACCCCTTCATTCAGTGAAATAAAGCACATCCATTAGTAAACCCCTTCTTTATTGATCGATTAACTGCTCAGCTAAACATTCAGCCGTGTGCTATTCATCATGGAGGGAAGACATAAGCCATGCTGTCGTGTTTCAGGAGCAGATGGGATGTTGGGATGTAATTGAGATTACATGGTGGGTTGTTTGCCTGCAACAAGCAGGGTGGAAACCTAAAGGTGCTATACACAAAGCTCATAAGAGCCTTGTGTATTCTCTGCTGAGCCAGTAATATGCAAAAAAAACCTTAATCAACTGAAATAACAATAACAATAACAATAATAATAATAATAAGCTGGAAAATGTCTTTTTGTTCATTTTTATCATTGTGTAAATGCAGAAACTATAGAGCAGGTGGACTATTACAGTTGCCATTTATTCGCTTACAATTCTTTAATTTGACTGGCTATGTAAGGTCAAGATTAAGGAGAGATATTAAAGCTTGGAATCCATTTTATCCCACAAATGGACATTTCATGTAACAGCCATAAAGATATTGTAATAGAAAAGCTATCATTTACAGTAATAATACATTAATTAAATTGCATGGTTAAATCTATGCAGAATTATCTCCACTGTTAAAGAAGCATGAAATACAACCAAGAGTGACTGCTGAACGACTGGGAGATTGTAAAAAGGCTTATGAAATTAAGGAGCAGAGAATTACATGACATTTTTTAAGCACAAGCAAAAGTCCATGCATCAGTGCGACTTCTTACACTCCAATAAATCATATCTGTGATACGATGATGATGTTCGATTTGCATGTTTGCCTTAAGAGCAAACTGGTAGACGCAAACACTGGCCAACACAGAACAGGGCATTTTGCAGTTAAAATGCAAGCGGGATAAGAAAGAGGGTTTGTGTACCAGCATGAGGAGAAGCCAGCAGGGGCTGGAGGTATTAGAAGTGCACAGAGCGAATAAGAGGGTAGGGCACAGAGGACATTGCTACTGTACAGTATAGATGTGCGCCATGATGAGACTAATTAAATAGATTCTTCAGTGGGCGCGCCTCGGGAAAGCTTGAAAAAGACACTTGCAAATTAATGAGAACTCAAAAAAAGACGAAGGAAAAAAAGAGAACATAAAACTTTCCAGTACCTCCAGGTAGGGCTGCCATTTACCTCCATGCATTCTTAAAAGCAGAGTAGATAAATGGGAAACAATATTTCCTGTTGTCTGACACCCACCATGTTTCTCTACACAATACATTCAGCCGTACCCTCATTTCTCCAACATGAAGCATTCTAAGTATAGCAGTAAGAAGACAGAAGCTCTACCATAAGCAGCATGTTCCAGCTCTATTTAAAAAGAAGAGTGATAGAGACTGGTTGGGTGGGGGAAAGGGGAGGGGGTTGGGGGGGTCAAAAAGACAAGGAAAAAGAGGAGGCGGTATCAGAGGAATCTGTGGAGTCGGTGGTACAGATGTAATGCAGGAGATGGGAAGGTTTTAAGAATAGACAAGTAGAAGCACATGAAGACCACTTTATTTGGACCTACTAAAAATAGCGTAGCAAATGGTGGCAGGGGCTCTCTGGCCTTGCAGTCCTCTCTCCTTCCAGGCCGGTGGAATCAATAGGTAGGGAGCCATAGAGAAGGCTTCCCGGAGCCTGTAGCCAACAGTTGCTTTTGGGGGGAGGAAGAGAGTGCAGTGGAACGAGAACTATTTTTTCCACTCCTTTACTAAATATGGTCAGAGAGGTTGTGAGACAAGACACAGAAGTGGTGTAGCAAAATGGGGCCGAGGCATGTTTGAAATGCTTGGCTTCCTACAAAGTGCTAAGCGTTCAGCAGAGCCGTCCGCAGTGTGGGGTAGAAAGCTACTGGCTGGGTGGACTCCTGCCCCTGACTTGCTGCCACTCTGTGTTTTTTCTGTGCTCTCTGCCCTCAGAACTGCAGCAACATCTCTACTTGCTCAACTACAAGTTTAAAGGTGACCCCTTGCAACGTACTACAATGCATAAATAAGACTTACAAAATGGTGCCAAAAAATGAACACAGAAAAGAAAAAAATGATATTTCGATATCATTTATCACTAGCTCTTAACAATGTCCATTTAATTTGCACAGACTGCTGCTAGCTGTCTTCTGCTGCAGAGGCACAGCCACCACTTTTTTCTTTGAATGCATTTATCCCAACTCCGCTCTCAAACATTCAGTAAACTCCCTCATCTAAGCGGCTGTATAAAGTTCCACTAAATAATAAAAGCGCATTTCAGGAGCAAGATAAAGCTCTGGGACCGTGTGCGTCTATGGAATGAGAAAAAGGAAGGGTGGGAGTACTACTGGTACACTTTCTGCCTCCTCTGCCGATCAGGGCATCCTCTCAGCCTTCTGCCTCAGAATGCACATCATGGTGAGGAGAATGCTGCAGATTTCTTTTCTTTCTTTTTTTTACACCCCTCCTTTTTCTGCCTCCCCTGTTTCTTCAAATGGCATCTCTACATGTCAGCTCTACATCTTCCTCCTCTAAAGGTATGCCTTGTGTTTGTGTAGGAATGTGTGCATATGTGGAAGCTTGTGTGTGAATGCCCGCTTCCTCTGCCTTCTCCCACCTCCCCTTCCTGACTCTGGCACTCAACCCACCCGCCATCCCCACCCCTCCTTTCCCCCCAATCATAGAAGCTGATTCAGCGAGTCAGGCGTGCACCCGGCACACACGATGGCTGCAGCAGCTGGAGCACTCTCTAGGTCATTATGGCTCTCTTCACTACGGTAAGAGGAGGAGAGGAGGGGAATAGAAGAGCAGCAGCACGGATAGCAAACTGATCTGGCAGGTAATTTATGCCCTTCCTTCGCTTTTGGACGGAGTTTACCCCTGATGGGCCTTGATTTCTTGCGTCCCATCTCTTTCCTCCCTCTTCCCTGGACGAAATCAGTTATTAACCGCATGGTTTGCCTGTGAGTCGCGTAGTCGAAAGAGGGAGTGGAATGTACAGTTCTGCAGCAGCATCATCATCATCATCATCACTGGGACAGAACTTAACATCAAAACACCTTTGGGCTTTTATATCTCCTATTATTCTTCTTGTCTCATTGGACGGGTGGGGGGGGACACGGTCGATTTTTAAAAAGAAAAAAAGTGAGGACAGAATGATGATGCAGGAGGAGTTAAAACTGCAAAAAGGGGAAGCTGGGGAGTTTCTATGGTCCACATGGATTTTATCCCAGTTTTCTGCACTCTCCACTCTATCTCTCTCATCTTATTTTTCCCCCCTCCCTCTCTTGTCTTGCTCTCTCTGTCTCTTGTGTTCCTGGCACTGGCCGGACATGCTGCAGCAGCAAAGCTCTTTGGCTCATTAGGCTTCATGGTTGCAGCCCTGCCGCTATCTAGTGACGGACTCGTTAACTAAGACCTGCACTAGTGTGGAGAGACATTATCATTCAAAATCTGCTTCCGACACCTTCCAAGAGGCTTTTTGTCAACATGACTAAAAGGATGATATAATGACTTGGACTCTTTATATGTTCTTTTTGTCTTTTTTAAAATATCTTTTGGAACTTTATATTTTCTTGCTGATTTTACCTTAAAAATGGTTAATTAAAGACGGGGGCGTGGTTGGTCCCTGCAATCCTTAAGTGAAGGGAGGTAAGTTTAAGGACATGCCACACTTTTTGAGACCAAGGTGCTCTGATTGGGGTGTGATGTGGTGAGCTAAGGATGACGAAGCATCAGGATAATGAACAGCAGGCAGGTCATGTGTCCTGAACAGGAAGAAAAGCGGATTGACAGCACACAGCTGTGAGAAGTGTATTAACACAGATGTGCGTGTGTGTAGGGAGGGAGGAGGGGGGGGGTATTAGGCTGCGTTGGCTGGCCGCGTAGATGTGTGTCACTGGCTAAACCAACAGTACTTGGGGTGGTAACCCAGTTTTCTCTCTGTAACGAACTGCTATAGGCTAGGCCGGGCACGCAAGGTATACGTCGTCTGCAGTGCTATCAAAACCAAAAACACACAACAACTGCTAGGCTACTTTGTTAGTTCACATTCCCAAACCTTCATCCCAACGTGTGAAGGGAGGAATTTCACCCCTTCTCTCTCCTATGTACTCACTCTCTCGGGCAGCTGTGACATTTCCTAAACAGGACGTCACACCTTTAGGACCCAGCTCCTCCACCTGCCCAACCCTATCTTTGCACTGAGAACAACTGTCACCGCCAGTTACAGCTTCTCTCATTACTATTCCAAACCTTCCCCTCAAGAACACTGCACCACTTTCACTTTTCAGTCTCCGAACTTAAGTTTAAACATGGTCTCTCATGATCATTTTTTTTCTATTACTATTTCTATTTCTATACATTTCCACATATAGTTTGCATGCTAGCTTAGCATGCGTGGAGGCAGTGTCGACTTGTGGAATGTGCTGGTGTGGGGCAAAGATTCATTAGAGAGTTGTTGAACAATTCTCACTATCATGTAAATGGTTATTGATCTGCTCCACCCATTCTGCAACATAACAGCTGGTTTTAGTCTCAAAACGGAAAGGTGAGGTTTGATCAGAGGAAAAGGCAAGGAAAACGATGACGGCAAAAAAATTATCTGTGGGTTCAGAGAGAGCGAGAGACAGATAAAGAGAAAGAAAGGGGTGTAGGGTTATAGTGGCAGCAGTGGGTGGGTGGGTGGTGATAGGGGGTGTACAACCAGGACCAATCCACAAGTGCTGAGTGGGCATTAGCGCCTTCATGTGACCTATGGCCTGCCTCTGTGCCTAAAGCCCAAATCCTGCTCACAATAGCTTCCTGTTCAACTTGGATCAGCCTCATTTTCAAACATCAGCAAGCACTTCAGTTAGCCATGGGGAGCGTTGCTGACACAAGACAGACAAGGGACCGGTAAGAGACAGGTACATACCAGTAAAAGAGATGTAGGACATGTGAAAGGATACAGAAAAAGGCAGGGGGAGTAGAGGGGGTAATACGAGAAG
This sequence comes from Pseudomugil tenellus, assembly GCA_037177515.1. NCBI lineage: Eukaryota > Metazoa > Chordata > Actinopteri > Atheriniformes > Pseudomugilidae > Pseudomugil > Pseudomugil tenellus. Next base: position 17,062,904 of record JBAMHX010000009.1, on the reverse strand, counting down.
AAAAATATGGTGAAGAAGTCAGATTCAAACAGAAGTGGGCGGAGAGAAGAGAACATGCTTAGTATGTCAGCAGGACTCTTCAGCATATAGGTGCACCACTGCTGCGAGGAAACCGCAAATGATTGCCAAACTTGACTGGATGCACACTACAAGGTGGACTCTTACAGTCATGAGAGATTACTTCCCATGTTTGGCTGCTGCTTTTTTTCTCCTTTAAATCAATCTTTGAATCTTTTTTTGATTTTCCTGGAAAGAGAAAAAGAGTATTTTTTTAACACCAACTGCAAAGAAAGAAAAGGGGGAGCTGTATTGCTTCCCTAGAGTTTCTGATTTGTCCCAGTTGCCTGGAGGACAGCAGGGGTCACTAGGACAGACGACTATGGTATGGACTGCAAAGTTTCTGTTATGTTCAGGGGCGGGGGAACTGGCTGGTCAGCCTTACATGGCAACCAAAGGAAAGCCTTGAGTGTTGAACTGAATTTACACTCAAAGTCACCTTACAGTGCAGACTACCATACTTGGGAGAGAGAACGGTGAGGAAAAATGTTCTGCTCCCAACTTCCCGTCCTTGGCAAAAGGTGAGAATATTTTTTAACTAAGATTACCTCCTTAGTGTACATACTTCTTTATGTACCCATATGAACATATGATAGCTATGGAATGTAAAGAAGTATGTATTCTTGGTGAGGTCTAAGTCCTCGTTCTGAAAACACGATGATGGGCAGAACTGTCTGAAGATATGTGTGTACTTTTCAGATTGCTAATAAGATTTTCCATTGTCATGTTATCAATGTGAAGAGAAACAATAAGCAAGCAAGGTAAAAGTGAGGGAGAGATGGAGGAAGACAGAATAAAATGTGTGTGGCAAGACTCGTACATTAGCTATACTGTTTCTAGGCAGTCTCACTGCAGCAGTAATCACTGTGGAGAACTTTCTGCTTTCTCTAACTAGCTGACTTGGCCAATAAAAATCTCTCATCCAAGATACAACAACAATCCATTGGACAATTACTTAAGTTAGCATAAAATGATAATAATGTTGTTTTGGGCTTGATTTAACAGCAATATGGCTTTAGTTCACTACTTAAAACACCTACAACTATAAGTAGTTACATTGTGACATTGCCATATGATCCGGATCTCCTTTCATCATTGGGTGATTTTGCTGCATTACAGCCCTTGACATTCAGCCAGCTGCAACTTAGCACCAACTTCAGTGAGCAGTGAGTGGTATGTAGGAGCTGCTCTCAATCATTAATACTATCATCTTTTCCAGTGCCCCCACATGGCTGAATGAGGGGGGGAAAAAGCCAAGGTCACCTGGTAACAAAAAAACTCTACTAATGTTTCTAGTTTATAAAATGTAAATGTAAAAAAAAAAAAACAAATGTAAATAAATAAAAAAAAACTTACATGAGCAATAGGATGTTGCTGAAGCAGCAGAAAGAAGAGCTGCTGTGGCTGCTCCTCACACTGCTTATGCTTTATCATATGGTTTCTGTGTTAACAATCTTGTGTGTGTTTAACTGTGACTGCTTTCCCTTAATGCCTGTGCCCTTATCCATACCGGCCCCCCACCCCACATCAACCCCACTGCCCCATGCCCCCCTCCCTTTATCTGACTCCTGCTCTCATTGTTCACGTTTGCTATGCTTGCCAAATGCTTTGCTGGGCTGCATGGAAGCCAGATTAGACCATCTAAAAAGTGACAATGCAGGATCAGGGTCAGCTCTGGCCTGTCAGCTGATTCCAATTGTCAACTGCTTCTAACAAATAAAGGCAACAGAATATGGACAGAGGCACAGAGAGAAATTAAGCGAGGGAGGAGGTGGGCAGTTTTCAGGGGAGCTATTCATATCTGGCACTTTCACCTTCTCTGACCCTTCTCTCTGGCCTGTGCCTAGATTATAGACAAGTCTATACCAATTTTAGCACAGGTTTACACCTCTTCAAAATACTTTTGTGAAGATGCTCTGATACCTACTATTTTTTCTTAAAACTTAAAAAAACATTAAAACAACCAGCAAGGAAGAATACCATCAGTTGATGCAACAAGCAAATAACAGCCAAAAAAAAAAACTTCAATAGTTTCTAATAAACTAATCAGTCACTTAGCAATGCTGCACATTTTTTTTGCTGCACATGATTTTGGCTCTGTTGATAGTGATAAACCATAACACATTCAACACCTGCAAAATAAATGCAAATTTTCAATAAAATGTTCACAGAGAACAATATTTAAGTGTTTACGGGCTTCTTGATGATATACAGAGTATTTTATTCTGACAAAATGCATGTTATGTGAAAAGTTGACTCTCTTTTTCTTTTGAATAAAACCATTATTGAAGCTGAAATACACAGCCACCAGTTAAGTTTAAAACTACAATTCATTAATAGTCTGTATTTTGGTATTATATATTTGATGACATAAATAGATTAGAAAGAGGAAAGGTAAACCTGAAGAGCAAGATCTGTGCAAAAGCTAGAACAATAAATTAAACTACTCAATGTGATTGACAGCTGTCAATTGGAATCAACATTATGTCAGTTGGAGGAATTAAAAAGAGAGAAGAAAGTATATCTTAAAAACAAAAATTCGTTACGCTTTAAATATCAAGACAAAATTATTTTAATTAGAAAATAGCTTAAAAAGAAGTTGGCTCATTCAGAATACAGCTCTTTGTTCAGTTGACATCACCCCTTCATACCCATTTGCTTGAAATGTCTATATCACTGTCTTTTCTGTCAAGATATGGGTCTGTGGGTCCTACGCTGCATGTTTCACCCTCAATAGCAATGACCTCCTGTCTGACTGACAAACACAGCAGATGCTGACATTATCAAATGCTAAGTACTTGTCGCCCCCCTTGCTTTTGCCCTGTTATGGCCCTTAGATGAGGTGAGTTGCCTGACCACCTGACTGAGTGAAGCATGAATGTGCATGTGTATGTTACAAATAGACCTGCCTGTGGTGTGCCATGTCAAGCTGGCCTTATGTTGACCTCCATTCTGTCTACAAGCAGTGCTGTATATCCCTCAGCTGTCGCTGGCCAATCTGAGAACCTAATTTGTATCTTGACAAAAAAAAGTAAATAGTTATTGCAGCTGGCCATGTTTCACAGCACTCTAAAAAACAGTTCATCGTGAAGATTTAAAAAAAAAACCCTGATTGCTTTAAAAAAAATTACGATGCAAAAAATTATAATAGCTTAAAAGCTTTATGAAACATTTTCAGTATTTAGTTCTACGTAAATATACTGCAGCAGTAAGTCAATAAATACATATTGACTAAAATTACAGTACTATTGCTTAACATACAAGACTTGATCAAATTTATTGATGTGGTTCTCCTAGATCCTCTGATAAGTCTTGTCTTAGAATAAAGCAGATTTCTAAAAGAAACTGTTGGCAGTATTGTACTAAAGTAGAGTCATGAAAGTCGCATATTCTCTGAAAGAGTCATCTGGCCTCAACTACTGTTCAAACCGTATCTCTACCCTGCAAATCAGTCCCAATGACTTAAAAGATTGGTTTAATTTAATGTTGTGACTTGACACCTCTGAGTGCTGCTGTAAGAGCATGAGTGAGAGAGCTTGTGTATGTAGTCATGCGTCTGCATTTGTCTGTTGGCCGTCTCTGTGACCGGAGCAGCAGCTTGCTTGCAGCAGGGCCCATCTGTCAGAGTCTGTAATTGCTTCATGACTCCAGGACATTTGACTCAAGTGCACTGCTACAGATTATTATGATCCTTTTCACAGGGAACAATTTTTCTCACTCTCTGAGAGGGGCAAGCATAAAACTTGAAAAGATAGTGAGGAGGATAAATAGACTGCCTGGGAGGCAGCAAAGGAGAAAGTTAGGTAAGGTTGATCAACTGTACCTGTGTGTTATTGGTATGGTGGCAAATGGGGTGTAGGTGCTAGATATACTTGGGTGTCACACAGAGAAGGATGAGGGTGAGCAGATAAGTGAAATGAGGATATATAAAAACGATGCACAGTGCACTGCAGGTAGTGGGTGGACTTGGGGTAATTTGCAACTTATCAAGCTGTAAAAAGGTATTGAAATGCAACTGTTCTAGTGTTGTTGTTTTTAAGCTAAACATTTCAATGCTCTAACCTTTGAGTCACCAACTACTCATCATCAACTACTTTCTTTGACTGTCAAACAAATATTTCACAATGCTTTGCTAAAGCTGGTAAAATGGAACCAAATCACCTCTTGAATGGATTTGGTCCCCTTCAACCAGCTGTAGCTATGCTTTGAAGACTACAGGAGCCACTTTTACTATGATGTCTTCAACGTAGTAGGAACAGAAGATGGCTGCTGTAGGACTACCTCTATCAACAACATCTGGAATGTTTTTTTTTTCATATTCAATGCTAAATCTGTCCAAGTTTTGACTAATGAATAAAACCAATCCAAGCTTTAAATCTGTTGTCTGGTCACCTTTCCTGACTGAGTGTTGTCTCTGCCTGTAGAGGGATTGATATTCTGGCCAGACTATTAACAGCAGTTTAAAAAAAAAAAAAAAAAAAAAACAGCAGGGTTTTAAAATGCAGTGGGAGGGGGGGCATTTCAGAAATACAGCACTCCCATTTCAGGGTCAGAATGTACAGCTGTCTTCCCGCCACACATTTTAAAAATGACTGTCATTGCATCTTAGCAATCAGTTACACTCTGGTTGGAGATAACATACACATACACACACACACACACACACACACACACACACACACACACACACACACACACACACACACACACACA
>JBAMHX010000009.1:17035813-17048924 GCA_037177515.1 Pseudomugil tenellus | reverse complement strand
TCTCTACATCACTCACATGTATGGAAGGAAAAATGACAACAGACCCCAGGTTAAAAAAAAGCGAAGTTCTCCTTTAATTCAATTAAAGGTTGCGTGGTAGGTGGAGCCTATCCCAGAAAATCATTGAGGATGAGGATGGGTACACCCTGGACAGGTTGCCACTCCATCACAGTGCCAGCACAGACGGGCAAACAACCATTCAAACGGACATTCCTTCCTGGGGAGAATTTAGAGTGATCAATTAACCTAACATGCATCTCTTTGGCTGGGGAGCCAAAATACCCGGAGAGAATCCACACTAACACGGTGAGAACATGCAAACTCCACACAGAAAGGCCAATGTTCAGATCACCATCCAGTTGAGGCCCGAACCAGCAACCTTCTTGCGGTGAGGCCACAGTGGTAACCACTGCACCACAGTGCACCATGGTTAATGTAATATATGCTAAAATAGAGCTGATCCGAAAACAGCTGGGCTCTTTCCTAAGAATTTACTTTCACACGTGAGTGAATATTAATGTGTTAATGTGTTAGCATTGGTATGGTGAATAATAGTTTTTAAGCTGTGTATCAGAGAAACCACACTGTAAAATATAAAAAACTAATAAATCGGATATTATTTTGAGGTGCACATTTCATCTAAGCTGAATGCCATTGTCTGCATCACAACATAGATTATTCTTCACGGCACAAAAGTATTCTTCAAACAAATGTTTAAGTGAGCTTTTTCTCAAGCAGATTCAGTCACATTAAATTTAGGAGTAACGTTTTTTTCAGTTTTGACAATAATTATTGAAGTTTAAACTCAAACTTTTACTCAAACTTCTATATCCGAATTTATTTTGCAGATGGAAAATCAGACATGTAGAATATTGGACTGAGATATTTAAACTGGGGGGCATTATCACACTTTCCAGAATATCCAATATATTCATAATTTCTTAGAAAATCCTATCTCAATTGTTACAAACCATAGTTTTTGTAGGTTTTGTAATTTTGTAGTTGTCACGCTGAGAGGTTTTTAGCAACTTTTAACTGATCTGAAGAGAAACTTGTTTCTAAAAAACAAATAAAACTGTAATGATAATATGATGCAGTTTTATCAGTCCAACTCATAACAAGCTAGCAAATCTGACTTAAAGGGTACTTGCCTGTTACCACTGGGGTACTGAACAACAATATCGTGATCCTCATCAATGCCACACACTGTGCCTGTGGTGGTGAGTGTCTCGAACATGCCATCAGTCCACCCCCCATGGCCATGCTGGAGGGACTGAACAATCTCCAGATCTAAATCAATGTTGACTAGGTCTCCAATCTGAAGGCCTCCAGGATTTCTGTTGCCATTCTGTTCACCTATAAGACAGAGGAAAAATGTGATTGCTCAAATATAATGCTGTATTAGTATTCCATTTAAACTCAAACACGCAGTACACAGTTGTATTTCATTAAAGAATAACAGCACATTTTTGCAGCCCATCGATTAGAAATCGCAATTTTCTATATTGATACTGTCAAGGATGAAAAGTAAATTCCACTGCAGAGTCAAAATCTAAAATAAATTCACTCCTGGAATGCCTGGAACTGCATGACCTGAGTATGTCCCATGTTTTAGAAGCTAGATGACTATGCAGTGCTGACATCTAGTGCCTAAACATGCTTAACTACAACTAAAACTTCTCTAATGCCCTTGAATTCACTGCGCCAGAACAAGGGGTGAAAGAATTGGTGCAATAATGACGATAGACACAGATCACTGGCTTACTTACCTAAAACAGGACAATGGTCTCTGTAAAAGGACCCTCCTTTGGCATCCTGGACACATTTCAGGTCCGACTGAGAGGAAATAAAAAAAAATAAATAAGGTGAGACTCCGATAATTACCCAGATAATAATTTTATTACAGGGGGCATGTCCATGAATGATAAAAACAAACACTTAATCTGCACAGGCACAAGTTCTGCATATACTAATAAAGTGTGTATTCTTAGAATGAAGTAGAGCAATGAAACACTGAACTGGTATTAGAGGTAAACATGATATTCATGATGACTCATATGCAGCCCCAGTGGCACAGTTAGAATATCATAAGGTGCAGCAAACATTCCTCTGAACTGATGGAACACCAAATTACTGAGTACAACAAGTACTAGCAAATAAAATCCTGTCGGCCGTACTGTATACATCCACCGTGACATGTTTGGTTTAATTGAACTTTGAAAATTAATTAGACATTAGAGACAAGACATATTTTGGCCTCTTGCAATAAGGAGACTTTTCTAACCCCCTTTCGTATCCAACTGTAGTCCAAACAAAAGACAAATCCAAAGTAAAATATTCAAGATGGGGGGCCTAAATCATGACTTGCGCAAGAGGCAGATGCCATCTACCTTGCTTTCAGCCTATTTGAATTACAATGAACAAATCTGTTATACAACATTGAAAGCTTATTGGCCACGCTGGTATAAAGCCAAGAGCAGCCTCAGCCAATGAAGAAAACTCTTCTCCTTTGGGAGACATGCGCTGTCGAGCCCAAAACAATCCCAAGAGAGGGTCTCCCTTCTCTAAAGTTGACCTCCATCTTCACTTCACATCCCCCCATACCCCCACCCCACTAAAAAGAAAGAACAGATTGTCTTTATAATGCAGATCCCTTCCCCTTCCAGCTGTCTACACAATGGCACCTTACACATGCTGGCTGCGCGGCTCTCACAAAGGCCAGGCAGCAACAGAAAGAGCACCATCCCTTCGGTCAAATACAAAAGCCACTGACAGCTGATCTTTTATGATACACTGTCTGTTTGAATAAGCGAATGAACGCGAGGGTCAGGCTAGAAGCTTCCTCACCATTCCCTCAAAGCCAACTCTGTACAGGTTCTTGGCCCCGTTGTCCCAAAGGACGTAGGCAGCGCTGTGAGGGCTGGCTGCACTCCAGTCCTGGATTTCTGTCACCTGCAAAAGAGAAAAGATGAGATAAGAAGCAGATTAAAAACAGAACTAAATTTTCGGGGCTTCAATCAGAATTCATGAGTCATTTCCACTTTTGGCCATATAAAAGACTTAATGTTATATTTTTAACTTTGCTTGAATTTTAGCTTTATTTATGCTTTCATTGTTTATTCCATTTCAAGGTCACAGGGTGAACTAGAGCCTCTCCCAGCAATTAACAGGTGAGAGGTCAGTGAAGACTCTGGACAGGCTGCCAGTTTATCACAGGGCCGAGTTTTGGCATGAGGTACAGTTTTTAAATTAGATCAAAAGAGATTGTTTCTACCACAGAGGGAAGCAAAGATTGCTGGCAATTTGCATTGTACATTTATGTGTCGAGTCAGCAGCTCTGCATGCTTCAAAATGACTTAAATTAAAAAATGTTTCATTCCCTTTAGGTTGAAAAATATTATGACAGTGAGTGTATTAAGGTTGGAGTTATAGGTCTTAATAAGGTATTGTTTTAGTTCTCACTGTACTGCACATTTACATTCAGGTCTAAGTATGTCATAGTTTTATTTCCTTATGTGTATTTGTGGAATCTTTGGGTTTTGTAGGAAAAAATATAAATGTTCTTTGTTACCAAAAAAACCCAAGGCAAAGTGATTTAAAATCAAGCTGTGACACACATAGTCTCTCTTAAAGACTGTTTATCAGAGCTAGAAGACTTAAAACCAAAATTTATAGTTTTTAATGACCATGATTGAACATGAATGAATGCAAGTAAAAAAAACAGAGGGGAAGTCAGTAGTGATGGATAGGGAACTAAAAACCACCTTGAAGAACCGTCACAGGGTATCTAATATCAATCCTTTTGGAGTTTTCACTTATCTAAATAATAATGTTATCCCTGACGTTTGTAGCATTAAAGAGTTGAGATGTTTTTGTAGTAAGTAAAATGATGATATACAGTAGGTATAAATTACCAGGAAGCTACAACCATACAATGACAAAGTAAATTTAAATTAGATACATACATAACAGTATAAATATCAGTATAAAACAGCATCCTTACATTTTCTCACTACATCGCAAGCAGTACATTGTATTCATGAAATATAGAACGTCTAGAGAGGAGCTTAAGTGACACAAATGTATTCTTAAAATAAATGCTGCGCCTAAAGTAAATACAGAAATCTAACGTAATTTATTTTCAAGCCTCTTCCTGAGCTAATTGATTAATGGGTCTTAGGAGGCAATAGTCATATGTTCACTTAACAAAACATCTAAGCTGCAGGACATGTAACAGGGGTTTTCTACAGAGCACATTGCTTACAGCATCATAAAACAGTAATGAGATATGCCATTAAATAACACCATAAAATGAAGTATTAAATTGCCTGAAGGGGCTCTTAAAAACTGAATGTTCAACTCTGAATGAAACTCAAATACAAACACTATGCAGCCCAGTTAAAGCAGAAATCTAAAAGGGCCATACTAAACAAGCGCAACATGACCCAGCACACTATTTTTTTTAATGGTGTATGGAGCACATACACTGTACTGAAACAACCCGCACTAAACCATATGCCTTATAGAGGCTGTAAGCATGAACATGAATCAGCATAAAGTCAAGGTTAGAATTAGGTACCAGCGTGGCAGTCTACAACACTAATACCTCTCCCACGAGTAAGACCCAAAAAGTTTTTTTGTACAGAAATCACTAATGTTTGTTTCTCATCTGTTACCTGATGAAACATTTGTACTATTATGTATAATTACTGTTTATCCTCTTAAACATGTTAGCATTCTGCACATGCAAGTGTCATCCCTCAACTTTGAGAATATATACCACAGTATGTTGCATGTGGTCACAGCTAAATAAAGTCACACCCACAGCATTTGTGTGAATCATTATTAAATTCAGCTCTATAAAGTCTAAATAAAAAGTAAGAGATGCAATAAGTAGACATTTCTTTTGTATAGCACACTGTTGTAAAATAAGGCTTTCCAATGTTGCTTGTTTAAGCCATTAAGAACAAAAATGAGATTCTTGTTTACGTCTCACTTTTCAATACATGTGGATGATTGACTTAAATAGATATCAACATGAGGCTAAATGATGATTTAATAACTTAAAGCAATAGATAACAAAATAATTATTTTCTTAAAAACTCCAGAAGGATGAGATACATAAAAATAAAATAAATTCAGTGCTATCATACACATACTTGCAAGATAAAAAGGACAGTCTGTTTGTGTCCTGGTTTGCTTTTCTACATCCGTTATACTTGCATGTTAAGTGAAGCAGAGCGTTTCCTGTTTTCGCTGAGGCTGCTGCACATTTCAGTCAAACCATATCCTGGGTTGGAAACCTGTTTTTTTCCTCCCAAAGGCTTAAGTTCAGATACTCCTTAATCCTCCTCTAAACATTCACCAATGTAGATTACACATTGCGTCTACAGAAGATTGTCAACTTTTCAACAACTTTTAGTAGCATTGTTTAACTAACAGTTATTTTGGAGACTAGTTCTTTGATTCAAGTTCTTTAAAGTTTAGTCAATTAAAGTTTGGTGCCGTTCTTTGGCCAAAGCGGCCATTAGTCTCTCACCCTCTTCCGGTGATTACAGTTCCAGTGTTATTGCTAAAGATGTGCTCATTACAACGGGTAACAGAGAAAGCTCAGCATAATGTATTTTCCCACCTTACTGTGGCAAAGTGAAGATAGTTTAGTTAAAACACGCAACAACATGCGCATCATCTCTTCCCTATTTCATTACATCTAAGCAACAACAGAAGCCCAACCTAGCCTGCGCTGTGGTGTTTTTCCATTGCGAACTGTAAATGACGTTCACTTATATAGTGCTTTACTTTCATCTGTCGATGTCCAAAGCGCCCTCTTTTCCTCCTCGGCTCTTCTTTTTCTCATCTTTCCTTCCTTCTCCATCTCTTTTAGGAATATTAAAAGGCATCTTAAACTTTTTTTTTGCCCTTTTTAGTTCAACTTACACAGAGCTAACACTTGTGCACTGCTTTAGTAATATCTGTTTATCTTTCAACCATTTTATGCAAACTTAAACTTAACTTTTCTTTTAAACTTTGAATGTTTCTACTTATGATTTCAGCATTATAATAATTTCAGCTAATGGTTCAACAAGCAGGTTTCAACTCCTTTCTACTTTAATATGCTCATTTCAGTTCAACTTTCCACCATTTTCACCACCCTTGATGACACCCTTGATTTTTGGCTTTAATCTCTTCAGATAATTATTTTCATATTTTAAGCTTTCTTTAGCATTAAAGTTTAACCATTTTCCAATCAAAGCATTCACACTGTTGTTCTGGAAGAACAGCAAATCTTCTACTTCTTATTGAGATTGTTATCTTTATCTTATCCTTTTTATTGGCCTGGAGGAACTGTGTGCACATAATTTCTTCCTGATTCTGAAATATGAGGAAGACTAAAAAAAGCCTTTGTAGACCCTGACCTAAGTGTATGCATATGTATCTATTTAAACCTACTCTTAGATATCTATATAATGATAAAAAACCAAGAAGCTGTTGATGCCTACCTTTCCTCTCCTCCCATTGCCTCCATCCTGGTCTTCCCATTGCCAGTCCACTCCTCTTACAACCCGTCCCCCAGCAAAGATTCCTCTGGCAGTGATTTTCTTTGATTTGCGACGTGATTCCAAAAGTACTCTGCTCAGGTAAAACATTTACATACATACAGTAAGCATTACTATTTGGACTTAAAATATATCACGCATGTGACACTGAACAGGAGATGTTCACAAGGATTCTGTTGACACAGATTAACTCTTTTCCATTTCAGCAATGAGCAAATATTCACTACAGAGAAGGTACGAGTGAATGTTGAAAAAATAAACCACACGCTTAAGTTGCCATCAAAAGGTTTTCATACCAACACAAATGGAAATGGTCAACATTTTAAACCACAAAAAGGAAATATAATGGCAGGAAATCCAACATAGGCACAAGCCTAGTGAACTCCTTACCACCAAAGAAGGATGTGAGCTTTGGTAGACAGAGCAGCTGGACAATGTAGGTCTAACAAGTACAAATCATTTGCAGACTCCAACCACTCTCCATTCAGCATTCAGTGAAAGAATCAAATGTGTAACACAACACATCACAATGCTGCAAGAAGAGTGTGCGCCGAAGAGGACTCGTGCACCCATTGTGTATTATGCAATGTCTGTCTCAAGGGAATTGATATAGTACTCCATTAAAGAGGTTGCCAGCTGTTAGACTCTGTTTTTCATTCACCAAATGTTTATGTTTGGCAGAAAAAGACCTGAAAGAAAAAGGCATCAGAGTACTGATGGACTATGTGAAACTGCATCCACAAGAAAGTAATGGCACATACTGCATGGGGAGCTCCATTAGCTGAAAAGTATCATATAATACATATAATGCCTTTAGTTGTCAATTTGATTCATTTCTTGATCTTATTGGTGCCTTCATATCCATATAAAAATCTGGAGCAATTTACCAAGAAAAACTGGGTTTGGTCTATACAAGAACTGCCCCATTGAGAGAAAATATATTTTCTCCCTCAAAAACTTGTGGGCAGTGAGGAAGGAAGAGGTAAAGAAACAGGATTAATTCCACTGTTTGTTTGGAAATCCATTTAATTTTTGTCATTTATTTTTGGTACGACCTAAAAAAAAAACATTAATTCACATCACATGCACCTTCTGTCATATGTTTAACAAAAAGTCCCTCATGAAGAAATAATTCAGTGCAGCAAAGTCTCTAGCTTGTTAGAGTAGATCTCCCTATGAACAATTACCTCAAACGTTCAGATAAAAGTTCAATTCTTTTACAAGCCATATGAAGTTATGAGGTTGTACATTAGCCAAGTTGGCTGAAAATCCTGTCAGTCTTTAGAACAAAAAGAGGATTTACTTTAAAAAGATGGACACAATGCAAGGGCAAGCTTTATATAAAAAGTTGTTAAAATATATCAATGTAAACTTCTAACAGCAAATGAAAAGCAAAGGAGAAAAAAGGAGGGTGAAAAAAATGACAGAAATGGTTAAAAAAATAAGAGTTGGATTGACATTGATTGACAACGGCATTTGAAGTATTAGTGCTACTTATGTCCAAATTTTTTGTGTAGTAAAATATGACAAGTAAGGAGTTAAAACACATTTATGAATCTGACATTTAGTAAATATTAGTTATATTGTTAGTTATATTGTTGGTCTATGTGCGTGGCCCTGTGATAGACTGGCGACCTGTCCAGGGTGTACCCTGCTGGGATTGGCTCCAGCCCCCCCGCGACCCCATTTGGGAATTATTGGTAGAAAATGGATGGATGGAAGAGCATGCATCATCTTTACCCCTCATATTGAATAACAGTTACATTTTTTAACATAAACTTTCATTTTTCTGAAATGAATGGGAAAAACAGCCCAAGTGCACCTTGACGATGGGACACACTGTGTTGATATCATTTTTTAAAAAAGGATCTCACTGTATCTTAAAACGAGCCTAAGCAGTTGCCTGGCAACTAAAGGCTGGGAGGATACAGACAGATTCTCCATGCCTTAGAGGCAGAGAGTGCAAAAGGCTTTGCAAATGTCACACACGCTCATAAGGTAACATAAAGCCAAACTACCCATTTGGAGAACCCAACCAATCACAGCCAGTCACAGCAGAGATTATAGGACTGCTTTCTCAAAAACATTTAGAAAGACAATTTCAGGTAAAACATAATATTTCCAAATGCTGCCAAGTTAACTAACCTCTCACTGCCTGGGGTGGTGATCCTATAGAACCGGTGTCTAAGGTGATGCTTGTCTCCATGGTAACATGTGGTACAGAGGTCGTAATTGGTGCATTCTGCACATTTCCAGCGAATGCCAATGATGGGCTGTTGGCGGCAGGTGTCACACATGGTTCCATCATGCTTAATACCTGAGAGGGAGCAGTATTTCCATGATAAGTTTGTTTGTGTTATGTTCAAATTGTATAGCAATTACAATAAAATAATATATTTTTTTTAATAAACATAAAAAACACTCACTAATGTATGCATATTGACACATATTGCGCTTGAAGGCGTTATTGCATTGTAGTTTTAGCTTCATAAAATTGCATACACAATAACAATTCAATATTTCAAAGAGCTTTAAGAGACACTGTTTACATAAATACAAAAGCATAGTTGTCTATATTTTATTACAGGATGTAACTCGCACTTCAGGAAGACACTTAACTACAGAAACAACTCATCCACCAACTGCATCTGTAGGTGGAAACCAAACTAAGTGATAGTTGAGTATAAAAGGAATATAAAGTGAAAGACATCCATATATTCAGGTGGCGCTTTAAGTATTAGTAAATCAACAAACCAAAACAAATGTGATCTTTAGATTTGTGCATATATAAATATCAGGAGTATGATATGCACATTTTAGGTACTAAAATCTTGTATGTTTTCTTTCATAATGATGCTAATTATCAGTGGCATCTTTAATGTGAAGCTGTATTAGCATAGAAAATACAAGCTCTTTATGAAACTGCTAGTGTGTCTGTGTGATACATAGGATATTACTTTGTGTGTGTGTGTGTGTGTGTGTGTGTATACAGTGTATTGATATAGAACAAAACATTGGAAACTAATGTTTTCTCATGTATTAGAAAAGGGAATAATTAAATAAATAAAAAAGTCTAACTCCTTTTTGAAGATGCTGAATGGAAATGACTTTTTTCCTATTTTCTGTAACTGGTAAATTTGTTGCCTTTTAAATAAGTGTGTAAAATAAAAATTAAATTCGTGTGTTTATTTAAATAAAATTATTTTCGATTAGTAATATTCATTATTACAGCCAAGTACTTCTTGAGTATTCGCCAAACGTCCCAAAATAAAAGTTTTAACTTAACAAGTACTTTTCTTGTGCAGTTGAAGCAAACTTCTTATTGATTGGAAGGAACTTTTTTGAGCGCTAAATGTGTCTTTGAGCAGTGGGAAAAATACATCCACTAACGTGAAATTACCTGTTGGAGCACTGTCTAATATCCTCACGTCGTAAGCTCCGGAACAGCGGTAGTTAGCAGCAGTCCCGTTATCCCAAACAACCACCACCTCCTCAGGACTTTCAAAACTCCTGACCGTGCCAACATGTCCCTCTCCACCATCCTGTTTCCCCCACTTCCAGTCGGGTCCGCGGACCACTCTGGCTCCAACTCCTTCCATCATTGCCCGGTTATTCCGACCGGTGGTCATTTAAGAAAATATCTTGCACAGCCAGTAGAAATGTTTAAAAAAAAAAGCAAGCTAGCAATCGTTGCTAGCTAGCTATCAGTGAACTGGTAGACAGTTTCCAAATGGAAGGGAGAGCAAGTCCTAACACGAAAGAAACGGGAACAATCCACAAAAGCTACCCTGCTAGCCAAGTTAGCTACCCAAAAAGGGTGCTGGATACTCTTCCAAAAAAGTACAAGCTAGTGTCAACTGCAAGCCAGTGCTTATTCAGTGCTCCTGTTGGAAACATGCACATACAAATCCTAAAAGACTATAAAGTAGACACATTGCTGGTTTCCGTAGATCTAAGTACTTAACACCATGTCCCTCTCATCTAATTCACACAGAAGAATGCCACCTCTACAACTTAGCAAGCTAGCGAATACAGTTGCTAGCGATAGCAACGCTAGCAATGCAAATTTATCTTGGATCCTTATCGCTGAGGGTGGATGTATTCCTTTGTGTGGTCTCTTTTTCTTTTGGTGTAGGAGAAGAAAACATCCAATGTATTCCTTTTGTCAATCCGAGATGGTTCCATGGACTCAACTCAGAATAAACGCGTCGCCATTATAGTCAATCATCGCTCAAAACCCAGACGAGCAACAACTAGCTACGGAGATGAACGATTAGACACGAAGACTAGAGGCTTTGGTGAAAACAAGCTAGTCCAACCGCCGTTGCGCATGCGCATCTGTAACGTGGGGGGCCATATGTGGATGGGAAAAAAATAACATCTGTTCGATGTGTGAATTTTGGAAATTATGTATTAAATAATTTTGTTAATTTGATGTGAAATACAAGGTTATAACTTTCTTATGAAATTGTGATCATAATAGCAGGCAACGTGAGTGAATGAACCAGCAAATAAGAATAACAGCTCGATTCAAACTCTTTTTATGTGTTTTTATTTGATATTGTTTAGATCCAAATACAAATGTAAGAAAGTAGTCTAATCTGGAATTACTTTGTACAAATGTGCATAATAATAACTAAAACAATAAATAGATGGAGGAAAGGCTCAAATAGCTGATTAACTAAAAGGTCCACAAAGTCTAGCATCTGTCATTGATGCAATATCAACTACAATAACACATTTATCTGATTTTTTTTAGTATTAGCTTTAAAGAGATAATATTAGCACTGCAGTTCATAATTTGTTCAAATAGTATATATTTATATATGTATATTGAGCGTAATAAAATGACAAATCATGTGTTAATAAATAAAATAAATCTTAACTAATGGATAACTTACTATGATTTAATGCACAGATTAATGTATATTTAATAAATTAATCATCAACATCATGAATTAATAATCAACGGTGATTGTTTGATCATGTCACAGATAAAAAAAAAATAACTTATTAATTAATTAAAGGAAAGAACAGATTTATGCATCAGTATCACCCAGTAATGTAGAAGGGCCACCACAATTTACCCATAAAACCAAGGTGCTTTACTTGTTAAAGACATGTAAAGATTGCAACTAAAATTTACAATAGATTTGTTGTAATGTAGTGTTGATGTATATACTTCCTCAGAAATACCTGTTAAAATCCAGATCTGAAAAGTCTTTACAGTTAGATTAGATTAATCCCTATTAGGTATTTAATAATGTTGCCTTAAGCCCCCCTAAGATTTCATAACATGTTTCCGTTAATTCAATTAACAAAAATTACATCATGGTAAAACTGGAACAGATGGGTCCCATGTGAGTCTGTAGTCCCAAGAACATTCCTCCCCTTGTTTGATTAGTCATCAAGTTTTAATAAAGAAAAACCCTTTCTTTAGACATTGATATGTTTGTAAGGATAAGATAGTGTCTAAGGATATTTGTGCCAAAAATAAGTTGTTTTATCCTTGTCCCTTGATTTTGGTCAGCTCTGAACTAAAGCTGCACATGGTGCACTTCCCGCTTCTGACAGCAGGGGGCGACAGAGTAACGTTGACTGATTGGTCAGCGACAGTCGGACAAAGAGCGCCACCTCTCGCATGTGCGCACATTTTACCCTCACCAGGTCCCCTTGACTGTCTCCTTCTAGTTGGCGCACACAGCTGATTTCCAACCAAGCTGGCCGCTGTCCTCGCAGTACGGAGAGACCACAGGAACCTTGCCATGATCTCGCTGGACTTCAATTTCAATATTTTGACAAGGGACCTGTCGCATTATTTAGAAAATCAAGTGAAAGTTGGGCTTTTCGGTTCGGGAGTAGGGCTGTCTCTGGTACTGGGCTTTAGCGCAGCGTACACCTGCTACTATTTGATTTCAGTGGCGAAGGTAAGATATTCTTAATTTACGTTTTGTGACCTGGTTGACCCCTTTGAAAGGATATTTTTGCCTGATAGTTTATATATTTGAGCTTTACCGGAGTGCACGCGTTTTCATTGAGGAGCATCCAAACTGCCATGCTAGAGAGTGATGATGACAGTTCACCGGTGCGTTTACTGATGAAGATTTCATCTGGCTGCATCTGCCCGCTTTTGGGCTACGAGACACACATTTCAATCACCATATTTATACTCATAATTAATAACACTTACATCCAAGTGTGAAACAAATGTCAGCAGGTTTTTTTCAGTCTGCAGAAAGACAGTTATAATTAGATGTCGGCATTGGCTAAGCTAAGCTAGCGCTTCTCTCTGTTTGCTAGAAATGCTGCCTTGGAGGGTTTTATGTAATGCAAAGTTGGACTTTGGTGACCGAGGGAGATGTCCCCGTCTTCTCTATAAACATCAAAAATACGATGTTTTGTCAGGCATGAGTTTACATTTTCAAATGATATATTGTTGTCCACTTTAACAAAAAAACGCAAATGAAATATAAGCGTTATTCAGAGCGTTGCAGTGGCATAAAAGCTGGATTTCCAACAGCTAATAGTAACATTACGCAGTCAGGTTCAGGGTG
>JBAMHX010000009.1:17006528-17026380 GCA_037177515.1 Pseudomugil tenellus | reverse complement strand
GCTGAAAGGTCTGACCATAAGGCTCCTAAACTGATGTCATTCTGACCTTTAGTAAACCATCTGCAAGGCCGGCGTCCCTCCATCAGGAAAATGTTAAGAGGAAACCTCCTTCTTTATCTGTCATAGCAGAATTGTGTGACGCACACGTAGTCTTTAAGTGAAGGTGTCTCCAAGTGACTGGGCAAAATAGCTTAGGACTTCTGTGTGACAACAGATCTCTTAAGGTATTCTCCCCGGGTTATAACCTTATACCTTGTCTGTCTGTTTTTCATGTATTGTCTCACTCCATGCTTTTATGTTTAATGTATGTTAAGCTTCTTTTATTCTTCATTATTATAAATGTATTTCTTCTCAATCTAAAAAAATACAGTCTCATCATCCTTGACAGGAAAAATGGTCATTACACTTATCTTAAACTAATAAAATTAACTAGTTTCTGACTAAATTCGACCTTCTGTGGTACAACAAACCAAAAACCTTCCCTGTTTTCTAGTAGTTCTCTATTAAAGTTTGCAACTGCAGCTCAAATTTTTCTGCTATAATGTAGGAAAATAAAAACCAATTGTTTTCATTTCAGAAAAAGTCATTTTTTTACTACTACGTATAACGTAAAGGTAATTCAGTTTTTTCCATAAAGTCATGTTCTTTCAGCTCCACTTTCAAGCACTTTTTATTCACTCCTTGCGCTAGATTTCATGATCTTTCTCATTAATATCATTTCAATTATTTTTCTGCCTAGTAATAAAAAACAAATTAAAAAGAGAAAATAGAGTCAGAGATGAAAATTTACAGAATTTTTTCTCAAGTTTGAATTATTCTTTACGGTACAAACCTGATTTAGGAGATCCGTGTCTCATTCTTTAAACCACTGGCTTCCGCTTGTAAATTGTAACATGGTTGTACATCCATCTTTAGGTTTCTTAATGAGGATATTAAATTATTCAATGCAGAGCACTGAGAAAAAGTGTATTCATATTTAGTAATATTTAATAAAAGCTGTGAGCAAGAAGTGTCTTTTAGCTATAAATTACTTAAACTATTAGTTTATTATTGATTTGTGTATTTGAATGTCTATCATTTAATCAGAAAGTAAGATGTAAAGATATAGTGAAAGTGTGTTGCTTCTTTCACATCTCCAGTTTGGCTTACACTCACTGGGATGTGACACAAACATCCATTCAGGCAAAATTCTGGGTTTTCCTCCATTGAATAAAGTTTTAAGTAACACAAAAAAGAGAGTAAAATCTGAGTCTAAATGGACTCTTTTAATGCGAGATAAGTTGCAAGGCTGTACTTTTAATTTCACTTTTGGTTCTTGTTTTAGTGTTATTTTGTGTTGCAGCTTCTCATAGTTGTTTCCTAATGTTATACATTTCCCCATGAAGTTCTCTGTTTGCTTAACCAACGCCAGTCCAACGCCAGCAGGTTTTCTAATTGTTTGTAAGACAGATTATGATGCACTGGAAGTGCATTAGCAACAGAATATGTGGCTCCATTTCCTTTCCTTTCATATCTAATTTAAAAAATGTCGAGATGTACCACATGACAGTTTCCAGACATTTGTCACTTTGTCGTGAGTGTTGAATCAGTTTGTCTAAAGCTTGTTGCACATAAAGCACAAATGTGGTAACTATTTATTACTAACTCAGATCATTCTCCAGCAGTCATGCAGTGTAGAATAACGTCCTTATTTAATAACTTTTTCTACTTTTAGCTGGTTCATTTTATCTGACCAAATTTTAAAATATTGTTTGAAACATTTTACTATGTTCCTGCATTATTTATTTTTCTTTTTAAATTTTCCTACCCAGACACCCAGGACCTATTGCGCAGCCAACACAGAGGATCTGGAGACTGTTATAGAACATATCAGAAGAACTTATGAAGCTGCTCCAATCATGGCCGCTGGCGTATCCATGGGAGGGTAAAGAAAATGTTCACATTTGGCAGATACTAATCATAAATGTTTGATAAATAATCTTGGAAGATGGACAAGAGAACATCTCCCTTTTTGTAATGACTAAATACCGACTCTGTGTTTGGGACACATATGAACAGTAACACCGAGTGACATGGCGGCTTTATACATTCTCTCAATGCTGATTTGGACATTTCAGCAGTCGTTCAGTGCTGCATGCCAAAGGCTGATTTTTTCAGTGCACAACACTAATCCCTTGAATTGAGGGATTGGTCTGAAATGGAATCTGTGTTTTCCCCGTCAGTTCCTTTACTTCTTCCCTCTTTCCATATTCAGGATGATGCTGGCCAACTACCTGGGGCGAAAGGGTCTGGAAACCTGCCTGAAAGGGGTTGTAGTTTTCTCAGCAGGCTGGGATGTATTTGAATGTACAGCGTCACTGGAAAAACCCCTGGACCGTTTCCTCTTCAACTCCTACCTCACCAGCTGCCTACAAGCCTCTGTGCACAGGTCAGCCAGGGCCAAAGTGGGATTAACACTAGCACTCTGCAAGCACACAGCTCACTAACTGGGTTCACATATTAGTATGTTAGAGTTGCAATTTAAAGCTTGCCTTTTTGGAAAATGCTTTACTTATCCTGTGTTTTTATTTGACATCTGATGATCAAATCAAAGTAGAAAAGTCGGCAGACATTTCAAACTTTACAGTTTTACCACCCATGTGTTCCTTCTTACAGACATAGACCAGTGCTTGAAAAGTGTTACGACATTGATCATGTCATGAAGGTAGGGCTATTCTTTTCATCCATATTAAGCCATATTGATTTAATTTGAAATAAATAATAATTCTGCTAAATTATTACAGGCGAAAACAATCCGAGAGTTTGACGAGAGGTTCACCTCCATAATGTTTGGTTATCCTACTAATGATGACTACTACCGTGATGCCAGTCCTGTCCACAAACTAAAATCTGTACAAGTGCCAATGTTGTGTCTGAACGCTGCTGATGACGTCTTTTCTCCTTCTCACGGTGAGCCGGCTCCAGGTTTTTTTTTACACTTTCATTTCACCGAGTTAAGTTTGAGGTTGGCTTATTTATATTTTCTTTCCTTATTTATATCAAGTAAAGAGACAGAAGCAAGAGATCATGACTGCAAAACTAGGATGGGTGTGAGGCTGGTTGGGGAGGGGATGTTGGCAGAGTTGGTGAATGCATGTTGTGTGTTTGTGTGAGTGTGTTTGTGCATTGGGAAGAGTAAGATTATGATCAAATATGTTCCTTAAAAAATTGTTAAGTTTTATTCTTGGTGTGTGAAGACTTTTTTTGCCAAAACTGTTTTTATGTAAAGCACCTGATTTCAAGAAGATACTTTTAAAATTAATTTAATTGTTGATACGGCTAATATGTTAACAGAAGTGATGTAAGGGACTTATTCCATGAGTAAAATGACTAATGTTGGGTTTTTAAAATCACTTTTAAGCATTATTTGTGGCTGGTAGTTGTATTTTGGGCTCTTTTTTTATAAGGGGGTGGATTATCTGTGCTTAAGAGTCCAGCTATAGTAGAATTCTGATAAACAGGAATTAATGATTCTTACAAAAAGAGGTGTAAGGGCAGTATGAATTCAGTATGGAAACTTGCAGAGCTGCTTCTAATCAGCAGCTGGTTACTAAAAGTAATGGCAGCATTACACACCAATGCACTGAGGAGTAAATTACACCATCCTGACCCTGAAATATATGCACATAACTTAGAACACTACAGCAAATTAACAGTGTTACTGGGAGTCACTAATATTGGTATATTGGTATATTTTAATTGTTTTGATCTTTTTTATTGTTCTTGTAGTTGTGAAGCATGTGTATGTGAAAAGTGATTTGTAAATGAAGTTTACTTACTTATACATTTGTTGTGACAACTTGTGAAGAATCAGTTACCAATGACAGGAAATTAATTCTCGGTTTTACTTGCAGCCATCCCAGTGGAGGCAGTCAAGCAGAATCCAAACTTGGCATTGCTAATCACCTGCCATGGCGGCCATATTGGTTTCCTGGAAGGGCTTTGGCCACGACATAACACTTACATGGATCGAGTCTTCAAGCAGTTTGCCAAGGCAGTCATTGAACAAGGCAGCCGACTCAAAGACCTTTCCTGATAAGAAAACTGAACAACATCTAGTTTTATGTATGTTACTTCTTTTCTTTCCTTTCTTTTTTGTGTTTCCTATTTTCATCTTGGTCATCCATCTTTTTCACTTCATTCCATCTTCTATTCCTTTTTAGTACATTGATTTTTCTTCTCACCTTCCTACCATTGTACTGTCTTTCAAAATGTAACCTTCTTAGCATTCCCAACATAGGTCCACTTTTTATTCTTGTCATCAGCATCGGTTCCTGTTGAACTTTTGTTTTTCTTGCAGCGAGTACACTTTATCTTTCCATAAGTATCCATCCATCCCGTTCCTTTTTTGGCCACAATCAAATGAAGTATTTTTTTCTTTAAAATTCACATTATTGCATCTCTGTGCTAAGATGCTAAATCTGTACATTCTCTTGTTAATTTAGCTAGCTTAAAAATCATGTCATTACCTACAATAATCATTTTTTCAACAAAAAATACTCTCCATGAATATCCTTTTATGTTTTTCTAACATCCTGAAGTATTTAGTATTTATACAGTAGGATTTTAGCCCTCAGGGATTTTCTTTATCTACTCATCCTTCTCTCCTTTTTGCATAATTTTGTTTTATCAGTATCTGTTCTGTACATGTTATTTCATAGTAATCACTCTTCTTAATGTGTGAATTACAATTCTGTGCTTTCTTTCAGAGTGTTGAGAGGGCTGATTCACTAGTTTTTAAATATGTTTCTACTGTCTGAAGACATTTCGCTTAGCACAGTGTTGAGACTGGAAGCAGGAATGATAAAAAATACTACTTATTAATAACTTAAAAATTCTCAATAACATGCAAAACTGTGTTTCTTTTAAATTAATACTAAAGAATGTGAACTTACAGCAGTGGAAAGCTTTTTCAGCCGCTCTTTACTTTTGATTGACAATCTAGTTTTTCAAATGGCACTTTTTAGAGCCAAAGTAGGGAAGCTGCATGTGGATCTGCTGTTTTATGCTGTTTTTCATAGTTCCAGTTGGATCCCATGGATTTTTTTTAGTTCATTTCAAGGTGAAGCTGAATCCACCTTCGTTGCAGATTGCACCCTGTGTGGAAAAAACATGAAGTGTGATTTTCCACTAATGTGCTGATTAGGCGCCAATGCAGTCCTTTATGTCTAAGGATGAGTTGCCTTTAGGGAAACTGTTTCTCCACACACTGCGGTCCCTCAGCTGAAGCTGCAGTGCTGCTTGCTGTGTGCAAGCAAGCTGATGCAGCACTAAACTGCATGATTATTACGTAAAAAGAGGTTGTGGTGTCACTTCAAGCTATGTGAGAAACATTTTTTTTTTGTTTTCATCATTTGCTTTCACTGAAAATATATAAAATAATTTTCAAAAACAAAATTATCAAAGTCACTGAATAGAAGATATTTATTTATGCTTCATTTATTAAGCAGGAACACTATTATAAATGCAGTATGTGACCTTTAAAATGTTCTGCAGTAAGTAAAAATGTTTTTCCCCTTAATGTTTCTGTCTGACAGAAATGTGAATGAATAGTTTTATGTACAACCATCAAAGATTGTGTTAGTCTGAAATAGTCTGAAAATATGCACCATTCGACCATTTGTAAAGTTGAGACCAGACAACAAACCGTACCATTACCAGTTCTAGTAAGAAAAAAAAAAAAAAAAACTTTATTGCAGTATTTCCTACTTTACTGGGTCTTCTTCAGGGATGCCTGCAGAAGACCCAGTAGGACCCTGTAACGATGGTGTGCTGGAGCCAAAAGGAAGGTTAAAAGGATTTATTGAAAGTACTGAAGCATAAAGGAAAACCTGTAAGGAAGGTGGAGGAGTCCAGGACGAGTAGCAGGAAGGCAGGCTGTGGGGTATCCAGGACAATAGGGAAGGCAAAAGCAGCAGAAACAACCATAGGTGTATTCAATGCCAGACAAAGGAGTGACTGTGAGCTGAAGGATATAAGGCTGTGAAGGAATCAGGAACAGGTGCAGGTGATAGGGCATAACGAGTCTGGTGGCAGGTGACGGTGATTGGGCTGAGAGTCTGGAGCAGGGCATGACAGACCCATTAGGGCACAAAACGTTGCAATAAAGTTGTTTGCTTGAGCCTTGGATGGTGAGTGAGCCATCATCTTCTTTTCTTTGTACAGCATGAAAACATCCTTAAGCTGGAAGAGACCATAACACGGGCATTTTTAGACGGGGGCGAAGTGCACGGCAAGAACAAACAGCGTTGTTAGGAAGATGAATGGTTGCAAACCAGCAAACAAATCTGAGGAGTTTTTTTTCAGACTGGTAGAAAGTTACTTCACAGCAATTTTACCCTTTAATTCAATTCAGCTTTATTTGTATAGCATCATTTCACAACAATGTCATCTCAGGACACTTCACAGAGATCAAATTGAACCAATTCATAACAATTAGCCGATGTAAGGGCAAACAAAAAAGATTGCATCAAATCTTGACTTCAGTCCAATCTCCCATCCTTATGAGGCAACAGTGGGAAGGAAAAGTCCTTTTTAACAGGGAGGCAAAACCTCCGGCATAACCCGGATCAGGGAGGGCAGTCGTCTGCCTCGACTGGCTGGGAGTGCGGAGGATAGGAAAACAGGTTAATACACACTGCAGCTTTTATCCAGGAAGACCTGTAGAAAAAGAAGAATTAAAGTCCTTTAAAGCCCAACCTTAGAACAACTGGGCAGATAAGTCAGATTTTAACATTTTGAAGTATTTATTTGACATTTTAACAAAATCCAGAAAAAATGAACAAATTTACTTTTTGGTATTTTACTCTTTATTACCATGTACTACATTATTGTATTCTAATCTGCTTTTTGGAGTTCACCAGGAGGCAGGAGACCAGTATGATATGGTGAAAAACAGTGTTTTGAGTAAAGTTTCTACCATAAAGTGATGCAAAATCTTTGTGAAACATGATACATTTAGCTCTGTAGGGTTAAGCAGTGGTCTTATATTTTTCTGTAGCTGTATATCTCAGCAATTGGCAACATGTAGACCATTTCCTGCTAATCTACTCTGCACCTTCATCGCTGCTCATTGCTATATTTACACTTAGATTTCCAATGAAAGAAACTTGTTTAAGCAGGTTTCAGAATATTAGATTGGAAAATGAGCGGAGCTTCTCCCTTCCTCCTTCCAGTCTGTAGCTAACAAATCGGCTGCTGGCTGTAGCTTGAGAAACATACCATAGAGTAGTATTAGTCTCATCAGACTAAGCAAGAAAGTATTTTTATTTGTGGAACCTCTACATGCACTTGTATTTTCACTCATTCTAGCTTAATGCACATGAAGTAGTTTTTTAAGTGGATGATGTGTATAAAATTTCATAAGTGACAAAGAATGTAAATTTGCACTATTTAAGTTGGTACTACCATGCCTCTAATTCCTTAATACAAGGAAGGCACTAATTTCATTAGAGTAATGAACGTATATCCCAAAGGCCTAATAGAGCAGTTTATGAAATCCATTAGGTTTTGTTTGTGAACATGGTGGTTGGTTGTGTACGTAAGTCTGAGGGTGGATGATGCAGTAGTGTAAAATAAGTCATACAGGGAGACTGGGTGCACTTATAGGCTGCGTGAAGTGGTCGATGCTGCTTTACGAGATGCAGAACTCTACTATTAGTGGCTTCTCGCTTTCACCAACAATGATCAAGACTTTGACTCCCATGAATGAGTTGGCGTCAGTGAAGTAGGCAGATCTAATGGGCTGCTGGGCTTCGAGTAATGCTTTGCATGAGTGATTCTGACTTCCTGTTTCTATGAAATTTCAATGTTCAAATTTGTTTTTCGGCTAAGTGTTCATTGAGTAGCATGTTTCTCATCATGTTCTGAGCCTCAACATGACTTTGTAATCTGTAGCACAAAGGACATGGTTCTGGTTTTTTTTCATAGGATGCTGTGTTTCATTTTCTACACTACATTAAAAAGAAGAGAAGCGTTTAACATGTGCAGCAATAATGTTTTACATGAACAAAAACTGTCTCTATGGTATGAGTGCTAGTATATTCACATTATCAACTTGAGTGTAATATACTGTGTTAAATTATTAAACAGTCTAGTTCAACTTGTCTCCTGTTTCCTTATTTCTTCTTGCATTAGTGCATATTAAATGTGTAAAACCCACCGTCTGTTGCAGATCAGAAAAACTAACTTCAGGTGCTTGTTGCCTTCATGTCTCTGTTTTTTCTTTTGTTTTGGTTCAGTAAGGAGAAACAATGGCTAAATACAGACTGTATATTCATTACATAAGAAATTCCACTCTCATTTAAGGTTTATGTAATACCAGGGGTACTCAATTTGGTCCTACGGGGGACGCGACCCAACAAGTTTTGCATGTATTCCTGCTTTAACACACCCGAAACACGAAATGCATCTAACAGCTTATCAGGTTCTGCATAAAGACGCTGTCATTTGAGTCAGCTGTATTAGAACAATGATACATGGGAAACCTCCTGGATTGGACCCTCAGAATCAACAACAGCAAAAGCATTTCACATGCTACCATCTGATCCCATTTACAGCATGACCAGTGTGTCACAGCAGAGTCGCACTATCCCCTCCTGCAACATTGGTCCCATGGAATGGACTCAATCCACACTCACCGGCTTAGCTGCTGATATGATATGCATCGCCGCAGTGGTGGATGTTATCCACGAGAGGCTAAGTATAATCCTCCAGCACTCTTACTACAGTCCAACTGTATTAAGCCTACAGACTGATGAGCTTTGGTTTTAGCTTGATGGTGCAGCCATGCTTGTGAGTAATTAGTCTGCCAAGAGAGATGAGTAATTTACTCTTGGTTCCTATCAGAGAGAACTGATATTAAATAGAAGGAATCTGCACCTGCTTTTCTTTTTTCAGTTAAATTAAACCAAATATTTTACAGTCTAGGTGCTTAAATGTGGTGCAACAAGACTTCCAGACTTTGTAACAGAATGACTGAATTTGTCAAATGTCTGGCTAAAAGAACAAAATAAAACAACAATATAAATCCAAGAAACTGCAAGTAAAGTGAAAGCATGATGGAGAGAACCCACCTATGCTGCAAATGGATTGCCTTGGGACAGCTAAAATCTTTAGAAAAAAGCCTTTCTCATTCTTAGACTACAATATTTTGCAGCCATTCCTTAAAGAGTAGTTGTGATGAGCAGGAATCAGAGTCCAGAGCACTCTTTCTTATCCCATCCTGGCAGGAGCTGGCTGAAAATAGCCATGTGTCATATCACACAGGGGTTGTAGGTTGATGGAAAGTGTCTCTAATATTACTTCACAGAGCGGAAATAGTCCTCTCCCTTGACCAAAAATGCCCCCGTGCCCTAACAGTGCTTCTAGAGAACACCTTGCTTTCATTAGCAGGCCCATTTCTCCTTTAGATGGTGATGGGGTGGGGGGTTGTGGATACTCGCACAGCTTTGCTATGACTGTGTTAAAATTAGACAATAAGGGAGGGGGTGCTTGAGAAACCAGTGAGGGCTTTGAGTTAGCTTTCATGTTGGTTAAAAGGATCTCAGATGCATTGCGCTGGAAGGAGTGTGAGTGCATTTCCTGTCAGCACATGCATTCTAACAAGACCGCTTAAGCTTTGTGCTAATGCACTCACACCACCCTCCATCGCTACACGTGAAGCACAAAGTTATGGAAACATGCCAAAAGTCACCTTGAACAAGAACTTCAACAGTTTTATGCTTGCAGTAATGAGTAGCCAGAATGTGAACTTTGTGGAGCTTTGAGGGAGAATTTAGATCTAATGATAACATTGTCAAGAATAAAGTCAAGTTTATGGTTTTTAACTCGTTGTGTGTAAGTATATGTGTATAAGTATAAGAACCAAAATGCAGGACATCAAATAAGGAATTCTAGTTTTTGTTTGTTTATTTTTAATGGGCAGATGTCAGACTTCCATGGAACAGAAATAGGTCTAACAAAAATGGCAAAACTGTATTCATAAAAGCAAATATACAACAGTCAAAATGTTTTAGTAGGGGACCTAGATCATGCACTGAAACTACCAAACATGACAACTTACCTTTTTGAAAGCAAAGACAGGTCTGTGCACATGCGAGCTTATATTCTGGGGTGGTGATGCACAGATTCAGCACAGAAAAAGACAAGGAGTAAAAAAAAGAAGAGTATAAAAGGGTTAAAAAAAGATAAGTGGTTACAAAAATCAAATAAGGTCAGGAGGTCAAGACATTTTAATGTGCTTCCTTGCTTTCACTCACCTGATACAAACTAATTGCTTGTTGATGAAAGCTTGTCCAGGACAAGCTAGATGTAGAGAGATCCTCTTAATTTGAATCAGGAATCTTGCAGCAGGGAAACAAACCTGCAGGACAGTGGCTCTCAAGCACTGGATTTGAAAAACCCTGAATTAGACGGCAATGATTTTAAGGAATGCTGAAACAACAGAATATTTTCCCACTAATCTCTTCCCTTTCCAGCATGAAACGGGGAAAGACTTAATACAAATGACCTGTGGACCTTGTGGTTAGTGCTGTGGTTAGCAAGAAAATAGCAAGAAGTTGCTAGTTGGGGCCTTGGTTGGGGGGCGGGGGCATCCCAACAGCAGCCTTTCTGTGTGTAGTTTGCATCTTCCCTTTGTGTATCTGTGTGTTCTCTCTGGTTACTCCAGCTTCCTATCACTGTCTAAAGACACAAGTTAGGTTAACTGGTCACCCTTTCTGTGTTGACCCTGTGATGGACTGGTGACAGGTCCAGAGTATACCCTAACTCCATCCATCCATCCATCCATCCATCCATCCATCCATCCATCCATCCATCCATCCATCCATCCATTGTCTACTGCTTAATCCCGAGGGGTTGCGGGGGGCTGGAGCCAATCCCAGCTGACAACGGGTGAGAGGCGGGGTACACCCTGGACAGGTCGCCGGCCTATCACAGGGCCACACACATAGACGAACAACCATGCACACACACACTCCCATGTACCCTAACTCCAACCTGCTAATTGCTGGGACAGACTCCGGCTTTCCGGAAGTGGACTAAGCGGTAATGAACCTGTAGAAACCTTTTCATTATATGTAGAAACTGGACCTTGTTCTTGGGAATTTTAAAGTAATGAAAATCCAAAAAGTCCCACTTTCATGCACTCCCATATTGGTAAAAGCATAAATATTTCTTGCTGAATGTCTCCTAATTTTACACATTTTACCTACAGCCAACATGATTTTTGCATTATTTGTTAAAAAAAAATACAAACTATATTTTAAAACCTAAAATTCAAGATAAATGAATGTGTTTTAATAACTTTGATGCACACCTTAAATTTGTAAAAGCATGTTGAGCATATCAATCCCCTGGAACAAATAATAGCTCTTTTTATGTTTTAAGTGTCTTTATTTACAGATCAGCAAGTGAAATTGAAAAATAAACAAATAAAAAGTTTAAGAATTCTAAAAAAAAGCATAGCAATCAAATGGATTTTGAAGTCATTTTATTACATTCATAATTTTTTTAGCAACAATAGCAAGGCTCTACAGTTATAATATTCACAGCTTACAACCACAATGGTAAACATGAGGTAGATCAACCAGGCACCAAGGCTACCAACGGGCTGCACAAACACACCAAACACGTTTCAGTAAAGATTGTGAAAGCAAGTTGCATATTAAGTATTAAATTATCAAAAAGAAAAACAAAACAAATAAAAAGAAAAACATTCTTTGGACCTTTGACAAAAATGTTTTTTTGATCACCAGACTTATATTTGGACTAAATCTGGTTGCACGAATGATTTTGCTAATATTTTCATAGTTGGTAACTCCAATAGTGCAAGTTGACATCTCCTAGCCCCAGCGACATTCAACACATCAAAGATTCATCTGTGTGGGTTCCTGTGCAAAGCATTCATGGATGGTTTTGAAGCATGTGATCAAACATCACATGTTAACATGATTATCAGTCCAAAATGCTTGTCAAATAAATAAAAATCCCTCATGGACCTGATTTTCATTTTCAACAAAAATCCAACACAAGAACAGAAAAGGGGGCACAGACATGTTTAAAGATAGATCTAGGTAGACTCTTCTAGCTATTGCAACATAAAATGCAGAAAGACATGACTAAAATATACTGGCACAAGATTAAAAAAAACATCAGCGTCCCTCAGTGGTTAAAGGGTGATATAATATATTATTAATGTAAACAAAACTTTAAACAATACAGTAGTCCAAATTGAATTATTTTATATCGCATCATTCAAACAGCTTTTTTTTTTTATTATTTTTGCCTTACAATTAAACTACTTCATTCTCATTGGTCAGAAAAATGGGTGACTTGTGACTGTGTGAAACATCATTAAAGGCATATTCTTCAGACAACCCTGTGGAGAAACACAAAAATACTTTCAAGTATATGAAGTGACCTGGCAAGCTGCTTTTGACTTTTTTTTTCTCGGTTAACCTTTCCTTAACGAGGCAAGGATCACAAATAGCAGCCTAAATTCATCAAAGTACAATCAGCCTCGGAGCATCAGAGCAGGAGCTAAAATCCCTGGCACAGTCAGTAGCAAAATCGTTGGCAGTGAGGGAGCTTGATTATTAAATCGTGTTCACTAGCTGGATGGCATTTAAGCCAGCAAATATGACAATTCTAACCATTTCTTTTATAATACGGGCTCAATGTTAAACAGAAAAACAGACAGGTTACAGGAAATAAAGTATATCTAAGTCTAAGTCAGGGTTTTACATATCAGACTCACTTCATAGGTTTATATTCAAGCCATAATACAACATTTAAGTCATACATTCTTAGAAAATCACAACTCGCAAACTTTTATAGTTGCGACTCTGTGAAAAGGAAAACCGCACAAATACCACGTCTTTGTTGGAAAGATTATCGATACCACATAAATAAGAGGCACAGGAGAAAAGCTGACATGTGCTCAAATAGCCGCTAACACTACAAATTCCACTGATATAAAAGCAGAATTTAACACTCTTGATGATGGAAATCCAATATCCAACCTTTATGTTCATATTTTTTTTTATGCAATGAGCCCCGGTGTTGCAGAGGCAGTGCAAGGGGAAAAGGGGAAGGTGCAGCTGAGTCTTTGGTGGTAACCTAAGTTAAAGCAAAACATACACTGTGAACAGGGAGGAAAAGGTGAACACCCACAAGCCGTGTCCTTTAGATCTCCCTTCTTAGAAACCCTGAGATAAACACGCATGTCCAACATCAGACACACTAGATTGAAAGTTCATGGATGCGAACAATCTTTACATACTCCAACTCATCGATCGGAGGGCGTCCATTTTTGCAAAACGTGACAATGAAAGTTCAGTTTAGCCGTGCTTTTCTCATTTTCTCCTCCCAGCAGTCTCTTTCGGCAGAACAACTTATAGCGGAGACAAGCTGAGTGGAAAGCAGGAGTTGCGGGGCTCTTACTCAGAACCAGGGATAGTGCAATGCAGTAGTACACATGTAAAGAACAACTACATCTATCAGCCCGGCGAGAAGTAAAGCTGCTGGATTATTTGGAATGAGTTCTCTACCCTTTCTTTTAGTCTATGTAGCGGCACGTTACACTTTGAGTGGTAAGGTGCTTAAACATGGCGGCCAGTCAAAAAATAAAGAGGTCGATCCTCGCTGCAGTTGGCTGTCTGAAATTCATCCCGTAGGCGGAACTGCCACTCATCCTCCAGCTCCAGGCGGACGATGGTCTGACGCAGGGAGCTTCGGTCCTGACAGATCACACAGAGGGTAGCACCTGTGGACAAAATGAAAAAAAAGGTTTGGTGTAACGGGCCAAATCAAGCAAAACGCAGGAAAAGCTGTTAGCAACTACGCGCCACCTTTTAGAAAACGGAACTTCTTGAGCAGTCCAGAGACAACAAAGGAGTCACAGAGGTAAAGCAGCAGACCACTGAACACCAGGCCCTGATGGTTCAGGTTGGTGGAGTGTGGACGCGAGCTGATGTAGCAAACAGAAATCTGGAAGAAAAAGGATGACACTCGATTAACACTGAAGTGGTTCTACGTTAGATTAAAAGTGTTTGCATCATGAAGCCTTTCTTGAGGGGAAGGTTTTGGAAATACAATAAAAAAAAAGTGTAGGTACTTACACTATTTGCATACTTGACACTATTTTTTTTTTGTATTTGAGCAGAATTTTTGCAAAAAGTCAGATAATTTCCACACGTACAGGTCTTTCCTACACAGGTTATATATGTTGATGCAGAGGCAGGAGTTCAACGCAAGAGGT
Source organism: Pseudomugil tenellus (assembly GCA_037177515.1). Taxonomy (NCBI): domain Eukaryota; kingdom Metazoa; phylum Chordata; class Actinopteri; order Atheriniformes; family Pseudomugilidae; genus Pseudomugil; species Pseudomugil tenellus. Next base: position 17,012,081 of record JBAMHX010000009.1, on the reverse strand, counting down.
AACTTTATTAACATCAAAATGATGTTAATAAAGTTAATGTTAATAAATAACAAACGGAAGGGGTTGAGATGTAATATCCAAACAGTAAAAATCATTTATTCCATCACATATTCTTGCCCCTGTTGCTGCCTTCTATGAGATAAAAGGAGCAATATTCGGATCTGCACCGTTTTGAACCATGAGCGAGAATTTAGTTTAAACTTGACTAAACCATTTATATCATGCTGATCAAAATGAAAACATCCCATTCCCCCCCACCCCTCTAGATCTATCTTATTTATATTTAATAATTACTTCTGCCAAAGAGATAACGTTTTCGCTGCTGTTTTCCGTTTGTCTGCTTGTTTTTACACAAAAACTACATAATGTACTGTTATGGTTTTATTTTCTGCGAATGGGTCGTGATCTAACATAGATTCCATTACATTTGTGAGTGATCTGGATCAGAATCTGGATCCAGGAATTTTTTAAGGATTCTTTATCATTGTGAGAATTTCTATTTTCAGTAAAATGTGTATATAACTTTTCAGGGTGCTTGGCCCAGAAAGAATAAAAATACAGGACAAGTTGTTGTTTATTGTAAAAACATGCTGTTGCAACATGTTTTAGCAAGATATTAAAGATAAATCTGTATCCCAGCAAAATTCTGGATACTACGATTCAGAACAGGAATAAATCAGGGCCTTTGGAATTTTCATCACTGTAACAAAACAAATTAAGATATAAACATGCAATAAACAACAATATAGTGAAGACACTGTGGATTCCTTATCAATGAATCATTATCTCAGAATATAACAATGTTCACATTTAAAGTGAATGTAGAACTATATCAGAGGGTGAAAATACCAATAAGGGTGGAAACACACTCTGCCCTCTTGATTGCTTTTCTAGTTATTCTTTATCATTGTTTTTTAGTAACAGCTTTTTTTTACAGTAATAATAGTTTTAGACTCTATGTGCGCTGATGAGATGTAGGGTTGCACATGGGCTTTAAGCCGATCTGTGGACATGTGCATTATTTGCATTGTTTGCATTTACTGTCTGTTTGTAAGCAGGTCAGAATGTTCTTGGTAAACAGATGGTGAAGTAATGCAACATGCTTCTGTTTGGGCTAAGATTTTATCTCTTTTTTAGCAGTAGCTAAGATTTGTCAAGGCTCAGCAGGGGGAAAAAAAATCAGTAATTGCTCTCTACTCTTCTATCCTCCTGTTAATGGAGTTAAAAGGATGAGGACAACCTCCAGGACAATGTTTACCTCTGGGCTTAAGTTAAGGTAGCTGTCGATGGACAGAACTGGGTTATTTCTGTTCTGAACAGCCTTTGGAAACAGTCTGCGGCTGCAGTTCTGCAGGAAGCTTTCCAACAGGAACTGGGCCGGGGCATCTACGAGGGTCTGCTCACTGTCTGGGGCGCAAACATACTGTGATGGGCTGATTGGAGCTGGGTTTTCTATTTCCTGGAAAGACAAACAAACAAGTTTGAAATAAGATTTTTGAATTAAAGAAAGAACATTTCAGAGCCTCGGTGAACAAAACACGCACCATAAGCTTAGGTTTCACTACAAAGTCTTTATTTCCTCCGACTGGAATGTGTTTCTTCATCAGGCAGAAGTTGTTGAAGCGGCATAGTAGCAACCCACTGCTATTAACCCTCAGATTAAAGTCCACCTCCTCACATCCATACCTGCACAAAACGACAATGTCAAGCAATAACGCCTCACCCATCACCGACCTGCAGTGCAGACGGGGCTCTCACCGATTAAGGTCGTACTGAACGTTCTGTGTCAGGTCCACGTTGAGCATGACAAAGTCGTGGAGGTGACATCGACTGAACTGGTTTCCAGGAGACTTCTGAGCCAAGCTGCTATTCCACTTCCGAGTCCCACACATGGCATACTGGGAGATCTTTGGTGTGTTCTCCATGTGCTGCAGCACCGTTTTCAGTGACACGTTGGTTAGAGTTGAGTTTCCCTCCGATGTATCGCTAAGTGATAAAAGCACATGACAGGGTTGAGACCACAGTAATAGTCACTAAAATTATTTTAATCTTATGTATTTTGTCTTTAATACTGGGACACTGATGCAAATTAAATGAAAACCATATTAAACAAAGACAGAGTAGTCGCGTTAAGTGTTAAGCTGCTTCATGTGGTCATCAACACTGTATACTTTCATATGGGTGGTTATCCTCCTACACAATTAAATCCCAATAGTTTAAATTGATATTTTCACTTCCTAAAATTTTGATTGAGAGCAGAGTTACATCCACTCCTCACTCACTACCTTCCATCTGCTGACTGGTAGGCGTTCCACAGCACACAGGAGTCGTCCATCATGACAATGAACGGCCATACATCTTGTCTCTTGACACCCTGCTCCTCCAGTCGGTTTCTCTCCAGCTCCAGGTTATGGTATGACAGCTCTTTGATCATGAAGCGTGCGGCTCCTTAAACGAAATAGAACGCTATTTGTCAATATGTCATTCACACTCATAAAACTTTGAGACACCTACAATGTCCTTCAACGACAACAAACTGTAAAAGGAGGTAATCAGTCGTGCATATTGCTGTAAAAGCAACATTTGCAAAGGATGTGCATTAATTACAAATGACAACTAGAAACATCATTTTAAAAAAGCTGGAAGACTTTCTTACTATGTAGAAAAATAGCCTTTGTGTGCAGTGCAGAGAAATATTGGCAGGACGCCACAGTGATATCACAGGTCAAGGTAACACTGCTGGCATCTGTCTGCTCAGCTTATTTATACCCATCATACAGGCCATACACCTGATTGGATACCTTGCCAATGACCCTGTTTCTCTGTGGATGTTCATATATAGCTGCCATTTTCCATTGGATAAAAGAAAAGTGTAATCTTTCATCTAGTACAAACAAGCTATAAAACATAACTCAGCGGTTATTGACTCAAACCTACATATTTACTGCAATCATCAATAAACTAATGTGCTGCAAAGAGAAGAAAAATGAGCATTGCAAGTCTGCAAACAAAGACAAAACAATCAAATACTACAAATATTCAATATATATACTTTAAAGTAGAAAATCAACTCAATGCATTTGTTTTACACAAAGTATGCACAGTTTAGAGTCACAATAACAGAAAGTCAGTGAACTACTCACCAACTCCAGCATTGTTGAACATTGCTGGCAGGACGAGTAGGATGTGGTTGGGCCAGTACTTCCTGTAGTGGGGCATCTCAAACTGTTTAACCACCAGGATGTGCAGATGGGTAGCACCCTCCATGGTGTGGTAAAGGTTGAGAAGACCGTGCTCTTGGCGTCCTGTAGTCGGGGTGAAGATCGGACTCTTCAAAAGATCAGGGTCCTGCGAAGGAAAAAATAAACTTGGCTAAGATAAAAGATTTCAAAGGATAAATATCTGATTGTGTAAACTTAGCAGAACAGAATATGCCGACACAAAACGCAACAGCCACTCGTGAGGCTAAGCTAACCTTGGCGGAGACCAGAGGCAGACGCAAGCTCTCCAGGTGGCTGCCCTGCTGACTGAAAACAAAGTGCTGCTCCTTGGCTTTAGGAATGAAAAACTGGAGCTGGACCTCCTCCCCCAACATGGATGAGCAGAAGGTGAAAGCGTGGAAAGTGCACTCTGACAGCTAGAACATGAATACATTCGTTTTAACCGGAGGCATCACCAGTAAAGCAGCAGCTGAGAGCTGTAAATGTCGGATTTAAATCTGTTTGCTTCACTCACCTGAGCTGCAGGACCTGCCTCACAGTACTGGTGACACTGTTCACAGTGATGAAAGGCATTGTGGGCAGCGAACCTACTGAGCCGTATTGACTTGGTCACTCGTTTAACTTGAGTTTGGCTTACTCCTTCTTGTTTAAACTCTGCGTAGACATCGACATAAGTGTAAGTTAGTATTTAAGCAACACTTGATCTGTACTGCAGATTAAACTGCTCAGCTCTGAGACCTTCTTCACTGTGTGTGTAGCATATTTGACCTCTTAAGCACTTCGGTATTTTGTCAGAGTAAACAGGGCTGGCCTTTCTGAACTTGGGATCTCGAGGGTTGGGGTCAAAGGGCAGCTTTCGCACATCCTCAATGTCAGGCCACTGGGTATTTACTGGAGTGGTGACCTCTGAAGTCTCTGCAGATTAAAAGCAGGATAACGGATGAGTACTTCTGTTAGTGTCATTTCCTCGGCATATATCTCATGTTTAACAACATAGTTTCCTAAAAAAAACAAAACATAACTACAACTATTCATTCATTACTCTTCATTTATTTGTTTTATTACCATGTTTAATTCAATACTAGGAGCATGATTAGAAAAGGTTATGATGGTGACCTGATTACCACCATGTTGTGTCAACTCTGATGTTAACATGCTGCTTTTAACTGCTTAACAGCCCAATTCTGCCTGTATTTAATTGTATAACTTTGCAGTGTTTAACAGATCTGGACTGCAAACAGAATACTTTAGCTCCTGAATCTTTTTACTATGAAGTAAAGCTTTTGAAATTCCTGCAGACAGTACATGTTGTGTGGATGTGTGCAAGTTGAACCGGCCTTGTGCATCCACATACTGTTTTAGCTGTTAACAGGATATCCATGATAAAAAAGAAAGTTCACTCGAGAAAAATATCTCTGGGATTGCAAATGAATCTTATTTATTATAAGAGCTGATTCATGTTTCCCCCCTCACAACACAGCGTCTTGTTGCATTTAGCTTTTTTTAAGTGGTTGCCAGTAAGAAAACACACAACCCAAATTGTGTATATTTGCACCACTTTTGATTACAACAATAATTAGCAGTATTACTGTAGCATTATAAGGGTAATTATATTCTGTCATGAGTTGTGAATTTTGCACAAAGAATTTGGGACTGCTGCAGTCTTCTTAAGCTCAACCCAAAGATCAGAATGGTTGCTGATCATAGTGTGTAACTTACACTTCCTGAACCAACCTACTGTCATTTAGCAGCAACTTTTCTCCAAAGCGACCTAAATTTTTGGGTCAGAGAGTTCAGTGTCTTGCCCAAGGACACTTCAGTGATTAGCAGAATTAAACCACTAACCTTCAGGTTGTCCGACAACTGCTCTTACCTCCTGAGCTACAGCCTCCGTACCTCCTAACAAGCTGAAGCCAATAAATTCTGACATCATCATCTTGGATGACTGACTATCATCCTTCCAGGTTTTAGCAAAATGTCTGACAGTTCTTAATCCACATTTTCCAGTTTGCAGAAATCCCTAGTTGTTTTGTTGGCTTAATGCAGACTAACCAGGATTAAACCAGTTATTTGTCAGATGCACATAGTTATCACTGCAGGAGCCTCCAGAATCTCCAGTACATCCAGAACAGTGCTCCCCGGATCCTGACAAGGAGACACAGGTTTGATCATATCACCCCTACCCTGCAATCCCTTCACTGGCTAAGTGAAGGGATTGAATACAAAATCTGTCTCCTCACTTTTCAGTCAATTCAGGAAATGCACCCCCATATCTCAAAGAACTCCTTCAGTTTCCAAAAAAACCCAGAAACCTCTGCTCATCAGACAGCCA
>JBAMHX010000009.1:16985645-16996514 GCA_037177515.1 Pseudomugil tenellus | reverse complement strand
TAGGTTGCAGCTATCAAATTTTTATTCTTATTTTGGTTTTTGTCTTGTTTTAGATGCGAGGAGCACTGTGTCATAACTGTTAAAACTAGATTTACATAATCATGCAACTTCCCCAAGAATGCAATTGTTAAGATCATTTCAGCACCAAGCTGTCCAGCTTCATCTCCATAGCAACACTATGATTCATCCTTGACAACCAGAGAACAGAAAGGATGTTAGTGGTATACTCATCTGAAGGACGATAGGAAAACAGGGCTGTGTATCCTTGTCTACCCTCAGATGCACAGACTGTGCATCTGAGGGTCTCTGCACACACACATCTGCACACACACATCTCTGCACACACACATATATACACACATTCAAGGAAAACAGCTAGGGCACACAACGTGACACAGCAGGGTTTATAGAAACACCAGCTGATTTTGAAACTGGTGAGAATGAACAAACCTGGAGAGCAAACTATTGGGCGAATTGCAGGCACAGGGACAGCTGTTGGTGGGACTGGTACCAGTGAGCTGGATAGCCAGCTGCGGTGGCGCTTCTTTGGAGGGCCGGAGTTCATGGCAGACGTTACTGAACATCAAACAGAAACAATGTAAAAAAAAAGAGAGATGAAGAAAAGAAAGAGAAAAAAACTGAGAATAATAAGAAACAGCTTGAATAGAGGAGGTTACCTGGACTATCTACATCTGGGGTGCGGTACCCCTGAACCTGAGGGCCTAAGGAAACCTGGGAAGGGCTCAGTAAGGGAGGATGCACATCAACACCCAAGCCATTAGTTGGCACATTCACCCTAAGAGCTGTGGGAACTGGAAACACACACATACACACATATTAAAACAGCAAAACTAGTTAAAATAATCCAAGATCATAAATTTAAGATGTTTGCAACCATAACATTTGTATGGTGCACGATTCTCAATAGGTCAACGATGCAAAAACAAGATAAAAAAGCTTGATGTTCTTTTTTTTATGACCTCTCTTGGTATATGATTTATTTCCTAACCAGAGAACATTGATACAACCTGCATGAAAAAGCTTGGTGCAGGGCTGGATCCTATCCCAGCAGTTACCGGCAGGTTTCATGATGCAGATTCACATCGTAGCATCTCATGTGCTTTTAGGAGTTTATCTTAAAAACAGCTGTTTTCACACCAGAGTCTTTTTTCTCTCACTCAGGTCTCATCTAAAGTCTTTAAGAAGTCTCCATCACATCTTTCTGTTCTTTGAAGAAGACATGTGGAAATGGTCTTTTTAATCCCCATCCAGTCTCCTGTTTAATGCACCACCTTCATTTCCCCAGTTAGTTCACCTGTTCTAAGAGCAATTTAACAGTGCTGTCAGTGGAAAGGAAAAACTTTACATAAAAACATATAAAAGTCTTCTGTAAGCATGTAATTATCTCTAGAGGACAGGCAATAAATAAAATTGAGTCAGTACTAACAGTAAGTTATTGATTTCCTATACATTTATACCTGTTACGATCAGAGATTTTCCCATTTCATATTCATATGTGCAACTCGCTCCAACACTGATTGTTATATGTAGCCTGATCTTGTCGATAACGCAGCCTTGTAAAGCCTCTAATGGGTAGCAAGGCCTTTAAAAGTCATTACAGCACTTCTTCCTCCAGTATTGATTGGAACGTACACACGCGTGTGTTTATATGTGCATGTGTGAGTGTGTCTAAACAGGCTGCAGCAGAGGTTAATCTTTGCTCCATGGTCAGCCACAGCTCCATCATCCTTATGCCGCGCCGCGTAAATGAAACAACCTGTATCTAAGCAACAGCATCCTGCATGAGGACCATTCAAGGGCCGCTTAAGTAGAGGTAGCAGCTTATCAGCACCTACTGTAATGTCTCCGAACAATGAGAGTGATTAATGTTTATTTTTAGTATGCTTTCATGATTGTTTCTCTAATTAACTTTTAGAGAATTAAGTTCTGCAAACAAGATAACAAGCTGATAAGATTATGCAAAAACTAGCAGTTCTTTACCTATTGGCAGTGTCTTGTTTCCAGGGGTAGAGGCCAGCGGTTTCAGGAAGCTGCAGTCTCTTCCCAGATCCTGACTGGCACAAAGGACAGAGGATGCTTGTATTGCCCTGGTGGGTGGAGAATCTAAAATGAAAACAAACAATTAAATCTTTTATATAATCTTGTGTGCAATTATGTAACACAGTAATATACTGTAACTGTGATTTTAATGAATCAATGCGAGAGAAACAGACGTGCATCTCACTGATTATGATCTGATTCCACCTGGAAATCGCAACCATAATGAGACAAAGGTAATCCCAAAACATTAACGTGCAGGATCCCTGCTGATAAACAGCTTAGTGATTCAGGACTAATCAATACTCTAAGTTCAGGAGTTTTTTTTTGGGTTTTTTTGGGGTGGGGGTTGTGGGGGTTGTCAAAGAAGGAAGTGGTGCTCAACATCTCCTTGGAGACAACCAGAGACTCAAGAACCAACCTCTTTAATTAGATTACAAAAATGTGAAATGGTCATATTCATTTTACTCGGCATGTCTTCTTCTCACAAACAATAAAAAAGTATAACGTTGCGAAAATATCTGTAAAACTATCAGCCGATATCAAGAACTCAACAACCGCTATTGATGAAAGCAAAATAAAGAAACTGTACGAAACAAATACATTTAGTACTAGAATATACATGTCAGCGCTGTAACATACAACCAACCACGCTGATAAACCCTCTCCTTATTTTTAAAAGGGCTGAGCGACCACAACTCATCTCTATGGTAACCACATACAAACAGTTAGCATACATCATCAGTTGCAGAGACCTTGTGGTAAACATTTAAATATCTGTTTTTGGGGAATACAAGCAAGAGATTCTAAATAAATTTGAGCTCATGACATAAAAATATAAATAAATAAGTTAATAATTTTACTTTGTCACCCTGAGCCACGTCACCTCACAAGTCCATCTGTGCTGAAAAGGTGGTCTCACCTGAGAGGGAAAACGGAGAGGAGCTGTGTCCACTGGTGCCTCCGTTTTCTTTGCTGCTCAGAGAAGAAGACGAGCTTGGTTTGGAGGCTGATGCATTGTTGGAGAACTGACGGGATTTATTGTCTGCGAGTGCAAATCCAGGAGTGATAAAGAAGGTTACATGTAACAGAACATCATCAGAGAACAGGTTTAGAATGTGTTATATACACAGTGGCATGTAAAAGCTTCTGGTACTTTATGTTTAAATGGGTCGTGGATAAATCGGCCTCTAAGAACAACCTGTGCAGGCTTGCAAATATTTTGTTTTTACAGACTAAACATGAAAATAAAATGTGCAACTCCTCAGACCTTATTTGTTTGTTTGTATTATGAAGCCTCTTGTATAAATCTAAAAATACAATAAACAATGGGTCTGAACTTGTCCATTCTGAAGACCACCTTCAAACACTGCAAAGCATCTCACCTTTTACATAAATGTGGCTTCAGAAAGTGTCATATTTATTATTTAACAACCACTAACAAGCCTCCCCTCTCCATTATTACCCAGACTTTTGCATGCCACTGCATTCATTTATACAATTTAAAAGAGGTGTAGTTAACCTTTCCAGCAAATAAGCGGTCCTTTGCACAAAACACCCTGAGAATTCTTCACCAGGTAGTATTTTAAGTGCTTCTGCTTTTTGGGTTGTGTAGACAACTTCAGGTTGATGTGATTTGAAAACTCTGTGAAGTATCTGAAACCCTTTTCACCACAGCCCACACAGTTTCCTGAAAAACCTGGAAATGATGCACAAAAAACTGAATTAAACTTTTTTTCCACATTTGCAGTACAGTGTATGACCAGCACAGACAGCAGAGTGCTTTACAATTACAAAATGAGATCTGTCTCGTACATTTCATCTCAGATCAGCAGAGCAGACTGACCTAAAAGTGCATTTTTCCCATTCTCATCAGGCAAAAAGCGGCGGTCCACGGCACAAACCAGGATGTGCTCGGGGACATTGGGGGACTTGGCACCGACCAGCTCGAAGCCTGCTGGGAGTTCAATGGGTTCTGTTGCTATGGAGACCAAGCGGAGGTCCTTTCCGGATTGACAGAATCCTAAAGATGAGGAAGGAAATTTTATATGACTTTAAGAAAATAAAATCTAAGCATAATTATGATAATTCTTCAAAGTAAAGTCATTTTTCTGCAAATATTTTGGAAATGTTTTTGTTTTATTTAATTTTTTTTAATTAAAGAAAGATGTATTGAGTTTCATACCGTCCAGTGTGCAGCATCCATCTGGTGCAGGAGTTTGTAAATAAGGAAGAGGAGGGCTATTGCTGTCGGAGTCGTCCTCATCTTCCAACTCCTCCAGATCATTAGAGGAGTGACCATTCATAAGTTCTTCCCCCTTGTCTTCCCCACCCTGGAGAGCCACATCGCCTTTTGACTTCATGTCAACTGGATACATGAAATAAAAGTATTTTTTAATCATTGGTTTGATTAAAATAACTATAAGGAAGAGTAAAATTCACTATTATCATGCCCAAAAGCCTCCCTGTTATTAATGGACTCAATCAACCTAAAAGTAGATGACAAGAAATGATCTTCTGGGGTTTTATTAATTATTTTCAATCTCACACTAGAAATAGAAGACAAGCAGCATTAAATAATGTCCAAAAACCAATCTGCAGTCAAAAATGTTTGCAATTTATCTTCTGGTATCAAACACTGAGATGTGTGTGCTCAACAAGATGCTGGCACTTCACTCTTTAAATATTGTGCTTATTGCATGTGGCGGTGTATCGCAACAGCCCGAGTCTGGGAAGTTACAGCTGAGCAGGTCAACACAAAGTTAAGCAACAAAAACAAGGCAAACAAAAACAAAAATGGAATAAATGATGCTGTTACTGGGGGATAATGCCAAATTCCAGATTATTTTAATGAGTGAGGGTGTCATTTAATTTATTAATACTGGAAACAAACCATTATATTATTTGATGGAGTAACCAGTGTTTGAAGGAAAATCCAAATCAATGCTACAAATTTATGAAATTACTTTTTAGCCAAGTAAGATCAAAGTTAATCCTGCTGCAGTGTTAAGTCAGACCTTGTTGTGTTGTTTCTGATGACTTCCTGAACCTGCATGTTACCTGAATACGGCTCCGGCTCCAAGTAAAGCTGTGTGAATATGGGCTGCGGATCTCCACTGCTGGAGCGCAGCGACGCCTCGATGGAGTTGTGGAGAGCCTCCTCAAAGCGAGCAGACTTCAGCTGTCCTGCGTACGAATTCCCCATTATCTGTTAGAGCGTAAAGAAAAGGATAGCAAGATGAGCAAACACGCACACACGTGTCACTGCACTGTTTATCTCAGTGCATCGATTTGTTTCATAATAACTCCGAGACCCATAGTGGTGCCACTCAGATGTTTGCTGACATGTTCTTCTGAAAAAAAAAATGTTATTTTTGTTTATACAAGTACATATAAATAAATCGATTTGACAAACTACACTAATTAATCAGTGGTTATTATGATTTTATGCATTTATGCTGTTTTGTTTTGACCTACAAATGGATTTTATTATTAATAATGACTAAATGCTCAGCACTGCACAGAATGCAAATAATTCCCAAATTTCTTAAGAAGAAAAAGATGGATGAGTTTCAGATTAATATATTCAATTTGTTTAAAATCGTTTTCAACCTCTTGTTTTTTTTTTTATTTGTAATTGAGAAACGGGATATTTCATGTTGTTGATAAGATACTATTAGAAAGTTACTGATCAATAAATGACTAAATGAAAAGACTGCTGCTTTTATCAACTAACTTTAGTTTGTCCTTTTCTGGAGTTGCATAACCAAAAGTTTCTGCAAATGACCACACCCACCCACACGCACAAACACACACACACATACACATTTGGTCTATGTCAGTCAAAACACAATAGCCAAGGTCAGAAGCTTCTTCCAGTTTTTTTTTTTCTTTTTTTCCAGCTACTTTGCACTTTTGTCCACTTGTGTCACTCTGCCCCCCCACCCCCCACCACCACCTCCACCACTCCAGTGTCCACTCAAGGACATCTGCCGAGGTCAGGGCTGCGTGGGCCTACGGTCGACCGGCTCTCCGGTGGCAGCTGGCAAAGGGAAGAGGACTGAGCATGTGTTCTCAAAGAAAAAAAGCAAGGCAGCACAGAGAAAGAAAGCACTCCAAATGCGGTGGAAAAAGCAGCTCTGACCCATGGCTAGATTCCTGACTCAATAACTCCCATCTTGCAGTGTGTCAAAACACATCATCAGATGTGTTTTGAGTGTTCAAACTGTTTGAAATGAGAGCAGAAAAGGAACATAAAAGGGAGGTTTGGCTGTTTTCTTGACACACGAGTTTGACCTGAAAAGCCTCTTTTTATGTTTGTCCTTGGACTACATCTGACCGATGCAGACCAGTGTTGCGGTAAACTCAACTGCTGCCAAGAGGAGGCCCAGGCTGAAGACTTTGGCTGTTTGGGAAAAGCTTTATCTTCTCATTAGTCTCACTGAGATCCCATACAGCTGTTGTATGTTATGTAAGTAACTAAACTTGAGATAAGAGCTTAGTTAAGTATTAGTTTAAATAACCTCAGACTTGGTTTTTTTTTTTGCTGCAAATTGCTTTACTGCAATTCTCTGTGCCAAAAAACTGAATAAAATCCAAACACCTTATACTGGTCCAAGTGATTCTGTGGTAATTTATGCATTTAAACAACTAATTAAATACTTTTAGTTTTACTAGTCATGAAAAGCATTTATATGTATAGATGTCAGGTGTCGGCCATGCTGACGCCCTTAACTTTTTGTCTTTTTTTCAGTAGAAAGCAGGATGGGAAATAAGTCAGATGTGGTTTTCCTCCTCCCAGGCCTCATTTAGCCCACGCTTGGACAGATTCCAGTCACTGTGTTTACTTAACAACCTTCCTCTGGAGGAATCTGACCAACCCAGACAAAAGACAAGATTAACAATGCCTTACTGTGCTGTCACACAGATAAGCAGCTTAAAGAGAATGAAGCTACAGTACTTCTTGCTTAACTGATAAAGGAAGGTAGCTGCATGGAGAAACAATGATGGAGAGGGTGAAGTAAAAAAAATAAAAAAAGAAAGAAAATGAGTCTTTGAGGCCTGCTGTCTGTTTAATAGATTTGTCATTAATCTGATGTTGACTGGAGGTGAATTTTATCACCTGTGCGACTTAAAACAAACCGTGACGGTGGCAGAGGTCACACAGCGGATGCTACTGGGGTGCAATTCAGGTGGTTTGTAAGGTCACATGCAGTGGCTGGGAGTATTTCAGGTCAGTCAGTGGCTGCGGTTCACTTGATCGATGGTCAATCATAATGAGCAGGCTGCACCTTAATGTTCAAAGACTAATGACCAAAAGAGGAGTGTTTGTGTTATTGAGCTGTGGACAGTCAGATGGTCAGTCAAGGCCATTTTCAGCTCGTGGGTGGCATCAACAGATTGCATGAATGTGACCCAGGGTCAGACTGTGCGAGGCCGAGCTTCACATAGCTCATTTGAGGGGGGCAGTGTGGAGAAAACACAATTATGCTGACACTGAATTCTAATTTTATTAGATGAAAAAAAAGAGCAACTTACGATGTTGGACTGTTCCCAGGCGTGAAGGGACTTGTTTACTTCAGCTACATGCTGAATCTCTACGACTTAGCAGAAATGCTGAGCAAAGACGTGACACTTGTTGCTGCAAGGCCTGCAGGGGAAGAGCAGGGAGATTTCTGATTAGCTTGTAATTGCTGATAAAATACAACTTATTAAGTTTTTACAAAGTATCTTAAATAAAACTTTGCGCTCAGTCTTTTGTAATCTCATATGATAAATATTCCTTAAAACAAAAGGGGAAAAGATACTTTTCTTTTAATAAATTCTCAAACATGCACTAGATTTAGAGCATAGTATATCTTAGGAAAATGACTTTTTACTGACCAGTAGTAGCAAATAAATGTAATATAATCCCACACATCAGTAGTTCATTTGTTTCATAAGTGCATAACTCAGTCATTTAAAAACCACAACCTACAATAACCTAAAACCCTCCCAGCTACATAGTGTCTCACTGCAGGTCACCAAAGAACACGCTCGATCTCAAAATGAGTGGAGGCACTCATGACCATTCAAACATTAAGAGCAGCTCAAACCATGACACATGTAGTCACTACAACAAGGCTAAAAAAAATGTGCTACATGATACCACCATGGCCTTGGGGCTATTTTCATAAAACACAGTGAGGTGTTTTAGTGTGCAGCAGTGGTCGCAACACACAGTCACTGCACAGTAAATGGATTTAACAGTTACTTTGACCCTTTAACAAAGTATTGTCTAGCCACTCAGGCTCTGATATAACAGAAGCAAAGTTCCCTTCAAAACACTGAGTGTCACAATCAAGGCAGTCATCACTCCTGACCGAGCTGTTCTGCAAAAAGCTCTCTGGTCCGGGGGTCCAAGTCCCCAAGCAAAGTGTACACAAACTGCTTCAACTTGCATTTACTGACCACAGTGGAGCTCATGTTGTGAATGATTAGCCAGCTTGACAATGTAAAGAGTTAAAAACATCAATGTGCCAGGCAGAAGCGTGTGTAGCATTACCTTAGAAGTAACTCGCTAAGCAGAAACACAATAATTTAGGTCAAATTAAATTTGCATCCGAACACAAGGTCATGTTTTAAATCTGCCACGTTTCACCAAAGCTCTCCCTCTTTGCTAAACACTGCGGAGTCTTGAAATATCTTGATGCTTATCTGGTTGCGAAGGGCAGACGACACAGAAGGAGACGCAGATGGCTCTATAGATGAAGATGAAGGAGCCGTAAATGTAGACACCATTACAGGCCTGAGGTGCTTAATGAGGTCCTGTTCCTCCAGTCATGAGATTGGAGGGAATGCTGACAGTGTGGTGTAGTTTCTAAGACAAGAGAATTGCCTAAAAGGTTCAAAGGGATGGGACCTACAACTGCAAATGCTTAGAAACACGCATGATTATAGATGAGTGTTGCGGCCACCTGTTGCATTTAATGAATATTGTGATGTATGAATAAAGGAATCCATAAACTGCAGCAATCAGACCAAAGAGAGAAATGATTTTACAGTTTTTTGCATTACTCTTTGGACTTGCAGTTACAGTCTAGAACCTTCTATCCTATCAGCAACATTGATTTACTTTAACAGTAAAAGACTAACCCCAACCCCCCCGAAAGATCATGTCCAGTCCAGCCAGTTTCCCCTGTTCCCGTATTCAACCAACAGAAAAAGTTGCCTACATGGAGTTACCGAAGCATTACTTTATTAAATATTAAATGAGAGGTATTAATAGGTCAAGTACTAATGATTCATATTACTGTACACTGCAGATTAACCTTTTAAAAGCTGGAGCAAAAGTTGGAATAAGGTCAAACTTAAAAATAGCATTATTTTCCTTACTATCATTTACTTATCCACCCAAATACTGACAATAACTGAAAAAGAATTTCCACTGTCTATCAACAAGGATCTTACTTTCCAGCCTTTTTTTAACCTTCTCTCCGGCGCTCTCTTTGTTTCTCTCCATGGTGCATAATTACATTACAATGTTTACAATAGATTGAATAGATGAAGGATTAAATCTACTTCCCTGCTGGTTTACTCACATTCTGATTTAACAGATTATTCACACTGGACTCAAATAAATAGAAAATAAACAATGCAGCTGTTTTTTATTGAATATAAACTGACATGTGGCAAAGAGCTAAACATGACACGTCAATGTTGGCTTATCAAACAATTGCTGGAGGCCAAAGATGAGTAGGATTTGCTTAAATTAAAACTGATCTAACTTGCATTTTAAATTTGCTCTTTGAACTAAAAATGAACAAAAAGTTAATTGGAATTTGATAAATATCAATATTATTCTCACCTCATTGTTATGCTTTAATGCTTAAGGTCAATAGCAATAGTTAGTATGCGGGAAAGAGCTCAGTGGACTCTTAACATTAGAAAAGACACTGCCCATGAGACATGAGAGGAGGGGGGATGGGGTAAAGGAATAAGGGAAAAAAGACAAACATTACTGCATGTCCTCTAAATGAGGTGCTAAAAGCCCATATCATTAATGCTCTACCAGGGCCACATGTGACACACAGCCAGCAAGCTGTTTAAGAAGCTTCTCCTGTACCTTCCATAACTCCTCCACCAGCTGACAAGCCCCTAAAATCCTGATCCAACGCAGTAAATCCCAAAATGTGCAGGAAGCTTCTCAGATATAGCCCATGTTAAAGAGTAAATCCTTTTAGGAAGAATTCATCCATCCGGGTTGCACATCAGCCTCAGTCCTGCCTTGTAGTCATGATTCTCCACAGAAAGAGCTGGGAATTCAGCAGAAAGCCTCCTTCCCTCTCGGCCTCTCTATCTCACTCACATGCAAACAAACACATCCACACAGACCCCTCCCCCTAGTCCCCAGCACACTCTTCTGTCCTGTGCCATTTGCCAAGGAGGGAGGGAATCCACTGGGGTCTCATTCATCTCGAGCTTTCTGACCCCCTACGGTGACAGATGCTCTTGGAGACCTGCGGAGTTGATGGGGGAACAAAGGCGAGGGTCTGCATCTCCGCACTGCCACACAGTTCTGCCACGCGTGACCTCCCCCCCATGACATCAAGACATCCGCACCATGTCCCATTAAAGTTTTCATTTTAAAGAAAAGACAGTTGCTGGAGTTGGGCGGCGACGGTGGTGGTTGGAGTGTGTGTGTGTGTGTGTGTGTGTGGGGGGGGGGGGGGGGGGGGGTCTGTAAAGTTTTTCCCCCCACCTTTTTTCCCCCCCCCCCCTCCCCCCCCCCCCACCCAACCTTTTCTTTGAGCCCCTTTCAGAAAAGGAAAG
>JBAMHX010000009.1:16973055-16985545 GCA_037177515.1 Pseudomugil tenellus | reverse complement strand
GGGGGGGGGGGGGGGGGGTGGGGGGGGGGGTTGGGTGTGGTTTGTGGGGGGGGGGGGGGGGGGGGGCATTGAAGGTCTTTAAATCAGACTTTTGCTCTCAAGCTCAGTTCAAGCTGCCACACCCAACATTTTATTAGGGCCAATTTAGAGACCGGAGAGTCCATCTCCAGCAAAGTGGGGACAGGAATGTTGGGTCAGCTTAAGCATTTTGTCTTGGCAGTCTTACCCAGGATTGACCCCTTGCTAGGCTTTTTTTACTCCAGCTATAAATACCAGAGGCTCATCAGGTCAAAATAAATAAACGGAAATGCGCCACAAATCAACAGCTGCTGGCAGATGTTGGGAATTATATGTTATTAGTGATCTGTGATACTGCCTTATCATGACTGAACAGAAAAATGAAGCAAAGAGCTCAGGGCTGAGGAGGCTGGATTAAATTAAATCAGAGGGTGAAACATGAGCATGCACAGTTTGCAACAAAGTGTAAGTCCACATGTGATGGTATTATTACACTTTTAAAGATGTATTATGCTGTATTACACTATGTGTAGGCCTCTGTGTCTGTTTTCCTGAAAACTAATTATTCTCAGGAAACGTCTGCAAGAATTTACCAGGTAAATAGTAGGTCTGCGAAAATTTACATCTCCTCGATGGAAAAGAAACCCCTCACTGAGAGATTCCAGGTCTCTCTCTTAAACGGCTTTACTTTTTACATTTTGCTGAGAAAAAGGTTAAAAATTATGCTTTTTGTAAACATTTTCCAAACATACAACTTCAAACTACAAAATATCTGCAGTTTTATACTTTAAATAAATTCAAATCTGTATTGATGCATACGATCACATGCTCATTTATGCCGTTTAACTGCAGTGAGCTGTGCGACTGACGTTCCAGTTCATTACCACAGACACAGTCAACAGTTGGTTTAATCAAGTTGTGTTCAGCTTTTCTCACTTCCTCTCCAATGGTTATACAGTCCGAGGGAAGTTGTAAACCACCATATGAGCCAATCAGGGCCTTCATTAGTCCTCCCAGCACTTTAATGCACTCACTTTTCCCAATCTGTCACATTTGTCTAAACGCCAGGCTTAAGTTTGACTGAATTTTGCCTCGCTGTCGCTAATTGAGACCTACACATGTCAAAGAGATTATGTATCAGATTATATTTGACATTTTTAACAGATAGCTAGTGAGTAGCTATATTTATCTATGTTCAGTGAAAGTGAAATCACTACAGTCATCCATCTGATAGCGGTGCAGTCACAAGTTCAAATGGGAGGGGGAAGGAGCTGTCAGTGTGATTTATCTCAAAGGCCCTGACTTTGATGGCGACCTGTCTGAAATAGCCCATTTAAAATGGAGATAATGAGTAAACCCAGCATTTTCCCTTGCTTCAAAAGATGCAGTGCGAAAAAAACAAAAGAGTGTGGATTGAATAGTTTCCCACCCCTCAGCCCATCCTTCATTGAGCTCAAAGGAGAAGTGTCCCTGCCAGTGGCACCTGAGGAAAGGGAAGCTACATGACCGGCAGTAGCTTGATCATATGAGCTCTTCAGTTTGGAAAGAGGGAGCAAGAGAGAGGTGTGTCTCTGTGTGTGGAAGAGTAGAAGAGTTCTGGCTCTCTGTGATTCTCAAAGGAGCTTTGTCTTGGCTGACTCAGCAGCTGCTGAGCACATGATGGGTGTTTGGAGCAGCTGGAGCTGAACAACATGAGGCTACATCTCCTTTACTGTTCGGACACTAATACCCTCAACTAATCCATCCTAAACACAGCACACAGGATGGCTTCTATTCATTACCTAACATTGGAAGGTTCAGGTTCTGACTGTGGGAAATTTGAGGTACCCTTCAGATAGTTTATGCTGAGTCATGATAAGGAAGGAAATCAACTAAGGTACTAATAAGCATGTTACAACGAGAAAACAGTCCTGCAGCTCAACTATCAAAAACAACAAGAAAAACAATACAGCCACCATGTGAAATTTCCCGTAAGAGAATTTCCTTTTTTGTACTCTGGTTAGTCGGGCTATCTAACGCCCAGAGTGTGAGGACTCACACTCCTGTTTACTATCGGGGTGGCAGTCCACAGCTCTGATTTCCTTATAAAAGCCCCACAAGCTTCTTCGAAAACCTCCAACACCCCCTCCCGCTCTTCAGGACTACCTGCTGGGCCCTAAAGTGCAAATCGCTGCTAGTGAGGATAGCAGATGAGCAGAGGTCATTCATGGCTTTCCAGTGAGCCAAACAAACAAAGGCAAACATTCCACTTGAATGCCATTGCTGAAGTCGGCAGCAACACAGAGAAAGACAGGAAGAAAGAGAAAGAGCAGGGCTGAGTGGAGATAATAGCTTGAGGGCATATGTGTGTGGGCATGTGCATGCATGTGCACGTGTGGACGTGTGCGTTCTTGGGGGGGATTATCAGTTGAACTATAAAGTAGGGTGAACTAAGGTTTAAAGTCTGATGTGACCAGAGGGAACGGGGGGTAGGGTCTTAGGCCAGAGGAGGGGTGGACAAAAGGAACATTTGGGCAGATGAAGAAGTCATCATCATTAAGCCACTGGAGGTTTACTGTCCAGTTATAAAACTCATTTCAAAATTAGGGGCTAGCAGGGTGCGTGTGAAAGGGCAGTGGGATTGGGAAGGCCTGAGAAGGGTTGGGGAGAAGCATAGAAACTTGCTGAGGAATAGTAGAGCTAATTCATTAGAGGACAAGAAGGCTTTGTGTTAACGCTGGGTTGATTGGAGTGGTGACCTTGCCACACACTGTGGCCCGGAGGATGAGTTTAAGGGCAAGGTATTTAACCTTAAACTAAATCTCAGTTACGAACAAAGGCCAGAATCATCTGATGACAAAAGCCTACCAAACGGATGACTGATGCAAATGGAAAACAAGCAAAGTTAAACGGGGACAATTCTGGATAATTCTGAAAACTTTATATGTTTTTCTATGGAATGATCAATAAGAACGATTTTAGCATAGCGCTTGAAATATATTATAAAAAGTCAACATATTAAAGATATGCGCTAAAGTACTAAAACCACATATCTAAAGAGCTCTTTTAACATTACATGTCTGCACTGAGAATCCTATCTAAGCATAAGTGTAGATTAGCATAAATTATAGTAAATATTAGTGACTTACACAATTTTAATGTCACTATTAGTACACATAAATTAAAGTGAAAACAGGATACTCAGTCATTCTAGTGGGAGCTCATATTGCATTCACCTATAGATTCATTTTGGTTTCGGATTATTGTGCTGGTTTTCTCTGATAATTGATCAATTGTTTGGTTTGCAAAAATGTAGAAAATAAAGATGAATGGTTTTAAAACTACCAATACAGATATATATTATGATAGTTAGTCACATTATATACATAACAGTGAAGTTATTCATACAGAAAGTATTCAAGTATTCAGTATTCAAACCAAAAAATGCCAGCGCTCGGATAATGTGGCATGATAATGTGTTTTTCCACGCCAGGAAGAAAAAAAACATAAATGCAAATGAAGGACAAGTGACAGTTTACAATGCTGTTGATGCGTGTGCAATTAACCAGAATGACTGTCAGTGAACCCAATCTGCATTTTACAGCGTTGCCGGGTTGAACACCAGTTCACCTAAATTAGAACAACAGGGAGACACAGGATCCTGATTCATTTATAGACTTATTCAGAGAAGCCATACTGAAGAAAACAACAACCAGTTCACTTTCATACAGAAAAGCTGTCACTGGTAGTGGTCAAGCACTGGCCAATGCTAAAGGTCAAGAGTCATTTCTCATGTTAATTGGTTAAAATTAATTTTCAGAGAATGCATATTTTTATTCAAGGACTTGTAGAACATCCCTGAGCTTGTTTGAAAAGAAGCGTATTGATCCCTCAGCATCACCTCAGCTTCTTCCAACATCTGTCCCATCCTTAATGGCTCATCCAAGAGCAGATCTTTGATGACGGTTGACCAGGCCTTGTCCTGGCCATAAACTGTTGTTTAGACAGCCCTATTTGTTATGGGGTGTAAAAGGAGAGCCATGGATCAAGCTGAAAGACCCAACACTATCAAAACATTTGCTCTTATCAGATGACAATTCCAGCAAAGGGGTCAGGTTCCAGATTCAGGAATTGGCCTGAGCTGCACTCTACCCGTCCCCCAGATCACAGAGGGTTGATGATGTGATGATGAGGATGAAGAAAGCAGATTTTGGTCCTTATTTCAGTATAAATGTGGATCAAGACAGCATGCAAAGTAATAGAGAGACATTTTTTGTGTATCTTACTGCATTCATTACCATTTTGTGGCTAAAACATTTTAACAAAGCAATTACTCCTAAGAGCTCTGACTATTTGAAAAAAAGGAAGAAAAACAGGCTTTTTATGACATAATCAAATAATTTTAACATATGATACATTTATAAAACATAGCACAGCTCATAGTCCATGGGAACACATTCGATGTGCAGCTCTGTAGTTGACAAAACATCCATTACAAATTAATCTTCAGTATCTAATCAGTGGATTACTTCTAAAAAGAAACAAAATATTTTAAGTCCTTAAATAGATTTTATTGATATTTCTTTTTTTTCTTGAGTTTTGGTTAAAAATATGTCAATTATAAGACAGATATAGGTTATATAGGTGACTATTTTACCTAATGCTTACAAAAAACAGTTAGTTAAACACACATTAACACATTAACTTAACTTTGCCCCACAAAATCAGTGAGCTTTCCTGGAAATGACATTAGAAAGAGAAGCCTGATGTCTTTATCAGGCCTCCAAAGAGAGAGAGAGAGAGAGAGATCCACTTTTAACAATTGAACGTCTCCTTTCTTTTCCTCGAAGAAAAAGGTCTAAGCCACCTTGAATCCATTTGAGTGACAGCGTGACAAAGAGGATTCTTTATGTCCTGACGAAGAGGCCTCCTCCTCTTTCCCTCTAAACTTCCTTACTGTGGGCGATGAGCTGTATCCATCATACCCCTCTTCCTGACCCCAGGCGGCACTGCTGCATCAGCAGCCCCATCCCCCGTTACCTCCCCTCACTCTTATGCCACATCTCCTCCATCACCCACCACCCTCCAGATTAATAAGCACCAGGTTGCCCACAGTGACAAGACCCACACTTAAATCCTATCAGTCCTCTTTGCAGCAGAAGCAGCAACAGCATCAGCAGGACTCTTTTTGTCTTAATGGGACAAAGGAAGCAGAGTCATTCTTTGTTAAGGATTTGACCCCACACACAAACCTCACTGGTGAGAAGAGGTGACAGTAAACCTATTCAGGCCTCTGTCCTTAACTGAGGTCCCGCAAGACACAGGATGCTTTACTGGTTAACATATGAGACAATAATACTCTTTGTAGACTAAAACTGGCCTAATGACAAAAAAAGTAGCATTTAGGGAAGTGATTTCTTTTTAAATATATTTTTTCAAACTAATCATGGACTGAATGATCTTTGGGCAACACTTGACTGAAGACGAGTGAGATTTGTGACTGAGATGATGAAGAGTTGCAGCGATTACCAACATAGGCGTCAATCTAAAAGGTGCTATATAAATAAAATTGATTTGATTTGACAATAAGATACACAAGGAAGAGGGTAGTAAATGAGTCAATGATGCAGAAAGCAGGAGTGATGCTGTGATTTCAATGTTTCTTCTGTTATTATGGCAAATTTTTACTTTTTGTGTTTTTTGTTTCTGGTAAACACTACACTATTCTCTGCTACTTGATGCCACAACATGACAAGCAGTAATAAGATAATGCGCAAAAAGAAAACATGTTATTTCCACACAACTCTATATGACTTTTTGAGGTGTCATCTGAGCATGCACTTGCAGATAACACTCTTCAGAACCATGCAACAACTCTTTGTGTCACCTTTTTAACCATATAATATGGGATTTGGCCACTTCCTCCAAGCTGTAACAACAAATTGGCTCCAACAGGCTGTATGAAAAGGGCTGTAGAATTACATTATTGAAAGCTGTCTGAATATGCTCACTGTATTTTTTTTTCAATTAGAAGATGAAGCTTAGATTCAGACACTCGGACTTGTAATCAATCGCAATATGGAATATGACAAATTAAAAGAAAGCAACAAGCCACAGTGATGGATCACTACTTGCTCCTGTAGCTATACGTCTTGAAATCTGTTGGAGGGGAAACAACGGAAGCTTTAAAGGATAAAGCATCTTTAGAATGTTGTTCATTTCTATGGTAATATGGAGAAAGTCCATCTAGACATCCAATAAAAAAAAGATCAGTTAGCCCTCACTATTTTTGCCTTCTGTTTTCTGTGTTGTGTGCAGGTACAGAGAGAAAGGAGAGTAGAAGAGAGACTAGAGTGAATCAGATGCAGAGAGATTGACCTTCCCTGCCACAGAGGAACACTGAGTCCTCGCAGCGGAGGGCTGGGTCTTGGTCACCGTAGCCTTGGATATGCTACAAAAGCCTATGGAAAAGCCTTCCACTACACAGAGCCATCTCTCCCACAGTGCTGCCAGCATCAACACATACTGACCTTGTGCTGAATCCGGTATAGGATGGTGTCTGTGTGTGTGTGTGTGTGTGTGTGTGTGTGTGTGTGTGTGTGTGTGTGTGTCTGGTTGATGATAAGGAGCTTTTTGAGCTGCACGTGTGGAGAGGAGGCTATGCAGCTGAGGTAAAGTGAGAAATCTGTAAGCTTGAGTGTTTTCAGTTTTTTGTACTTCTAACACTAATAATAATACACAATAATTAGAATTTTTACATTTTATCTTAAATATTGAATGATGATGATGGATTAGAAGTATATTTTTGTATTTATAGCTCAATGCAAATTACATTTATTATTTATATTTAACATGAAATTAAGAGAAAAAATAGTTGATAATTTAAATATTATATAAACTCTATTTTTTTTAAAAGATCCATCTCCAAATATATCCACTTGAGTGGGGGGGGGGGGCAGACCAACAACCAGGCCACACCCATTTGTCTCCTGAAGTGGATGTGTTTGCAAAAATCTGGGTTTGCAGTAAGTAAATCTGAGTCAGAAACTGTAGAGCTCAAGCACCCTGTAAGTAATGGATCTGCTGGTGAAGTTCCCTGTACAAGCACAGACACAAGGGTGCTGATTAAATGCTGGTTTGACATGTCAGTGTCACACAACTCTGAACAATATCCATAATAAATGCCCCCTATTGTCCCATGTACAGAAACGCATTGCTTAGAGCTACATGTAAACTTAGGGAATTTGTTAATTGCATCAGGGTCCCCTCCCCTGTTCTGTGGAATGTGTGCAGTGACTGCAACTAAGATGAAAAACGTGTAGTAAATGAATCTGAACCAGTATTGAGTCATTATGTGCACTGTGGAGCTAATTTGAGCAAAATAAGCCTCATGAATTTTACTGTTTGCCTAAAATATGTTTATGTGGAATGCTGCCAGGAAAGAAGCTCGTTAGCCTGTTAGCTAATGTGCTTCCACCTCCCTAACAGTGTTGTCTCTTGGAAACCAACTGTATACATCTATGCACACACACACAGACACACACACACCTATACACACACACACACACATATATATTTATATGTATGTGATCAGACAACAGTAGGCCTACTTGCAAATCAATTCAAAATACTGTAAAATTGTGCAAAATCTCCATTATTTGACATTTACAGTGTCCTGTTAAAATAAAGAACATGAGCGGTGAAAATACTTTAGCTTGCAAAAACAATATGTAAGTTACAGTGAAATCTTTTTAAAAGAATTTTTATTATTTTACATGGGTAAATAAACACAAACCTGCAGCTTCCCAACAACAGAGACTTTGCAGGACTTAATAACTAGGGTAACTAGGGTTGGCTCTGAGTTTTTGCAATACTGCACATGTGCACACAAGTTTTGCACAAATGCAAAAGTCGCATATTTGAGCAAATGATGAAATATATCTCATACAGCTCCAATTGTACATGGGTTGTGATGGTAAGCAGAAAATGGCCTCTGAATGATTCATCTTTATCTAACTTAGTCCTACAATTAATCACAACTAAGAAAAAATATCAAACCAAACAGATTTCTTTATTTGCTACGTGTTCATCTAAGTGATACACCTAAACTTTACTAAGGATGATTGTATTTCATTATGAAGAAATGTCTCCTTTTGAGTCATCTTGTCAGTTTACACAGCCAAAAATTCCCTAACGGAACAATGATTATGTCAAAAGATGATCATTGATGAGCCAAAAAAACTTAAAAAAAAAAAAAAAAAAGAAACAGAAAGCAAGGACGGTGAGACCTAAAAAATGATTTAGGCTTACCCCTAGACAATTATGGTACAATCCAGTCTGTTGCACAGCACACACTGTTCTCTTTTAGAAAAACACATAAGGTGCAGGCAGAAATTTCTGGCCGCAGGTACTGTTCTATTGGAACTGGCATATGTGAGCAGGAGGGGATACAGCTGTACACAGTGTGAGAACACACTGTTCCATAACAGTGCTGTGCAAGAGGGAATTCTCAGTTGGATGCTTTCCAGGATTCAATGGTAAGAATGAGGATATATTACTACTAAGTGCCCTCCATGGAGCCTTGCACATACATAACCTTGTAATGGTGTAATGGAGATCACAAAAATCTGAAAGGTTTACCAAAAAAAAGAGGGGGGGACTTTGTATAATTCCACTCTTCATGCCACAATCCTGCTGTGGAGCCATTTGGGTATTAAGAGCTCAACTAAGGGAACAATAAGGCTAAAACTCCTTCACCTTGACATGCCATCACTCCTCCACAAACCCATGCATGGCCTTGTCCCTTGTGATGACCCTTTGACTTTGCCTGTTTCCTAAAGAACGACTTCAGCACACAGCCGGATAAGTTCCTTTCATTTCTGTCAAGCAGCTATCTTAACTTTGATAGATATGCAGACAGAAAAAGAGAGAAGAACACTGCAGCTTTTACTTTGCCTCTTGTGCCCGATGAAGCTTTGTATTTAGCGTAAAAATTAACGCTAATGCTCATTTATGGTGTTACAGAGGAGGAAGAATTTCATAAACACAATTCTAGGTTCACTGCACTCAATCTTTCGGTTCACCAAACCAAGTGATCCAGCGTTGACAGATAAGAACCTGCCCTGCTTGTCAGAATCAAAGATAACAGGAACAAGAGGAAGTGCCATCTACTGGAGTCGTGTTCCACTGGTGGATAAATGCACTGAGACACATATTCACCCACACATGCACGCAGAAAATTAACATCCCAATCCTCCTTTGCCACAAAAAGCAGGATGTTCCGACCAGTTTTTTCAGCTGTACTCCTACATACTGCCTCTCTTATCTTCCTGACTGTAAATTCCTTTCATCCATGGCAAAAAAAACAAAACACACATTCTTGACTTTGGGGCTGAAGGATGCTGTATTTATTAACTTTCTCTTTATCTAAGTACCATGGCCAAAACATAACCACATGTAGTTATTTCACTCAGAATGACAAAGAAAAGATCTGTGTTGGAAATATTGGATTAAAAGGGTACAACAAGCTGGGTTAAGCAACCTTACTAAAGTATTTCATTGTCACTACAAGTAATATCTACTAAAATGTTCATACTTTGTAATTAGCATGAAATTAATACCATTATGAATCAAATAGGAAGGAATGAAAAATTTAAGACATTTCTGCAGGTGAAACTAAGATATACAGTAACAGCTGATGGTGGAGGGGTTTGAGGAGGAAGCCCCTCCCCCAGCCAACAGGATCAATGCACATAAATGGAAGAGGTCACCGACCTTTGACATCTCCGTTCAGCTGGGGGAGGGGCACGGGCCTTTGTCAGAAGCATCTTAATGTTTCAATTGTTGCATATGTCAGAACTTTTTACAGTACTTACAGTTTGATCTCGGTTTCCACCGTTGCTGTGAAGGCATCAGTGTGTTTTTTTACTCATCTCTTTCATTTTCTGTGTGAGTTTTGGATTAAAAAAAACATAATCGCTTAAAAACATATTCTAGTTTTTCTCTTAGTGTCTGCAAGGTGTTATTATGTTTAGCTCTTCATCGGTGCTACATCTGTTTGAAAACTTTTCTCCAGTCTCTGCAGCGCCGTTGCTTTCCCTGCTCCTAAACAGACCTTATCTGTGCCTCCACTCCCTCCTCTTTCATGCCTCCATTTTTAACTCCTAACCACCTTCACAAGAAAATTCACACATTCACCTTCCTGGCAAAAATTATGTCAAAACCATTGAGGTCAAAACAAAGCTTCACATACAAAAGAGCAGCTCCAGTGAACTATTCACACTCCTGCCTCTGCAAAAGATTTACAGTTGATGAATCTGTTCTTTCATTTATTTTAAACCAGCACATCTCCGGTGAACACTGTGTTCTTGGCATCCTTCACCCTCAATAAAAAAAAAATACAAGTTAAACATTTACAAGCATCCATGTGGAACACATTTATCTCTGCACGTTATTTGAAATGCAACCTTTTTCTTTTTTTTATAGATGAACTATGTAGGTTATCTGTGATCTTATATTGACTTTATTTAGTTAATTAAGTTAATTATGTCAATTTCAGTCTGATTTGGCCAGCAAACCTTTACCTTAATGCATTCGTCCTCACATGAAACAAGGAACTGGGCATAATTTGCAGCTAAATTCTCCAATTTTTAGATATAAACATTTTTATAGTAGTAATGTCTAAATAATGAAGTATCAACAAGAGACCTGACCTTAAAATGGGCTAGCTAACCTTTAAACATATGCATAATTTACTCAATTTTAGTCATAAATATGCCATAATTGGAAATAAAGAGAAAATATACTCCAGGAAAAAACCTTTTCTTTCTGCTACAAACTTGTCAGGAGGTAAAATCCTAATCTTAAACAACTCAGCTGTGTCAAATGTGAATAACAGACATCTAATCACTCCCAGATAAAACAGACTGACCCCATCATCAGCATCATTTGGTCCACCAATTTCACTAATCATCACGCTAGTATCCAGCATCAGTTATCAATTAAATGCATACGAGTAGCAACATTTCCAGTAACCCTTCCACCATGGTGGTGGCCGCCTTGTGACCAGATTCAATTTGTTTTTAAAAACGCAGCCAGTGTTATTTTTCAGCATGGGGCACGATTAATAACACCCCATGACCTGGATTGGGTTAAGCGGTATAGAAAATAAATGATTTAATTAATTAAAAACATAGCTGTAGTTACTTATTGCTCATTTAAGAAAGATAAAGTGAATATTATTTATTACGATGCACTTTTCTATATTAAATTACACAAAATTAGGAATAAATTAGAAAATTAGCAGAAATTATTACTAAGAATCTCCCAAAACTACTTATTTTAAAATATCCAAAAAACTTTTTTTTTCCTCTGATTTTGTAAAGATTTTTTGTCCATTTAAGAACTTTTGGTTTAATAAGTAAGATTTGACTCAAGACAAAGCAGTTTAAGACCATGTCTGATCAAAATTCTTCTTCCACGCCTGACATTAAGTTGCTGTGATTTGATCACAAACTTATATCAACACTAAATAACATAATTAAAATCCTAAAAAGAAGCCTCTGACTCCAGCCTCTGCAATTTGATGAATGCCCCCTATTTTGTGGACCACCTGTTTTCTAGGTTTTGTCGCACTGAGGCCAGGAAAGTGTCAAACAAAAGCCCTGATCTCTCTTCTTGGGATTTTGTCCCTTGTGCCATCTGCACTCGTGATCAGGAGAGCCCACAATCACAGAGAGGTGTCTGAAAGGAAGCATCTGTCCACGCTGCTGACTAAACCCTGTGGTATTTTGTGATCTAAATATCTTCAATGATCTATGTGGGTGTTTCAAGTGACTTTATTAATCATTCATTAACATTTGTAAGTTTCAGTGGAAAAATGAATCCTGTGTTGATTATCAGATGGTTTGTCATGGCGCAGAGCATAAATTTAGGTGATTACTCACAGTTTGGTTTGCCATAACCTTTAAATAATCTGACATTTTCTATTTTTCCCATTAAAAAAGAAAGCGCATCTGAGCAAACACAGAGCAAAAGCAGCAAAAGCTGAGTCCTGATGTGCTGTAAAATACAGCGAGAGAATAACGAGAGAAAATAAATCAATCTGTTACCGTGGTGACAACTGCCTCATGTACAAATGGATCTGTTATAGTTACCGATTGTTGAGCTCATTAAGGGGGAGAAATGTCATGTTGCATTTTTTGGAACAGCACCTCTTCACCTGAATGAAAGCAGACTGTTATTTCTATCAAGATAACAGAAATAGCATTGTAGGTTTTCCTCTTATATAGCTCATTTTTCAAGGGAGATTTGGAAATGAGTCACAATTACCTATCTTAAGTCTTTATTGTTTAAGACAGAGAGAACATTTTCAGGACGGGGTTGCGGGGGGGGGGGGGGGGGGGGGGGGGGAAACCCCCCCCACCACCCAAGGGGAGAGGAGGGGTCCACCCCGCACAAGTCTCCACCCCCCCCCCAAGCCCCACCCCCCCAA
>JBAMHX010000009.1:16950093-16969713 GCA_037177515.1 Pseudomugil tenellus | reverse complement strand
TTTTTTACTGTAAGGTGACCTTGAGTGTGAGAAAGGCGCCTATATAAATAAAATGTATTATTATTATTATTATTATTATATATATATATATATAACAAAAACAATTAGCTTTTCTGTACAATCATAGTGGAAAAATGTAAATTATTATGAATAATAATACATAATAATTATTAATGATAATATTTTTGTAGTTGCAGTAGAAAAGCAGTATCATGAAGATATTTTATTTAACCCACCAAATCACTTTTTCCCAGTAGGCCTACATCATGTATTTAACGTGTCATACTGAAGGCCAAACACTTCAATTATCTAAACAACTTTGAGTTAAGAGAAAGGGTCTGTTTAATTAAGGGGAACTTTAGATAATATCTGAATGTGTGCAATATTTTTTTATTCTCTTGATAGATTTTCTATGGGATGTGGTTGTTTGTACTCAAATGTCGGTAACAGCAACGTGTTGCCTGTGAAATCTTTGAATGCGCCCTAACATGGCGCATGCGCAGTAATTGACATTTTGAAGTAGCTTCTCTGGGGTGTTTGAACAGGAAGGCGGACATGTTGGCCAAGCAGTGTGAGAAAAACGGGCATAGTCTGCGATTGTTTTCCGAAAACGAACACACATCTTACCCGATCTATATTTATATTCAGTGTGAGAGTTACCAATGTTTAGATTGGAAACAGTCGTCAGTCAGTGACAGTGCATGGGACGCAGCGGAAGGACTACGGTGAAATGTTACAGCAATTCCGTGTTTAAACAGTTCGAAATTTGGAAGAAGCAGAAGTTTTTCCCCACCACTTCTACTTTTCAGCTGTCAGATTCATTTGTCGATTCTTGAAAGGGCTGTGGCACAGCGATGGGAACGGGCCTGGACTAGTCGTGCGACAAACTGCTCTTTTCGAGAAGACATTGGAGTTACATTTGAATTGCCTTTTGTGTGGATGCACTAACGTTTTAAGTACTTATCCTTAGTGGCATCCTACGGAGGTTGACTAATCTGCCGCCGCATTTATCTCTGCCACTAAAGTTGTTTGCCACTTGTACTTGGAAAAATTCTTCCGACTCCGAAATGTGGCATGTTCAGTGTACTGTTAAATTCTTTATTGTCTGTGAAAACGAGAAGAGAACGATGCCTTTTCTCTGAAGTGTGGTGT
Source organism: Pseudomugil tenellus (assembly GCA_037177515.1). Lineage (NCBI taxonomy): Eukaryota > Metazoa > Chordata > Actinopteri > Atheriniformes > Pseudomugilidae > Pseudomugil > Pseudomugil tenellus. The sequence goes on along the minus strand of JBAMHX010000009.1, from coordinate 16,968,561 downwards.
AAAGTTCACACCAAGAAAGGAACACTTGGCTAGCTAGCTAGCTGCCGCTGGCTGCTAAAGCTAGCTAGCCATCCTATTACCTCGCTTGAGAGCTGTTTTTGTTCATATCCCAACGCCGGGACTGAGTTTGACAGCAAAATGTCTGCTGGGGATAGTATGGAGGCTCGATTTGAAAAAATCGATGCCATGTTGACGGACCCAAAGTCGGAAATAAACACGGATTGTCTACTGGTAAGTTTAAAGCTTGTTAGCGTGCCAGGTAGCTAACGCAGACCTTTGGGTTCAGTCTATTCCTTGGAGCAGAGATACACACTTGAACAAGTTTTAGATAAGGCGTTCATTAACATATATAAACAGTATATTTGCTGAAGAAAACCAATACGTAACTGGTCACTGTTTCCCTAGAGTAATGTTAAATGAACTATCTCGGTTGTATTGTGGAACAACGGACTCGTGAGTCCAAACGTGTAACCGGCCCCTCCAGTTACCCCTTACAAGGACATAAACAGTGTTTTGAAATTAGGATTGTTGCATGTTCCCACCTCAATATCATGCAGAAATTGTGCATATTTTTGTACGACCGACTAATTTAAAGTAGATTCACTGTTGTAGTCTGTTTCATAGTTTTGAAATAGTTTTAAACAATTTTGCAATTTTCTTGGTTGTTTTGTCCCGTTTTAATCTCTTCAGATATATTGTAACTTTGATTCCGATTCTCCGTATTGTCTCTTACTTTTTCTTATTTTATTTATTTATTTTTTGAATGATCTAATTTTGATCTGATTAGTCTCTCTGTGTGAAATGCTTTATATTCTCCTTTTGAGTCTGTGCCACGTTTACGCTTACAAATCTCTAATTTAGGTTATCTTGCATCTTTTCCAAGTATTCTAGGCATTTTATGTCTTGGATTGTTTCTGTTTTCTGACATACTATCAAGTTCCCCCTGACTTTTAATTTATATATACTTCCCAAAACCAAATTGAGAGGAAATATACGCCATGTCATTATTGTTTTGTCAGGTGACAGTGCACATTACATGGGAGAAAATAACAAAACAAACAGTCACAATTAATTTAGACTGACAGATGGCAGCTGTTGTGCTCATGACAAAGAAAGGCACACCATGTATAAATATTGTTGGATTAGGAATAACCGTAACGAATAAGACCAAATCACTTCTCACCCTCTTTACATTGAATTTTAATGCCACAAGCTGCAGTTTAGATCAACCGGAAGTTAACGATTATGTGTGAAGTGACATGCCATCCCCAGCTGCATCAGTATGGTATTCATGTATTTAATAGCTGACTGCTCATAAATGGACTCTCCTGTCCGAGGGAGAAAGTGGCTGCTGCACGTGCTAAAGCGACTTCGTCATAGTTTAGCATCACAGTAGTGTTTAGGAGCTGACCTGGTGTGGATGTCAAGGGAATGCGGTGTGAGGAATGTGTCAGCTCGCATGATGGTAACAAGTGTTTTTACACAGATGTGGCCTGAGTTGTACCCATATGGTTCATGTGATTGATCCAAATTTGTTGTGGGTAAATAAATTGGTGTACGTTCCTGGTGTAGAGTGACGTAGATGCTTGTGTATGAGGTTTGCAGGGCTAACTGCCTTTTGTTGTGGGCTTACTTTCTGACTACAGTAGTTTCATTGTAATTCATTCAAATTGTATGGATGTATTTCCTTTTTGGTAAGTATTTCCTGATCCATTTCCCACAATCTTGATTATGCTCTGTGGGATGTATGAACTAGCAGTCTGATAAATAAACAAAATAATATTTGGGAGGCCGTCTAAGAAGGCTTTTTGCCTTATCACCCCACCCATATACTGAAGTTGTTGTATTTAAGCTTTAAATAAGCTGGCAAAGATGGCTGTCTTCTGTAAAGAAAACATCCTTGGTCTCTGTGATGTCCTGTCATGTTGCAAAAAGAGGCTATTAAACTCACCTTAAAAATGCTCTGCCTTTTAATGGCAGAAACCTGTGGAGGCTGTTCCTACTGGCAGGCTCACACAAGGGTGTTGTTCATCTTTTTCCCCTTCCTGCAAACTGCTCTGATCAATGAATGGAGGCCTTTAGCTGAGGCTCTCTCTGCCACCATGGGACTCCACCCACAGCTTAATAAAATTCCATGCTAATCAAATAACCTCTTGTCTTTGACTGGCCTGGAGTCCCCTGTGTGTCCCAAAGCCATTCTGCATGTCTGGAGAGCGTTGAGACCGAGCAGGCAAGCAGCTCTGAGGTAGCAGGGTGTGGGCTCCGCTCTCTTCCCATAAACCAAAATTATGTGGACTGAAGAGTAAAGACTCGTGTTTCTCAGGGCTGTGAATCAGGACATTTAACTCATAAAGCAGTCGGCATGCTTGACTGTGAGTAATGGGTTCCATCATAATGCACAATTCAAGCTCTTTACTGACTACAGTATGCTTTTTTTTAACCTTTTACCACTGTTTGAAGTGTTGCACCGCTGGAATTGTAATTTCCCCTGCTGAAGTGTGGTCTGGGTTGTGCTATGGTGATAATTAGCAGAATTCCCCAACTGTTCTTGCACTTGGAGTAATCATCTGGTTAAATTGGTATGATGGAACCTGTTTTCATTGGCATGGCTTTTATTTGAGCTGTATTAAGACTTCCTGACATAGTTTTTGTTCTCACTTTAGCATGTGTGTGCGAGAAAGTTTAACCACTTTAAACTTTGATTATATTTAGTGATTGAGTGCTGCAACTGCATGTTGCATTTGTATAGAAGCAGAAATTCTTAAATTATTCATTCAGTTGTCTTGGATCACTGGAAAAAAATGTCTTAACTTTTTTGTTTTGTGCTAGTGAAATAATATTGTAATAAGTTGGTATTAAAAATCACAAAAAAATTACATTTGATGTCTTATTCCCCTTTGCAGGTCAAGACTTGTGTATAATATATCCATATCTTTATATCATTGCGGCTGGATAACTGTAACACCCTGTACTTTGGAGCAAGTCGGTCCATGTTTGCAGCTGGTCTTCATTCTGGTCTCACTCACTATGGCTGCCGTGCACTTTAGAGTTCATTTTAAAATTCTTTTTTTAAGTTTTAAGTGGTCCTGTCCTTATCTATTGGAGCTGCTCTACTCCTTCACAGTCCATCCAGTCAGCTGCTCCTGGTGGTCCCCAAAGCTAAAAAGATGCTCAAAGTGACAAGTCTTTCTCTGTAACTGCACCTAAACTGTGTAACAGCTCATCGTTAACCATTCGCTAATCTCCCTCACTGTCCATTTTTAAAACTCATTTTCACTCATTGGCCTTCAGCCCAACCTGAGAATTGATCTTATTTGCTTTTATTTGTTTTTTTTAATTGTTTTATATTTTGTTAATTAAACATGTTTTGTGTTAATGTATAAGTCTTGATTGATTAGCTAATTATGAAAGCAGAAAAGCCAGGAGATGGTTACTTTGTACCCTTTAGTCTTGTTAAACAGTGTTTTAGGTTATTTTACATAACACGCTGAAGTCCTGCCACATAATCTTATTCCATACTTGAGCTTATAATACCCAATTTGAATAATAGCTGGAGCGTCTTGCCTTGCCCAAGCTGAGTACCTGCCTTTGCCTCAGTAACCTTTGTCTTAAGTTTGCAGACTTAACCTTTAAGGTGTTGCCTTCTCTGATAGTTATTTTTAGGTGGTTTTAGGCTCACTTTTGAATCTGCAGTTTTAATAGGAGCATGAAGCATCACAATGTTGTGTTATGCCATTTAAATTTTGATTGACGCAAAGTACTGTGTGTAATAAACTTAAACAGGCTTCTGCTTTGTTTTGCGATTTGCTCTGCAGTATGAAGCTGTTGTTCGATCAAGCGCTGTGATGTTGAGCATTTAGTATTTGTTCAGCCAATGCGAAGCATGTTTGCAGCAGGATAAGCTTAAATGAGGCTTGGCGTTTATTTATGATCCTGAAACATAAAATAATTAATAAAATGAGTTGGAAACGTTTCCTAAATCTGACATTTTCGCATTGCAGCATCTTGATTTTGTAGCGAATGATTCCCCTCATTAGCTGCACTGCAAGTTTGATGGTGAGTTAGTCACTTCCTAATCCTAATGGTTGTGAATAATCACTGTCAATAGATTGTTTCTCAGTTGTAAACAAGAAAGGAACAAGAGTTTGATAACCAGTGTTAGACTTTGGAAAATGATTGTTTTAAACTGTTAAGTGATTGTGTTACCCACCTTCACCCTCCCTTCTTTAATTTCAGCCATTCCACAAGCTCTACTGAGATTGGGTTGTTTCTGTGTCTGAACCTTGATGTTCACGAGCAGTTCCTGTCCACACCCACTCTTTTGGGGAGAGGATACATTTTTTTCCGGTGTCCACTTGTTGATATTAGAGGACAAGATGGGGAGATGGGTCAATGGCAGTATCTACTCCTGCGAGCAATCGTTGTTTCCCTTCGTGAGGTCACAAACGGAGAGATTTCAGACTCACCTGTTTGAACACAGATTCTCTAAAATGTGGAACAAATAAGTGAGATTGGTGACAGAATTATCTCATTTTTGTGCCTTTTATGCAGACTGGGAGGGACACACATGACTGTTAGAAAAGCTTTAGAAAGTTAATTTTGCATAATATGCGACCTTTAAAACTTGATTTGAGAAATATATTTTTCTCAAATCAACATGGAGACTGATCTAGTCAACATCTGATCTGTCCCTATTGTTAGAAAGGTTCACAGTAGTCTGATGTGAACTGCTCTCCTCAGCTATTCAGTTCTGGAAACAACAATTGGTTGAGCTATTTGTAGCTCTACATTCATTCAACTGGCTGATTATGTTGAGGAATGTTTACTAAAATGACTTAGTGTTTTAATAATTACACAGACTGTCCCTTTTCACCATTGATCTGTATTGGATTCTTCTTTATTTTTAATCTGTTTTCACATGTGGTAAAACCCCAGTTGGGTTGTCCTACATAAAGGAACCTTTTGATTATATTCTATAAAAATGGCTGAATTTCTTTTTAATTAGTTTATTTTGAACAGTAACACACATATATTCAGGAAAAACAAACAACAATTGTACCAAGATGTAATGCAATGATTATTTGTTTGGGTGAGATCAAAAATGCTGAGCAGGAAACAGAGTTTTACTTGAGAATGCAACGCTGCCTAGTGGAAACATACAAGTGTGCTTCATAGTCGGAGTAAGTAACATATTTTCAGATAAATGTATTTATGGCAGTGATTTCTACTCAGTTTGATCTGATCAGAAAATGGGATAACCCTGTTTAATCATGCACACTCCTCTCCTCAGTTCACTGCCATTCTTCCAATAAAGTTGATAGACATGTTGTTTTTCTAGGTAAGTGAAATTTCCTGTCTTTAGATATGTACAATGGAGAAGTGTAAAAGTAGTTTGCACAAAGTGAAACTTTAAAATAACTCAAGTGCAAATCTCAATAGTGGCTTTTTTCACAGTGCACCAGTTGAATAAACACACAAGGGTATTGGTTTCTGTCAGACTGCCTGAGAGCAAGCAGGGAGGAACTGATGTGGTATTTCATGCTTTGAATTGGTTCATTGGTTTGTATGATCACATTTGTGTTTTCATAGGCTCGCTGTGGAACTGCCTTTATTTGCATGGCCAACTAAATGCCAGCCTGCACAATTCTTCACATGTGGAAAGCATATTGTCTTGACGAAGTGGCAGAAAGGAAGTGAGAAGACATGCTCGACTGAGCCATCCACATGCCTTGTCTAGTGTGCAGCAAGTGATAATGTGGCCAAGTGTTTCATGGAAATGTTAACTCAGACTTAAATGTCTGGAAAAGGGCTTGTGTGTATTTTTCTCCTTGAAAAGTTCAGAAATAGAAGTAATAATTGCTATATGTGATGTCAGCCAGGAGCTTAGTGTGTTTTGTACAGCTATTAATTTTTTTTCAATGCCACCACATTTCTTTAATATGGGAATTAGATATGTTTTCATGTTATCCTGTAATCCCAGGGATGTGCCATCATCTGGCTGGAGCAGCATCAGCAGAAAGGGGATAACATGAAACCCTGCAAGTTCTGATTTGTGTTTTTTTTTTCTCTTTTTACCAAGAGTACTGCATATTAAACAGTCTGACTCTTACTTTCAGCTCCTGTTTCACAGACTTAATCATATGCATACATTTTTCAGATGTCAGGATAATCACATAATTTAGCCCATAGATGTATGAACTTGCACTTTAGATTGTTCACATTTTTTTAGCCAATTTCTTTTCTTGCGTCCTCTGTTTGCCTGACAAGCAGGCAAAAATAAGCTCCTTTTGAAATTCAAAGAGCTGCAATAAGAGAGATTTTTTTTTTAGACGGAGGAAAAGCTTTGTTGGTGATCCTTCACGATAAGTCTTTATACGTATTAGCCTGGCTTTGAGCTGATTTTAGAATGATCCATTTCAGGATTACTTGTTCTGTGTAGTTTGACAACTAAAACCAAACTGAGGTCAATGTTTGGAAGTTGACTAACAACCTTGACTATCACAGATTAGTCTGCAGAAGTAACTTGATCTTATAGAACTGAATCCGATGACCTCTGTATAAACAGGGGTTTTAAACCAAGATCAGTTAAATCTGTCTATCTCTAAATCTCTATTCTAACTGTTCATTGCTAAAAAAAAGTTATAAATCTGATGGAGATGAAAGGTTGATCTATTTTATTTATTAAAAACTGTCTTCTGATTTGTCCTTTGATATATTTTTGATTACTCAATTTCAAAGTGAAGTTATCGTACTCATTCAAGCAGCTGCAACAAACAACTTTTTATTTTGATCAGATCACATATCTGCAGATCATATTTTCTGATATGAAATCTGTTGTTATTGTTTAAAGTTATACTACGCTGTAGTAAAAGCAGTAAGCCACATATCAATTATTATGAGGCCAGCTGATAAACAAAATTAATCTTAGTTTTCCTAAATTATTTATTAGAAAATAACTTTTCTAATAAATCTAGGCAGTCTGTGGTTGCTTTATATTCCTAATAAAAACAGCAGTAACAACTGCTTTAGCAATGTTAAAGTCAAAGACTGGTAAAAGTTTGTGAACACTAGATAATCTGACAGACATATGATGGTCTGCAGAATCGGGTCAGACGGCTCATTTCGCATGAAGAGGATTTCTGATCATAGGAACGACTTTTCAGTCTGGCCAGCGTGCCTTCATGTAGCTGATTTGGATCCCACTGGGCTACTTTTAATGCTTCACAGTTGTACATGCATTAGGGAAATCATATGCGCAACAAGCTGCAGCATATGAGCGAAACAATCCCAAGCTTGAGATAACCACATCTTCCTTCACCTTCTTTGTATGAGTTGCACCATTAAGCTAGTAGACTTTTCCAGTGTTTTCCGTGTCAGATGGTGACTGATTGGCTACGGTGGCAAGCTGGAGCTACTTTTTCTTTGTGCATTTCAGTTTTCACGTTTTGAGGTGGAAGTTTACCTCTTCCTCCTTACACTTATTCTGTTGCACTTTTTTGTCTTCCTTTTCTTAGCTGAACAGTGTATCCAGGAAACCTTGGCTAGACATATATTTTAAGTTGCCATCTTATTTTTTATCTTATATTTTGTGTCCAGTCTAACACATCCAAATTGGCGACATGTTAAATTAGAAACGGCAGTTAATTTCCATCAAACTTGAAGGTGCAGGTGTACAGTAACAACTAAACAATGTAAACTAGAACCTCAGAGTAAAAAAAAACAGAATCATATAATGATTAAATGTATTGTAGCTTATAAAGAATAAATTTCATCAACTGATTCTGCATCATCACATTTTAGTGGGCTTAAACTTACATCATGCTTGTAATCTATAAACACTGGTACTATGAAAAGTGGATCAGTAAGTTGGATTGGGGAATTTAATCCAATATCCTTTTTATGATCAAATAAACAAATTTGTTTATTTACGGTATTTTTTATTATTATTTTTTTATTATTTATTTTTTTTTTTGCAAAGGTGATTTTCCAACATTGCATTTAATTTCCCTTTTGCTTTTCTGGTGTTTCACTTGAACCTTCTTAGCATGGTTGTCATGCACTGTGAATTGTCTTTGTTTTTTTCCTTTATTTGTTCTCTTATTGGACCAGGCAGCTCCATATTTACCAGTCCTCCCCTCCCTCCGCCTTTCTTTCATACCGTTAAATACTAGTGCTGATTGAAAGTAAGCGGCACTTAGTGACTCTTTTGCTTCGGATAATTTCTTTTTCCTCTCTTTTTGTTGAAAACTCGCTTGGCCGCATATCTAAAATAGCTCTCTGACGTGTACAGTCCTGTTAAGGAATGTTACTGTGGCTGTCCAGAGTTTTTTGCGGCAGGAAGTTATGCAAACGTGCAGCGCTTTGCACAGAGCCTTGTGATTAGGGTCCTAAAAGACAGTTTTTTTCAGTGTAGGCTGGTTGGATACAGTATAGCACATAAGGTCCCTTTTTCTCTCCGTTTATGGTTTGTCTTGTGTAGAATTTCTCTTTGGCATTGAAGTTTTGTAAGCTGAGCTGAAGATTGCTCAGTCTTGCTAACAACCTTAACACCTCCTGTGTTATGTTCCATTTACCATCTGAGTTGTGTTTATCTTCCTAAGAAGCAATTTATACCTCCCATTCCTCCCTTCGCCTCTCCCACCTGCCTTTTCCCTGTTTCCACCCATCCTGCAGGGCACTCTGTTATGTCTCATGTGGAGGGGTGTGACCATGACCTCCACTGTCGAGCAGAAGCAGCAAAGTTACTTAAGAGGATTTTTTGCTTTGTCTTAGCTGCTGATTCACTGTGTGTCATCGCTGCTTTGCTCAGAGATTCAAAAACAAATGTGTTATGTTTACAATACTGGAATGACAAGATTCTTGCTACGATTGTGAATTTAAAGATGTGTGTTTTGCTGGGAAGTCAAGCCCTTTGCATTCAAATTGTAAAGCTGCAAAATTTACCGCTGTTAATAAACCTATGACAGGACAGTGACATTTTTATTTTAAAAGATCTGCCTCACACGTAATTAAGAAATTGGACAAAACTGTGTTTAAGTGTTTGTGTCCATCTCAGTAAATCAGGATTACTCCAGATTAGATTAAACAATGCCAATGTCACTTCGGCTCCTGACTAGCTGGAGGAAAGATAGCTGTATCATGTTGTTTATAGCTTTAGTAATTCCAATATTGAAGCATAGTAACACATAATTTAAGGTATTTATTTCAAACTATGTCCCTTCCAGGCATAAGTTAAGCACATTATATGGCTTCACATGTCTGTCTGGTTACATTCAGGGTTTTGTAGATTAAGGTTCCTTAGGGCTCCATCCAGTGTTGATGGAGGGACCGACCATACTCGAATGTTTTTTGTCATCAAGTATTGCTCTGTGCATCAGCTGATGTGTGGTAATTATTAATTATTTGATAACTATATTTCCATTGTGAATAGTGGTTTATGTTCATATGACATGGATTTTAGTGTTTAAGTACCAGTTTGTGAACTTTAGGAACGTTCAGAAATATGTTCTGCCGTTCATTGAGGTGCTGCACTTTATAATTCTTGCACAATTGAACATTAGTTTAAAAATCTGCTTTGCTGTCATTTATATAATCCATTCCTCATAAAAGCCAGTTTTGAAAGACGGCTTTAGTTTTCTGTCTTGGAATAACACAGCTGCTGATCCCTTTCTGTGGCTGGTCGTTGGCAAGGTTTTCCTGTGACTGACTCAAAACATGAGAGTATCTGGGGACACACTGTGAGAGTGTCAAATGGTATATAAGACAACACATTTATAAATTTAGCATAGTTGTATAACAGCATTTAAAGAAATAAACTTTTATCAATAGAAGTAACAGGAATACAAGCTGCAATCTCCAGTTTGTACAGCTGCACTAAGATGCTTCCACAGATATTTATTTCAAAAGCGTGAAAGGAAAGTTGATGTTATCTTTGTTTATGTTTCACTTGTCTTTGCCTTTTTTAAAAGGCAATTTTTCCTCTTAAAGTGTGTGCATTGTAGTTCTAGGATATTACAGTGACCTAAAAAAGAAATAATTTTCTATTTGTTTGGAAAATGCATCTATTAAAATGTCAAAATCATGATATCTCTGTTTGGTGAGCTTTTCACAAAGATACATTGAATAAAGAACTCTTAGTTATCACAAATTATTTATTTTTGTTACTTTTGTGAGATATTTTGACTTGTGTAGGAAACTTTAGTCTAAAATAAACAACCAGGTTCTTGCCTTTAATATTGCCTTAATTGTCTGCAGTTGTATTTAACGGCTTAATGCTGCAAAACAGGAAAACATTTCGTAACAATTTCCCTATTGTCTCCAAGGCTTTTTCCTTTACATAGCTCAGAAATTCCTTTATAGACACTAGCTCCGCTTTATGATGTAAAAAAAACAAAAAAATTACTGAATTAATTTGTTATATAATTTATGCTGCAGCTTTTTACAGAACTAGAACATCACTTAAACTTTAAAAACCTTTAAAGTAGGACTGTTATTAAACATTTTTAAGCTTTTAATGTCCTGAGTTAACTCGTAATTAATCGCGTATTCATTTAATATCAATCACATGTTTTAGCTGTCTGTAAATGTGCTATTACAGGATATTCTTTCTTTATATTGTTCTGTTTGCTCTTATGTACTTGCAGTTAAAGCCACTTCAGTTGCATTTATATTTACAAATTACAGCTGTATGACTTCACACACAAACAATTGCATGTATGCACACAAAACCCTTTTGCAAACTCTCTGACAACCTAACCTTTAAGAAACAAACTTATCAGGATTATTAAATATCCTGCGGCAGCGTTTCCAGCTTTTTTTCAGTTTATCCAGAGCAACTACTGCTTGTAAAATTGTCATGATGTTTCTGCTGGAAGCTGGAATATTTGCACTAAGCAGAACCTTTGTTCTGAAACTTTGACACATATATTTTTTGAGCCCACCATAGATGTATATGAGTGTGCCTCAAACTGAAGTCTGATCCTGTCTTTATTGGACTAGTCAATATAGAAACACAAAAGCAAAATTACCCCCTCTCCCCCCCCTCCCCCCTTCTATAAATGATTATTCAGTTAAATTAATTGAATATCATAATTAAAGGTAATATGCACAACATGCCTCTAATGCCGTTGTAGGATTCTTCAGGGGACGTTTACAATGTACAGCAATGCTAAAATGTATTTCTCTCACATTTTATTTAACTTTTATTCCTACTGTAGGAATCTCTCTTCCAGAAAGCCCTACAGCAGACCGTTTGCTCGTCGTCTGTGTGTGATGTTGGTGGATTTGTAGAGACGGTGTAGTTTTGTCTTCCTGCTTGTTAACTCCGTTCTTCTTCCTTCAGGATAGCTTGGATGCTCTGGTATATGACCTCGACTTCCCTGCCCTGAGGAAAAACAAGAGCATTGACAACTTTTTAAATAGATGTGAGTACAACCTATCACACTGTTCTTATTTAAGGAGTCCTTTAACATAGATGTCCCATTTGTGTTTGCAGACCCTGCTACATATGGGGTTTAAGTCTAGGCTCAGAAAAGAAAGCTGTTTTTGGGTCACTGCCACTCTGTATGCTGGGACACAATAGGTGTCTGCCGCTTGGTGTCTCCAACAAAGAGGCTTTCATAAATGGTTGGTGACCCACATGATGAATATGAGGTTGGATTCTTTCCCTACCCCCTGTGTTCTCAAACTGTATTGCATCCCATAACTTTGATTTAAACTGAACAAAGACTTCAACTCGGGGCTGATGGTGTTGGTAATCTATCTTTATTTACACATTTTAATATATATAGTATTAGTTAAAAATTTGGACACACTTTCCAATTAAATCTAGTGGGAAAGTACATTTCACGTGAATGGCAACTAATATATTACACTGTATCCCAGAATCAGTTCTCACACCACCTGCAATGTCTAAGGTGGGAGTAGAATCTAAGTGTTGTAATTTTAGGCAACTATGTCTTTAACGTCTTGGATTTCATGTACTCAGCTTGTAATTTTAGCAAAAACTTGCAGTAAATGCTTATTTGCATTTTTTTATTCAATAAACTAGATCCTGAAGTGTACTAAGATCTGTATTTACATACAATATTGATTGGTTAATGATGGGTTCTTTGGTAAAGTGACTGTTGTCCAGAGTTTACTGCGATCACTTTAGGAGAAGCGAGTTTTAGTGCTTGAATATAAATCAAAGCTACAGAAATCCCTAGGGCAAAAAAATGCCATTGCACATCTTGTCAATTACTCTTGGTCATGTCTTTTTGTGTAAGACATTGATGGGTATGGACCAGTGGACTAGATATCCACTGAGACCCGGGTTTTCAGTATAGCACGAATTGCCTAAAGGGCTCTTTATTTTGAATTCTTCTTGTGCATCATGCTTTAAATCCCAGTTAACCCAACCAGTGTATCTCACTGTTTAAATGCAGGAGCCTACTGAAAGTATTCCCTCATGCACAAGCAAGTAAATAAGTTATATATTTAAGCGTTATTCTCTTTACAGCCAGATCCACTGGCAGAGTCCTCCCATTTCTAAATATTAATATTTCTTAGTGATAGTTTAGGATTTCAAAAAGGTAGAATGATCCCATAAACTCTTGGAATTAAAATGTTTAGTCACAAATGTATTCCAACAGTGTAGGACTTTAGTTTTTCGCTTATTTGAACTTGGATACCCCCACACCCGGCTTTTCCGTGCCAGTTGCAGCCCATGTGAATTGAAAATTATCCCCTTAGTACAGCATGACCAAATTTGGCCGAATAGTGGATACTACCTCCCTCAGGGGAGCTAGAATTATTACATTGGGGAGAGGCCAACTCTCAGCAAGCAACAAACTAAATGCTGTCAGCTTTTCTGGTATGTTTGACAACAGTATTGTAGCAGTTTGAGTTGCAGACATTACGTGACTCACAAAGATAAAAAGATCATAAAAGCGACCAGCTTAGTGTATTAACTTAGCTGCTAATTCTGTCATGTAGCTTTTGATGCTTTATCTTGACGCCTAAGTGCATAAGGCCAAATTTATGCTTTCTCTTAATTCAGTTCAGTTTGTGTAAAATGTTTAATGTCTTATTTTTTTGCAGACAAAGAAACCATTGGTAAAATTCGTGATTTACGGATGAAAGCAGAGGACTATGAAGTTGTTAAAGTTATTGGAAGGGGTGCATTTGGAGAGGTTCAGTTGGTAAGATTGGATTTTGCATTTCCTAGCATATATACACCACACGCTGGTAACAGTACATAGAAAGTATGACTTGACTATTACCGCATCTTTTTCAGGTAAGGCACAAAGCCACATGCAAAGTATATGCCATGAAGCTGCTGAGCAAGTTCGAAATGATCAAGAGGTCTGACTCTGCTTTTTTCTGGGAAGAGAGGGACATCATGGCTTTTGCCAACAGTGCATGGGTGGTGCAGGTAAGATTTGGTGATGAAATGTCAAAAACTACGGGACATACCTTGGTCCATCAGCTAGTTCTCTTCTTAGGTGCTATCCAGATGGGGGCAAGTTTGGGTGATCCTGCTACATTTGTTTATGGATGCTTTGTCCACACAGGATATTCCAGCAATCTGAATTTGTTGCTCTTAATGGTTTCCAAAGCAAAAATCTCTACCTTTTTTGCATTATGTGTATACAAACTAGTGCATTTTTCTTATTTTTACAACTCGGTGACACAATCTGCATTTCCATTACCCCTATAAACCGAAGTTGGACAGTGGATTTTCTATGCGGAGCTACCCCTGTCAGGATGGGTTGTCTCCCGGTACTCTGGCTTCATCCCACCATCAAAAGAGATGCATGTTAGTTTGATGAATCACTGTAAATTCTCCGTAGAAACGAATCGAACAGGAAAACAGTTTTACAGTGAATTCAAAAGGGGAATTAGAGGGAAGCCATGGCAGATTTTCTGCAGCAAATAAAATAAAAACAAATAATGCTACGTGGGTACCTTGTGTGAGTTACAAAAAAAACAACAACTCATTAAGCTTCAGAAAGTGAAGAAAGATTACCGTGACAGAAATAAAAGACTTGGACAAAGTTTGAGCTGGACATTATGTCGCATGTCTTCTTTTGAGCTGCGTTGTCATTTTGCTTAGCAACAGATAAAATTTCATGCAAGTTTTTTCTAACATCTGAACTTGTGAAATTCTTCCAGTCATTGTAATATAGCCTATCGTTTATATTTGGGTACTTGTAGCTTACAGTGGAGCCTGGCGACTGAACCATCAGGTTTTCAGACCAAAACTCCAAGCTGTTGATGTTTATTTCTGTGGAATAAAGTCGTCCCATTTCGGTTCTGGTTAAACTTGTGTAAAATTAGGCCGGTTCACCAGAAAGTACTGGGATTCTGAGAGTCGTTAGGACTAGCCCAAACCACCCTCTTCTTCCTCTGCTATTTTATTACTGAGGTTTTAACTCTGTTCATGCTCCATGACCTTTTCCCAGCTGTTTGTGTATTTTTGTGTTAGCATGGCAGTGTCATTTACATGCCTGGCACTGATATGACTGTGTTTGAACAGAAATTGTGTTGATGCACACATGTCTGGAACAACTTCCCTCTTTACATAGAACTTTTAAAAAACAAATTGTTTTCTCTGTGTGGAAATTACCTTAATGTAGACACATCAGATCAATCACACACAGAGGAAAAATATTTTTTTCCAATTAATAATTTCTACGATTTGAACTTTTATGAGTAACTTAGTTTGTCAGCCCCTCTCAGCTCCTGTTTGCTCTGATGACGTAGACATCGCACGTTGCGTTGAGGCAATCCAAATGTGCTCCAAATTTAACTGCGGTTATTTTAACCAAACGGATTTGCTGACTCACTGCTCGGCTGGAATCTATTAAGAAGTCTTGGTAAAATGAGCACAACGACAGAGAGAGATATAAATGTAAGCTGGAAGGAAGAAGTGTATATTCTCTGTTGTTATATTTTCTGTATCTGATGACTTAATGGGTGAAAATGGGATTTTAGACACCGAGTTTATACAAAGCAAATGAATGGATTTATTCGAATTTTGATCTGAATCCTAGTCAGTTTGCCCAGAAATCCGATTTGTTTGGGGTATTATGAAGTAAACAAATTCTGATTTTATTCAACGATGCAAACTGCTTACAAACACAGGAAGTGGACTACAAAACAAAGTGCATTATGGGTTCAGCTCAGAATCATGAGTAAAATCGCAACAGATGACTCTGGACGAGAGAAATAACTTGTGATCCACTTAGAGGAATTGTGATAGAAGTCTGATCAACTCAACACTGTTGATCTAATGTAGCTTCAAATTTAGCTGTTATGTACGAGGCAGTAACCGATAGATGAAGTGTTCCTCTTTGTTGTGTGTCTCAGCCTTCACTTCAGTCATTTTTGGTGCGGCGCCACCTGTGGTGAAGAGTGAAAGACTATGTGAAAGGTCTGGTTTGTTTGAGGAGTGCAGTGTGACTTATTGACCAGTGTGACCAGTGTGACTGGGCAGAATTCATAATTGGTCAACGGGACTGGTGTGAATGTTAGTCGACTGTTAAGTGGCACCCCCTACAGCATTGATAATACATACAGACAAAACAACCCTAATGTATGAAATTAACTGGTTTGCTCACTTAAAATTAGATTTCCATATATCCTTACTTATTTAGCCATTTATTTGGGTTCTTTGTGTTCCCCAGCTCTTTTTTGCATTTCAAGATGACCGCTACCTCTACATGGTGATGGAATACATGCCTGGTGGCGACTTGGTTAATTTAATGAGCAACTATGACGTCCCAGAGAAGTGGGCTCGCTTTTACACTGCTGAGGTGGTGCTAGCTCTGGATGGAATCCACTCCATGGGCTTCATTCACAGGTAAAAGTCAACATCTTTCTTTTCTTTTTTTTTTTGTTCTCTCCAAATACATTGTTTTTTTTTTTTGTTTTTTTTTTTTTAAATAAAACCAAACAAAATAAATAATTTTAATTTGTCAAATTTTTTAAAACAAATCCTTTTTTTTCCAACTCCACTTCACTTCATGGATTGTAAAATCTGACCGCTTCCTGGAGTTGGTTGCGGTATCTTTTCGTCCTTACATGCTCTCATCCACTGCTTTAGTAAACCATCAGAGCACAGCTGAAGCTATTGAATATTCTGGATATGATTTATTAGTCAGCTTTCCAAATGATGTATGTTGCACTTGAAAGTGAAATGTTAGTACTGACATCATCATGCTTTGTCTCAACAGGGATGTAAAGCCCGATAACATGTTGCTAGACAAGGTCGGTCACTTAAAACTTGCAGACTTTGGAACCTGCATGAAAATGAACAAGGTATGACTATGTTATCATCTCAATACATGAATAAAGATTTTTATTTTTTTTAAAAAGACGTCTTTCTCATTGATTTATTGAAGCGCCCCTGACTATTTCTTTGAATGACTAATTATAATAGTGATGAATTAGAAAAAACTTTTTCATTTCAGGATGGTATGGTACGATGTGACACAGCAGTGGGAACTCCAGATTACATTTCGCCCGAGGTACTTAAATCCCAAGGAGGAGACGGCTATTATGGCAGAGAGTGTGATTGGTGGTCAGTAGGAGTGTTTCTGTATGAAATGCTTGTCGGTGAGTTAAAATAAAGTATTTATTGAAAAATATATTTATTTTTCAATCCTACAAGTGAACATTGGATTTATACATGTTTTATTTTTTTGGTCCTGTGCACAGGCGATACTCCTTTCTATGCAGATTCATTGGTGGGGACCTACAGCAAAATTATGAACCACAAAAATGCCTTGACCTTCCCGGATGACAGCGACATCTCCAATGATGCAAAAAATCTCATTTGTGCTTTTTTGACTGACAGGTTAGACTGTAACTGATTGTGTTAAAGCATTATTTGTGCCCAGATCCATTTGATGCTCTGTGGAAAGACACCTGGCCACACAGATAATGCTTCTCTTCCCAGTGCTGTATCGATAAAATAAAAATTGTCTTTGTGATTCCTACAGGGAGGTTCGACTTGGCCGTAATGGTGTCGATGAGATCAAGAGGCATCCTTTCTTCAAGAATGATCAGTGGACATGGGAAAATATCAGAGAGAGTAAGTCATCCTCATTGTGTAAAAGTCAGATTTTCACAACTCTTTGAATTTGGCAGTTTTAGCTGCTGCCATTTCAATCATGG
Source organism: Pseudomugil tenellus (assembly GCA_037177515.1). Classification (NCBI taxonomy): domain Eukaryota; kingdom Metazoa; phylum Chordata; class Actinopteri; order Atheriniformes; family Pseudomugilidae; genus Pseudomugil; species Pseudomugil tenellus. Next base: position 16,951,401 of record JBAMHX010000009.1, on the reverse strand, counting down.
AGCCAGCAATTCTGTGTTCCTTGTGACCTACTGCAGACAGTTGCAGGAAATTCTTGTAGACGAGCCATTCATTCAGTATCCTTTCCAAGACTAAACGTGATTCCTGCCCAGAGTAGTAATTGGTTGCACAGCATTTTGAGGCCAGCAATGGGGAGCAGTTCAACGCAAATGTTAATTCACTGGGGTTGACACTGGGGCAGAGTGATTAGAAATGTAGGGCTAAATCCTGTAGCTACTGTCAGTTCTTTAGTGGCTTTTTGTTTAATACTTTAGTTGGCTGAAGTCAGCATTTTGGTGTTGGACACCCCTTTCGTTTCAATGGCTGACCAGCTCTGCCAGCCAACAGCTTCCCCTTGTGTTAAAAAGGTGTTACGAAATAGATGTTTATCTGACAGAATCCCATCTGCAAAACTGAAATGCTGGTTTTTGTTTCCTGTATGTGTCGGGAGCTCATCTTGATTAAAATTGATGTTTGATAATATAATCCAAAATATTATTAAAATTAAAGTTAACCAGTAGTCTTGCCAACCGGTTTTCCTGGAATTCTAGCCACGGTGGCTGAAACCTATATTTGTAGCTGTTCAGAAGCTATTGAACTTGATTGCCATCTGCTGCTCCAGTCACTCTGCTCCGTTGTTGCTCATCAGCCTCAAGTTGTCATACTTACTCTCACAACCAGAGGAACACTACTACAGAGGGCTCGTACTAACTCTCAGAACCAGAGAAACATTACTACAAAGGGCTGGCTGGGCAGTGGGATGGAGGAATGAGTTGAAAATCGAGAGGTTTAGGAGAATTCCTGCAAGGCTGCAAAACTCTCAGGCTGGTTACAAAAAAAGTGGGCAGCATAAGTAAGAACAGGGTTATGCTTTTATCTAAGTAGTTATCTGAGAAGAGTAATTAGTGATGATTTGCCGATCAATACTGACATCTATTCCTCCTATACCAATATTTAGATAATTGAACTTTGAAGGATAGGTAAGAACTACTTCTTCCCCCTGAGCAGCGCAGTTCACTTACTGCTTTATGTCCAGTCTGACATGCAATGATGATGGAGATATTTTAGCGGTTTTCAGGAAAGTGCAGAGCAGGCTGTACTTCCTGAGGAGGCGGGCATCATTTAATGTGTGCAAAAAGCTACTACAGATCTTTTATCAGTCAGCGTTGGCCAGTGTGAGGTTTTATTGGGTGGTGTGCTGAGGAGGCAGTGTCAAGCAAAAAGACACTCAAAGACTTGACAAACTGATAAAAAAGGCCTCCTCTGTTATTGCTGCACAACAAGAATCAGTGGTGTTGGTGGCATATATA
>JBAMHX010000009.1:16933119-16949993 GCA_037177515.1 Pseudomugil tenellus | reverse complement strand
TAATTTTTTTTTCTCTTAGATGGATAGACAATAACAGACATTTCTGAATGGATGTACAAATATAGGAAAGTCAATACTGAAACTGTTAACAAAAACAAAGTTTAGAACTTGCTCCTCCCAGATCCTCTGTGGTGTGTACATAACACACGTGATGGCTGAGCATGGATTCTAACTGGTGTCATATCTATAGAAAATGTCAGTATTTTAAGTTCTATAGGTGACTTTGCTTTCCTACTAACTGTGATATGAATCAGAAAAGCAAACTAGAAGGGTGTTGTGGGTAGCACAACCAAGAGGAAAGTGGAAAAATACATGAAACGTTTCGGATGGATATCTGGTCAAAACCAAAACTTCTAGGATTAAAAAAAAAGACGTTATTCTACATTAAAGTCGTACCCAAATTTATTCATACCCTTTCGATAAATAAGGGTATAAAAGGGTATAAAAAGGAAAAAAGCAGCTTTTACTTAAATAAGCTCACATAGACAAAAAGTAATGCATACAAAATCATGACAGTTTTTTTTATTGTGGTTCAGTGAAAAAATAAGCAAACATATATAAAATAGGTTAAATCAATCTTAAGCTAATATTTTGTTGAACAATCCGTTGAGATTTCACTTCAGGAAAACGCTCCTGCTTTTCTAGGAGCAATTGTTTGGTTTTTCATTTTTTTTTAACTCAATTAAATTAAAAAATGTCTTATCTCACTATACTATATTCTCACAATCTTTTTTTCTATTATAACTTTAGTTCTGTTTTAACACGTTTCCAATAAATTGCACTCGCATGGGGGAAAAAGAATTAATGTTTTATAATTGCATTGTTTTAGCCAAATTTGAACCACGATGTGCCTAAAGATTCCCACCATTAACATGCAACAAATTGGTAACGTATGGAAAGAGTTCATTGTGAGTCTTTCTCACCTCTGTATCGTTTGTAGCGGCTGCTCCTGTGGTGCCTGAACTGAGCAGTGACATTGACACCAGTAACTTTGATGATATTGAGGAGGATCGGGGAGAGGAGGAGACCTTTCCCATACCAAAGGCCTTTGTAGGAAACCAACTCCCATTTGTGGGCTTCACATATTACAGCAATCAGCAGTAAGTCTGACAGATTTCAGTCTCTAATTACAATCCATTTTAAGAGCTGTTGCTCCTGACTTCTTGCAACATTTATTAAATGCATTGTGGATGTTGATTTAATAGTGAAAGGAAAAATCACAGACCTATTGTGTCAACTCTTCCCTTGATTTCCAAAAGCTTTTGTTATTTGTATCTTCTTTTGGGGTGGATAGTTGCTATTAACTTTAGTAAAAGTGACAGCAGTTAGTTAAAAATCATTTAAATAAATTATTTACATAATAAAACTTTTTTTGTAGCCCTTTGCGAAGCTCCACTGCAACAAAAACGAGTGACAAACGTGGCTCTTCCACAAAAGAAGACAAGAGTCATGTAAGTAGGAGCTTGCATGTATAAAGAAAGCCAATGAGATGTACATATCTGCTGTTATCTCTTTAATTTAAATGTCTTGTTTCCATCCAGCTGGAGAACCTGCAGAAACAAATTTACCAACTAGAGGAGCAGCTCCACAAGGAAATGCAACTTAAAGATGAGTTGGAACAGAAATGCAGGTGTGCTTTAGATAAACGCTTCTGCTTCTGTCTGCTAATCCAAGACAAAATGCTAAACAGAGAGATTTAGCTGTAGTTTAGTTGAAAATAAGGCTTTGCCCTGCAGTGTTGTGGGAAAAATGGGTTATGGGATATAGTGGGAATTTTCATTCATATACACTTCAAAGTGTTTCCAGCTGAGTTTTTTGTACAGAGGAATAAAGACTCATAGAACTGTTATTTTGACATCTGTCCTTTGTCACGTTTTAGTGATTTATAACAAGGAAAACAAACTTCAATAGAGATTTTTTATAGTTTAACTTCAGCATTTTGTAGTGTGAAAACTTTAAAGATAAAAAGCTTCTGTTCTTCCAGAACATCAAACACCAAGATAGAGAAGATCATGAAAGAACTGGATGAAGAGGTACATTTTTGTCTCAGCTTGTCTTTAACTTCAAGAAAAGTCTGAGCTCACAGTGGCTCTAATTTGATTAGCATTCTGTCCTTTAAAATGTTTAAGATGCTTTAAGTGAGCAACAAAGTTAAACATCTTTCTGCCCATTACCTTTGGTGTAATGAAGGTTGGATACCCTCCACATCACAGCTGCTCTGTTGTTTGTTGCTCCAGGCAAACCTGAGGAAGACTACAGAAGCCAGCATGTCTCTGCTGGAGAAGGATAAGATTATGCTGCAGCACAGATTCACTGACTTCCAAAGAAAAGCTGACCAAGAGGCAGAGAAGAGGCGCAATTTAGAAAATGAGGGTGAGGATAATGAAGTGCTGCTAAACGTTTGTAGTGTGCAGGTACAGTCAGGACATGAACAGTTATTGCATAATAATGCGCTCATGTTCTATATCACTTAAACATGTATGTCTAAAAGTTTTCCTTGTGGGATCTTTGTCTTGCTGCTTACCACAGATATAGTTTGAATAAAGTTTAAAAACTAGGAAGTCCTGATGAATTACCTGAATTTACTACAGTAAGGATTGAAAAGTATGGAACTGTGAATTTCTGTCTAAGGCATGACGTGCAAAAGGAATTTTTAGGTATATTTTATTAGATCTGAACCTTAGCAGAGGCCTACTTTAATAAAATCTTGTTTTTTCATAGTGTCAACATTGAAGGAGCAGCTTGAAGATATGAAGAAGATCAGTCAGAACTCACAAGCCTCAAATGACAAAATTGCCCAGCTGCAGAATCAGGTAATGTTCTGTTATAGAAGTCCACGCACATACAAACCCTTGAGCTAGTTAAAGACAATGCCTCCCATTCTACACCCGTTAGCTGTCAGGGCCGTTGGGAGGACAGCGTATTAACCTTTATTTTCTTTTTGTTGACAGCTGGAAGAGGCTAATGACCTGCTGCGCGCAGAGTCGGACACTGCAGCGAGACTGAGGAAGAACCAAACAGAGATGTCTAAGTCAATGAGCCAGTTGGAGAGTTTGAACCGCGAGTTGCAGGAGAGGACCCGCTCAGCAGATGGAGAGAAGGCACAGCTGGAGAAGGAGCTCCTGGTTCTTCAGAGCACACTGGACTCAGAACGAAGGAACTACAGTCAGGGCTCAGAGGAGATCCAGGAACTACAAGGTGACCTTTGGACACGCATTCAGTTCCTTCACTTAAAAGCATTTTTCTAACTGTCTTTATGTTTCTCTCTCAGCGAGATTGTCTGCACTGCAAGAAGACAACAAGCACTTGAAGCTCATCATCTCCAAAGTTGAGGCAGAGCGCAAGCAGGCGCAGGAAAGGAGCAATAATCTGGAGAAGGTACGCAGAAGTAGCACCAGTGGTTAAGATCAAGAACTGTTTAATTTCTGCTCCTCTAGTCTAACTGGTTGTTTCCTACGCCTCATAGGAGAAGAACAACCTGGAGATAGATCTGAACTACGAGCTGAAGACGTTAGTGCAGCGTCTGGAGCAGGAACAGACTGAGCACAGAGTGACACGGGCACAGCTCACTGACAAATATGAGTCTATTGAAGGAGCCAAGTCTGCTGCCATGAATGGTACGCCACGCCCACTCTCTCAGAGAGCGTTTCATTACTTTGCCTTTTTGCATATTAAAGCTGGACTGTTAAAGTTACTTATTGCTTATTTAATTTTTTATCATTTAAATCATTTCTGTTTTGTTTTTTTTTTTGTTTTTTTTTTGCCGGCGTTTTAGTGTTCATATTTTAAACATTGTAATTTACACAACATGTTGTTCTCTTGACTTGTTTTCCCATTTCTTCAGTGTTATTGATTCTGAAAATTGTTTTTTGAGTGTTCATTTGCAGTGACCTCTAGATCCTCCCACATTCTCAGTTTCACTCACTGTAGTGAAGAACATTGACTTATCAACTTTCCCTGCTCCAGCTATTCAGCAGAAGCTTTCAGAGGAGATCGGAGCGAGGATGAGAGCAGAGAGTCGGGTTGTGGAGGTGGAAAAGCAGTGCTCAATGCTAGAATTTGACCTCAAGCAGTCTGTGCAGAAAATGGAGCAGCTGATGAAACAAAAGGAAAGGCTGGAAGATGAGGTTAGTGAATGGTTTGTGTCACATCAGATATTACGGCATCTTGTCCGTTAAGAGTTCCTAAAGCTCTTCTGCATTTCTATCCCAGGTGAAAAATGTACGGATACAGCTAGAACAAGAGTCAAACAAGCGTGTCCTGGTTCAGAATGACCTGAAGACTCGCATGCAGGAGGTCGATCGTCTGAGGTGTTCAGAAAAGCAGCTCAAGCAGGAGACCAACACGGCACTAGAGACTAAACGCTCACTGGAGTTCCAGCTGGCTCAGCTCACCAAGTGGGTTTCTGAAGCACAATTATTCATCTAATTGAGAATTAGATTACTTGGTTTTCTCCTCAGTCATATTTCTTGAGACATTGTGATTGGAATTAGATAACCGCAATGATTTTTTTTACATAATAGAAAATAAATTGTATAATATAATTAGAAAAGAAATGAGTTTGACAGCCGCTTTGGAACTTTGTTTTACCCTGCACAAAGCTGGCAGTAGCTCCAGCTGCTCTTATTTCCTATTACTGCTGCATGGGCCAATAATTCTCTCTGGAAGTCAAGTTGTAAATTGCCCTGAAATTGCCTGTTATTTTCAAATAAGTAGTAAAAATCCAGCTTTAAACTTGACTGTGCCAAACCTGTTTTGCTACTGTTTGTGCTACAAGATTAAACTCTCGCTAATCCATTGGCCAGTTCAACCCACTGCATGAGCTGTTTTACATCTGGGGATTTTTCCTTTTTTATGAAAAAGCTTTTCAAAGCATTTACATTTTCTCAATTTAATTTATTGAAATTTTTCTGCATAATTCATTTTGTTTATTTGTCAACAGACAATATAGAGGCAACGAGGGACAGATGAGGGAACTTCAGGACCAACTTGAGGCCGAACAGTATTTTTCTGTAAGTATAAGTTACTTTCTATTTGTGTTTTTAATCTGAAATCCACCACTGAACGATTTCTATACTCCTACAGACACTTTACAAAACTCAGGTCAAGGAACTAAAAGAGGAGATTGAGGAAAGGAACCGGCAGGTACAAGAGGCACAAAAAAAGGTGCAGGATTTGTGCAGTGAAAGGTTAGTAATATAATTCCCTTTTATTTGACTACTTACATGTTAGCATATTTTATTTATTTAGGCTACGTTGTTTGAGCTTTATAGGTTAGAAGCAGTCACCTTAAGAGACAAAGACTAACTGTATCACACCATTCATCCTTCCCACAGGGACTCCCTGTCTGCCCAGCTGGATCTGACAGTAACGAAGGCTGAGTCAGAGCAGCTTGCTCGGGCTCTTCAGGAGGAGCAGTACTTTGAGCTCACCCAGGAGAACAAAAAAGCAGCAGCCAGACATAAGCAGGACATCGGGGAAAAGGAGGCTACCATTGCACGGGTAAAACGTTGCTCTAAGTTAAAGTTCACTATAATTGCTGCAACTGAATTAACTATGAGCTGGGGAAAATGATCCTCTTCACATTTCTGTGCAGCTCGAGGAGTCCAATAAAACTTTAACCAAAGACGTTGAGAACCTCAGCAAAGAGAAGGCAGAGTTAAATGAGAAGCTCCGAGGTCAAGAGGAAGGTACTGCCATGCTGACATTTTATCTCAGTTCTGTTATAATGATGTCACACACACTGAGTCCTTGTTTCTTTTCTTTCAGAATATGAAACACAGAAGGAAGAGATTACAAATTCAATAAAGGCCAACTATGAGAAGATCCTCCAGACTGAGCGCACATTAAAAACTCAGGTGAAGATATTATAGTTTAGAGAGTTTATGTGTGAACACTGAGGATGCTGAGCGTGGGCAGATGGTTGGCTGACACAACCCTATGTACCTCAATCCTTCAGGCGGTGAATAAACTGGCAGAAATCATGAATCGAAAAGATATGAAGCTGGACCAGAAGAAGAAAGGCAGCACGGCAGACCTGCGGAAGAAGGAGAAGGAGAACCGCAAGCTCCAGCTGGAGCTTAATCAGGAGAAAGAAAAGTTTACCCACATGGCCATTAAATATCAGAAGGAGCTCAGTGAGATGCAGGCAGTAAGTTAACGTTTCAAAGTTTGGTCCAGTTTGATTCTTTATGACATCTTATTTGGTTTGAATCTAAAACTCTTGTAATTCCTACCAACAGCAACTATCAGAGGAAAGCACATATCGCAACGAGTTACAGATGCAGCTGGCCAGCAAAGAAAGTGACATTGAGCAGCTGCGGGAGAAGCTGAGCGATTTGCAGCAGCGCATGGATAACTCGAGCGTCACCAGCTTGCAGACAGATGAGATGGACAGTAACATCGCAGGTATGAACTCGCCTGCGCGTCTCCCAACAGGCCTGTTGCTACTTTACATTTCAGAGCAACAGTCTCTCAAAAAAAGTAGTTTCTCAATGTTTTTATCCAAGAATAAAGAAGTTAGTTTAACAGGTTCTTAGAGTTCAATCAACATTCTCATTGGTTTTGGTTTTATGCTGACGCAACTCTTGCAGGATGTCTTTACAGTTTTCCTGAAATGAAATGATGCTAAATGAGAGACAAGAACAGTGTTGCTTCAGGTTACTCATCTTTGCCCCTGATGCAATCAATGCATTTCCATATTTGGTCATTTTAGTCCTGACGGTGTATTAGTACAGTCAAATGCTTCTTTGTGATGGACGCTGTTATATTTTCCACATTTAAATAGCAGAAAGATGAGCCTGTATTGAGTTAAAGTGGCGCTGCTATTCGCACCTTCAGGTTCTTTGCTGTTAGTTGAATGAAAATTCTTTGCTTTAAGTGTCTTTCCATAAATGTCCATCTCTGTGGTTAAATCAATCTCTCTTATTCCCTTCATGTCCAGTTGGTGCTCCTTGCTCTTATCTTTGTAACTCCCATTCCCTTTCCTCTGTGAGTAACTCAGTGGACAAGTCCTCTTTGCCCGCCCTGTGCTGCAGATGTTGTGTTTCGTTTCGTCTCGTTCCCCCCCCTCCGCCTCTGAATTTCTTAAGTATTGTTTTGTCAGAGGTGCTATATTGTGTTGGGAGACTATTATTCCCTTTTACAACTACACTTTTGAAAGAAGCCTGGCAGAGTGGGGAGTAAATGACCTCTTAAAATTGATTATGCAGTCTTAAAATATATGACTAACATTAATGGGATATTTAATCGCAATGCTTGCATTGTATTTATCGTAAATCACGAGGCCAACCCCAACTAAAATAAAGAAGTTTACTAACAACACTGTGTGAGGTTGACAAAGTCCTCTCAGTACCTTTCAAATGTGTCCTGAGACTGGAAAACAAACACTTTTACTTGTCAGCACTGCGCTCTTCAAACACACACCACTCGTCTTTGTCAGCATGTTCACTAGAATTACTCGACACGAAGCCCTCCGTCACACTGCCACCTATAATAGATTAGCTCCCCTTTTAGTTTACTGATCCTGCGAAGCTTGTGTTTCAGCTGCATGCACTCGCTTTTATGATTTTAACTCCTAATGATGTGGAAAATGTAATCTGCAATGCACCTGTTTGTTTCTTAGAAAGGAGTGTGTGATGAATCTTCCAGACTCTTAATGAGTTAGTGCTGCCTAATATTCTCCACCTGCATGGGTTGCCTCCTGTCAGGTCATCTCCTGTCACCTGTTCTGGTGTAGTTGCCTTGAAAACCTTCAGACTTCCCTGATGAGTTTGTTAAAGAGTAGCAGCTAAACTTTTGTTTATCCCCAGTTGAGTTTGGATTTAATTGCTGCATGGCCTGATTTTCTGTGTCTTTAATGCACAGCACTGTTGGTAGAAACTTTTTCCATCTGTGCTTCTTTTTTCAGAATCCAGATTGGAGGGTTGGCTGTCCATTCCTAATCGTGCTAATATCAAGCGATACGGATGGAAGAAGCAGGTATGCTGTGCTTTTCCAACCCTCACCTGCTTGTATGAAGCAGCAATACTGCCAAGCCCTTGAGGGCTTTATTAAGCTTTCTCTTATTGTTTTTTTTATTTCCAGTATGTTGTTGTGAGCAGTAAGAAGATTCTGTTCTACAATGATGAGCAGGATAAGGAACAGTCTAACCCTTCAATGGTACTAGATATCGAGTAAGTCCATTGTTTTTTCATGTTGCTGCTGCTTTTTGTCCGTCAGATATCCTGTCTAAAGGCAAACTGTTACAAAACCAGGGATGATGTTGGGGTTGAGGTTTGGCAGAGTCTAAAATTGGGAAACTTCACTTTCCAATTTAATATTTCCTTGTGCAGCAAACTATTCCACGTGAGACCAGTCACACAAGGAGACGTGTACCGAGCCGAGACAGATGAAATTCCAAGGATATTCCAGGTAGGAGGCTCTTCTCGGTTCTGGAGTTTTTTTTATTCCATATCGTCATGAAGTTCTGACTGATTTTGTGACGGGATCCTCACTTTCAGATTTTGTATGCCAATGAGGGAGAGTGCAGAAAGGAGGCGGACATTGAGACAGTCCCTCAGGGTGACAAGACCAATTGTCTCCCACATAAAGGCCACGAGTTCATTCCCACACTGTACCACTTCCCTTCCAACTGCGAGGCCTGCTCCAAGCCTCTGTGGCATGTCTTCAAGCCACCTCCGGCCCTTGAGTGCCGCCGCTGCCATGTGAAGTGCCACAAGGACCACCTCGACAAAAAGGAGGATGTCATTGCTCCTTGCAAAGGTGAGGTCCTGCTTCCTACGGCGGCAGTTGCTTCACCCTTTTTCCAACTTGTCTTGTCCTGCATTAAGGCAGGCAGAATGATGATCTGTCGGTTGTGTCATGCTGAGCAAATTTGCTTTGTCAAGAGGAACTGTATGTGTGTATATATATGTATATACAAAGATCCTCTTGATAATCTGAATTCTTTATTTATTTTAGTTACATCTTAGTTCAACAGTTTCCATGAGTTGCTGGACAAACTTTTAAAGAAAGAAAATGAGAGGAAACTGAAATGCTACTGCGTCACCTCAACGTACTAGTTGAAACTTATTTATGTCTTTGTTGTGGATTAAGTTAGCTAAACACTTAAACGCAAAAACATTCAAGAGGATTGTAACCGTCTCTGACCCCCGATGTAAGCATTTCTTTGCTTTTTGTGCTGGTAACACTGGTTTCTCAGTGTTTGAGCCTCCGCACTCATCGTGAAAATACAAATATGGATCTGGCTTGGACTCTGGCTACAAACTAGCACTGGATATATTTTAGTTTCTTTAAATAAAACAAAGTTGTTTTTTTTTTTTAATTATAGTATATGCTAATAAAAGGTAACTGCATTTGGGAGTTTTGGGAGCAGCATCAGAAGTGAATAGTTTTAACTATACATCTCCACAGGATAGTTCATTGGTCCACCTGATTGCTAATATACAACACTGTGCCGTCCTCTGCAGTTAATTACGATGTGACCTCTGCCCGGGACATGCTGCTTCTGGCCCTCACCCAAGATGAGCAAAAGAAATGGATCGGCCACCTCGGAAAGAAAATTCCCAAGACCCCACCTTCAACATTTTCTAGAGCCTCACCGCGTTCTATGTCCACTCGCTCTGGACCCAACCAGTCCTTCCGCAAGAACCCTAAAAGCAATACGGGAAAGCTGAGGTAACCGGAGTGTTTTTAAGTATTGATCTTTTTTGTTTTTGCTTTTTTCTTTTCCAGATGGTAATGTTGATATAACTGTAGATAACTGCATTTTTCAGGCACTAAGTGAAGATGTGCTGCACTCAGAACTCTTTTTTTCTATTTATCCCAACTTTGAGGCCTGCGATGTGGCCAGATGAGTCTTGTGACCTGCTGTTTGTTTCCTGTGTTGTAGCAGAGCGCAGTCCAGCCTCCAGGCGGCAGACTCAACATCCAGCACTTGTTGACAGGAACTTCTTCAGAAAGTGTTGATTGTTTTTTTGTTTTGTTTTTTAAAATATATATGTCTTCTCTTTACAGCTTTAAACTTGTCTATTTATTAATTGTGTTACTGGGTGTTTTTAACACAAAACACTTCCTGGCTGGTTGGTTGACTACGGGGCTCTGTACAGTTGACACTTTTTTTCTCATTGGCGCTAATGCCTTCTTGGGTTGAGTAACTAACTTCATGGACTTTTCCTCTCTGATTAGAATTGTCTGGAATACGGATTTTTACTTGGCCTCTCCAACATGCTCGAATTTGTTAATGTTTATAAAATAGCCTCTCTCGTATCTTTGAGTGGGTTACTAACTTGAGTAAAGACTATGTCTTCCTTTTACTGGACACTCTCTCTGTTCTTTCTTTCAGCTAACCATCTGAACGGTTGGGATTTTTTCCGGACTCTAAACTTTTCCCACTTCCTCATTTACAAAAAAAAAAACAACAAAAAAAAAAACAAAACAATGGAATGCCTGTACTTCATGTGATAATTGAATAAAAATATCAAGAAAAACGAAGAGGAAAAACAAGCGACCGCAAATCGCAACCCGCGTCCAACATAAGGCATCATGGACACTGAAAGGGGGATTTGCCCCTACGACGTGGTCCAGCAAACTTGCAGCCATCCATTTCTACCAGAAGATGGTGCACACTCACCTTGAGTTAAAGATGGACAGTGAAACGATGGAAGGACTGTGTCATGTTGACATTGTTTGCTTTGTTTTGTGACATATACCAGAAGGTAAAAAGGGGGTTTGCCTGGACTCCTGCAAGTATATCTTCAGTTCTAGGTACTGTCATACAGGGTTTTAGGTTGACACCTGAAGGTTGTGTCTCAGGGGAGGAAAATAAAATACCTGTTTAGTTATTTATTTCTCCACCTGATATATTTCAGCAAAAAAAAAAGTCAAACTAAAAACATGACTGATGCCTTCTCATATTTCTGGCCTTTTTGCCCATATTATCTCTCAAAGTCACATGATTAGGTTTGGAAACAGCGCATTGGGACACAAGTATTAGATCTTTTGAGTATTGAGTGAGGAGCATGCATCATTTAAATCTATGCATTATTTTTATTATAATTATTTTTATTGCTCCAAGCCATAAGGAAAATTCCATTGTAATGGCATATAGGAGTCATAAAACTTGTGGATTTTTTTCTGTTTATTTGGTACATTCTCTGTAAGATTTTGTTTTTCTTTTTTTTGTAATGTATTGCCTTATATTGATTATTAGATACATGGCTCAAAAGGAAAACATTAAGTTAACAAATGTAAAACTGCACTGTTTGACTTGACTGTAAATTATTTGTAAAAGACTAAACAGGTGTAGCATTTGGCCCACCTCGTGCCTTAACGTTTGGATATTGATTTTACTGCCATAGGTCTTTTTTTTCACCACAAAACAAATCTTAATTCTTCCATCATTTATTTTTAAAGAAGTTGCCACACATTTGTGGTTTTATCAGATCTTCCTTTCTCTGGTTTTGAAAATGGAAAAATATCTATAAAAGATTACCTCTTTATGGACACATTGCAATACAGTTTGTGTCAAAGCAAAGTCCCAAAACTTCATATCAGAGAAATTTCCGGATTGTTGTAGCTAAACTGTGTGGATGAATGTCATGTTAACTGTCAGAAGTTGTTTCTCCAACATGTCCAGCTAATGCAACCCCCCCTCTCCAGTGTATATAAAGAAACAAGGATGATGGAATACCTCCAGTCTTTTTATTTTATTTTTTTTCAGTTAAAAAGGTTTAAAAAAAAAGCACTGGAAATACGATCTACTCTTGTCTTGGATAATTTGCATGGTTAAATTGCATTGGAGTCCGCACTGATGGATATGTCAATAAACATATCTTTGTCAAATTTGCACATTTTCTTTCTTTTTTTTTTTTTTTTAGCAGATAACCATCTTATCTTTTATAGATTTAGCAGGAGCTTTTATTTGTGGCTCACTGAACAAAAGTTCCTTTACATTATAAAACATTTGGCACAATATGTGGGAGTGTTTAACTGAGGTACAACACACACTTGTTGGATTTTCACCAGTGGTTTCTGCATGTTTACTAATTATGCGACCCTGTGACCTAACAATCTCACAAGACCCCTATATCAACTTTTACTTAGATTTTTCTGATTACAACTTTGACATTTGACATTACAACTTTTCATCAAACAAAAATACAAACTAGTGTACCACGTTGAAGCAAAAGAATAATGTAATGTCAATTTAAGATACATCTGTAAAATCAAATAAGCATCTGGGTGGGTGAAGACAACTAATATGCTCAAACCTTAGTAACAACCCTGGTTATTCCCGCAATGAAATACTGTCTGAAAGGGTATCTGTACAGTCTTGAAGTGTTGCAGGCAACTAGGATGACTAACCGATGTGGAGCACATCGATAAGTTCCCAGCGTGTTGTTGCAGCGTCATTCTGTTTGAATGAAGTTCAGATTGAGAACTAGCCAAGTCTTGATTCGCGCCCCGGTGGACTAAAACAGGGAAAAAAAACGGCAGAGGAAGTTAAAAAGAACTGCAAACATGCCTGTGTTTACAGGTATGATATAAATCAAATTCAGTCTATTGGTTGTGGGGGAATAGTGAAAACACAAATCCTTACACGTGTTTCAGTGCCGGAGCGTCTAAAGTACTTTAGCTTAGCCCTCTAGCATAATATGCATTTAGCATGCTAGCACTGATAGGTTGACTGTGTTTCAAGTTCTAACGAACGGTCGGGTTATTACAGGTAACATCGTGAAACAATCAAACACAAAGCTTTCGTGCTACTGTCACATTTCTACTCTCTTGTTTGGCCTATTTACAGACATCTTTTGTCGAAGCCAGCTATGCTAACAGGGACCCGAGACAGTAGCTACTGTAGCTAACCGTAATGCTACTCCAGTTAGCTTAACGAGTTAAGTTAGATTGTTTGAGTTGCTATTTACAACAACTGATTTGGTTTTAAAAAGGTAGATATCTTAACTGTCTTTTTTTTTACCGGAGTTAAAGCGTTTTAGTTTTGGCATTAACTTGGCATCGTCTTTTAGTAAAAGGCTGCGTTGCTAATGAAGCTAGCCACATATTTAGCTTTGCGGTTTATTACTACAGGTTGTTGAAAGCAGACAATTTGGTGAATTACGTCCCAACAGAAGGAACTTTGTAAGTTATTAATGGCAAAAATGTAACAGTACAACCAACTGCCTTATTACAGCAATAGTACAACTCTATCTGCTACTTTTCACTTCAGTTTTGACCGACTGCCTGATTTCCTGAAGTGAGCTTCACTATGGCTAATTAGATGCTGTGTCATACTTGGGCAGCACTTTGATGAAGTTATTTTTCCCAACAAAAACGCAGGCAAGTTAATACATATACATGCACTGTTTCTTCCAGTGAATGTGAAATGGGGCAAAGAGAAGTTTGATGGAGTAGAGCTCAACACTGAGGAACCACCCATGGTGTTCAAGGCTCAGCTCTTTGCCCTAACTGGAGTTCAACCAGACAGACAAAAGGTCATGGTGAAAGGAGGCACTCTGAAGGTATGAAGAAAATATGGAGCCTTGGCTGTTTTATATCGAATAAGACAATACCCTACACAATTTTTTAAAATATAATTTTGTCAAGAAATGTGAACTACGGAACAAATTGTCACTTGAAATTAAAATAGCAGCGGCTTATTTTAGAAGACCAATTCAAGACCAAAACATAAGCAGAGTCATAAACAACACTGACAACCTCATCTGTCTGGCTGCTGCAGAATATTTTTAATTAGATGTTGGCATTTTAGTTGACATGGTTATTTGTAGTAAGCTTCGTAAATACACATTCTAGACTTTCTATACTAGTAGTAGCTAACTCCATTCCTCGAGAACCACAGTCCTGCAGGTATCAGCAGTTTCCCTTTTGCAACACACCTGACTCCAATCTAGAGATAATTAGCAGAGTTTAGTGTCAAGCTTTTGCACAAAGTCTGCTCATTAAGTCTGATGTGTGTCAGGTGTGTTGCAGCAAAGAAACACTTGCACTACTCTGTACTACTACAGAGCTGGACAAATCCATGATATGTTTGTTGATGTGAAGTAGTTACGTGACATTTTCTCCTTATTATAACACACAAAAAAGAAAAGCAAACAAAAAATGTGATGGAAGTAAATTCATGTAACAAGGTCCTAAAAATAACAACTTGATAACATTCAATCAGCTTTCCTGTTACTGACCAACAGAAGTATTTGGTATCCAGTAAAATACAATTTAGCGATAATGATTTAAAAGAAGACACAAGTTGTATGGGTATAATTATGTTTAATTTTTTTCTGCCTTCTTGCAAAAATCTAATTACAAACTGTCTTCATTGCACTTTAAATATAAAAATAACCACCTTTAAACATACATTAGAATAATCAGAATAATTGTAATGTTACATTAGAAGTGTATTTTAATGTGTTTTAACCAAAAATCTGTAATAAATGCTTGTCTCTATTTTAGGATGATGAGTGGGGAAATATCAAACTGAAAAATGTGAGTATTGCTATGTTTAGAAACATATAGCCTCTTCCTTTTATTTAAGTGTATACTATGATATACTGGTCAACAATCTGATAAATGTGAGTGTTTTGCTGTCGTGTGTGTGTAGGGAATGACTCTACTAATGATGGGTTCAGCAGAAGCTCTGCCTGAGGAACCTGCTGTCCGGCCCATGTTTGTAGAGGACATGACAGAGGAACAGCTCGCCTCAGCGGTAAGTCCTGAAATGCCAAAGAAAGGTTAAAATAAAAAGCAACTGTCTGTTCCCCCCCAATTATCTTTTTTTTTCTTTAATCAAATAGCAAAGAATTCAGGAAAAATGCAACTTTCCGGGTTAATCTGCAGTCAAAGTGTTTCAGAAATTTGCTGCAGTATCATTTACAAACTGCTGTGACACTTGATACTGTTTGCTCACAAGTTTCTCCTCAGTTAAAGAATTGCGGTTTGGATTTTCTGCCAACTCTTTCTAAACCCGCATAAATTAATATTTGATACATTAGCGTGTTTAAAGATCAGGGTAACTTGATAAAAGCCTCAGATTTTTGCCAGCGACGGGCTTTTGGGTCGTGTTACCAGCATGTTCCGCGCTGTAAAAATCCATTTTATTGGGAGCAAGCAGATATTTAACACTTGAACAGGATATCTGTTTTCTGCACAGAATGGAAATGAAACGGGCCGTCATGCATGATGTGGCCGGAGATTTCTTTTTACCTTGATGCTCTTTGAGATGGTTATCCCACTTTGTCTGTTCTGTTCAGATGGAGCTGCCTTGTGGGCTTACGAACTTGGGCAACACCTGCTACATGAATGCCACCGTGCAGTGTCTGCGCTCCGTTCCTGAGCTTAAAACTGCACTCAGGAGGTACGTTTCTATTCTTTAATCTTAAACTGCACTATGTAAAGGGGCTGTTTGAGTGGTTCAGGTGGGGGTTTGTCATCAGATATTTTTTCTCCCATCTAACCCCCCTCTCGTTTTTTTTTTTTTTCCCCTTCCTTGGTCCGCTGGAACCATGTGACTCCCTACCTCTGCAGGTATTCAGGTGCTCTGCGATCATCAGGGGCAAATGCTCCATCACAGTACATCACTGCAGGTTTGGATCAATAGTTACTTATTGACTTTGTGAATTAACAGATGGACAATTATGTCATATTATCATATTACATTAAAAATACTGCTTATTTTTTCATTATTAGCCCTTCGTGATTTATATGAGACTATGGACAAGACCTCGTCCAGCCTGCCACCCATTATTTTGCTGCAGTTTCTTCACATGGCTTTTCCACAGTTTGCTGAGAAAGGTGACCAGGGACAATACCTCCAGCAGGTGAAGAGCTCTTCAGTATTCTGAAATCCCTGCAGAATAAAACTATATTCTTGCATCTGTTGACATTGCTATGCACCTCTCTTAGGACGCTAATGAGTGTTGGCTGCAGATGATGAGGGTCCTTCAGCAAAAGTTGGAACCACTAGAGCCAGAGACTGCCATGGAGGTAAAACTTCTTCTTATTATACTAATATTATTATATAATTAAAAGGAAAGCTGTACTGTTTAAGTCTGATTTATTTTCTGTCATTATTTAGACAGAGTCTGAGAGTGGAGCTGCCTCCGCCTCTTCAAAGAAGAACTTCATCGACCAGTATTTTGGTGTAGAATTTGAAACTTCGTATCCTTTCCTTGCGTCTTTGGGGACTTTTGCTTTCTTTCTGTGTTCAGGATTGTTGGAATACAAGGTTTTGTTGTGTGTCATGGTTGTGTTTTAAAAAAGATGGAACAATAAGGAATCAATAATCTGCAAGAGTTTTTCCCCTAACTGTGCTGATTAGCATGAAATGCACAGAGTCTGAGGAGGAAGAGCCAATCAAGGGGAAGGAAAGCCAGCTCCAGCTCAGTTGCTTCATCAATCAAGAAGTCAAATATCTTGCAACGGGACTAAGGCTGGTATGTATCTGGAGAAAAGGAGACGCAAGTTTAGAAGCAATAAACTGTAAATAAAATGCGTAGTTTGTGTGACATCATCCACTGGTTTGTGTACAGCGGTGCAGCATTTGTCTTGTTTCAGGTTTCTGCTCACAGAATGAGAATCAGAGAACATGAACCGTATCTACTGCATGACGGCTGTTAATGAAGCCTTTAGTTTCATATGAACAGACAAGCTTGTTCTTGACTTGAAGAACAAAATTACATCAGTTTGTGGGACATAATTAAGCATTTTTGCAGCATGTCCATGACACGTTACTCAATTTTTTTTCTTGCGACACCCATGAAAAATGAGGCATTTTGTTATATTTTATATTCAAGTATGAATAAATAAGTGAGGAAGAAGCACAACCTTCATAGCAACCGTTTATTCTTCTGCAATGTTGCATT
>JBAMHX010000009.1:16907394-16922809 GCA_037177515.1 Pseudomugil tenellus | reverse complement strand
GGGTAGTAGAAAAAAAAAGATAATTAGTGATTAGAAAATGAAAGAAAAAAAGCAGTTTTGAACATGAACTAAATCATACAGGCACATTTGCAAGTTTGCACACATGATGGCAGTGTTGTACACCAAACATTCCCATCATAGAGCAGAGGATGCACTTGGTGTTTCCACACCTAATATACTGTATCTACATGCAAATAGTGTGTAAGATACTCTTTAGATGACAGGTTTAATCTGAAATTGCTTCTTCACTTGGTGATGATTTTTCTTCGCATTCAATGTGTTTTTTCTGACCTTCACCATTTCAAAAATGCTTAATGTATTATCCATTTAATACTGAGTAGATAAAGATGAATGGTCAAATAGTATTGTTGCACATGTAAAAATTAAAGATTAAGAAAGAGTTAAGGTAATTTCTGGCATTTAATGTTTCTCAGTCATTGGCTCCATGAAGGTCACAGGACTCATTCAAGCATGTTGTCTTTGTCACATGTGTTTGAGTGTTGCTGTATATTTCCACATGCTGTGGGCATACAGTACTGCGCTGCAAGCTGGACTTTTATAATAGGACGTACTGTTTAATAATGTCAAACTGGACATTAGAGTCATTGGCCCATTACGCAGTGATGGCAATTATTAAACTTAGGTATTATACAAACAACTGGGGACACTGTGATCTGATTTGATACATATCTCACTGTTCAGAACTTCAGAAACCTTTTTTTAACAACCGTCTTGTTGCAAAGTCTTTTGTTTTTGGTGATGATGTTTGGAGAAAAAAAAGTGAAGGTGTGAAAACTGGGTATGTCGTGTCACTTGGAAATAGCTGAGGGATTCATTTCATACCGTCTGTGGTCATAAAACGGGAAGTGAAAAGTGTTTTATGCTGCAGTTTTGACTGGCACATCACCTCACTTCTGGCATAGTGTTTACTGAATGTTTGCCAAAACTGATGAAAGGCAGAAATGAGGTGAACTCAGTAAGAAACTCTTACGTGGTAGATAAGAGCCCGTCATCAGTTAGTGTGTGGAGACTGGCAATGAATGAATATATTTACAAGTTTTAAGGTCAAAGTATATATTTAATAAACAGGCCCAGAATGGTAATGCACCAGTTAACTAAATAGTAAGTCAAGTCTCCTGTAGGCAGACTCGACTCAGGTGGTAGAAGGTTCTTTTTTTCATTGGTGGGTCAGTACACAGCTCCCTGCACATGTTAAAGTGTCCTTGGGCAAGACACTATATCTTCACATTGCTCCTGATTTGCCCATTGATGTGTGATTGCAAAAAAAAAAAAAAAAAGAAAAAAAAAGGGGGGGGGGGTAGTGCTGCATTAATGTGCTTGAGAGAAAAAAATCCTTTATGCTCCTTGTACAGGTTCAAAGGATATTTTTAAGTGCAGAAAATTAAGCAATAACTTATTTTATTCAGACAATTGTTTTTAAACTACAAAGGATATAAACATAGATAAAAATGTCAATAAGTTAATGAAGATAAGGTTTCGATTTTAATGGCTTAAAAAAACCAAACTATTCAAAATTGCAATATTGCAGTTTTTTTCTGCCTGATCAAACACAGTAAACATACATCTTGTGTATTTGGATGTTTTCTTGAAACTCTTTTAAAAGAACACATTACTAAGAGAAGGAAAAACCCTTGAAACACAGAATTTACACTAATATTTAATTCATATTTTGTCTGTGTTGTTTTACTTTTAAATGCTTCTGGGGTTTTTTTTTAAGCTGTCTTTTAGCGGGCATCATTCAAAGAAGACATTTCTGCTTGGGGCCATTTCCATCCATGAATAAATACATTACAAATCATGCAGCACAATGGTTGGAGTGACTCATAATGCACTGCAATAAAAAAAAAGTTGATTGTAATGAAGGAACATGTCACTGTGGCAGTGGAACAGAAGAGCCTAGCGATGTGTTTATGGTAGAGTTCACATAGTAATGAGGTAAGCAGGTTTTGTTTTCACAGGCAGTTGCTTTTTGGTCTTTTTAAAAATAAATACTGTTGATCATACAATAATTTTACCTCTTCCTGTAATTTCTTGCAACTTATTATTGTTTTTAGATGGAAAATAAAGGGGAAACTAGACAGAAAGGTTGGGAAAAATAGGGTAACATTTTTCAGCGTGTCTACATTTGTCAAAATCAGCTTAAACCAGGTCAGACCTCCATTCTCAATTGTTTATTTTGTTTAATAAATATAATGAGAGGAACACTGAACACTCCCCAGTGCCAAGTTATGGACTAATCAAGTTCAAAATGAGAGCCAAGCAATTTGATGAACACTCTCAGACAAAACAACTGAAAGACAACAAATGAGCTTTGTCCATGTTGTTGGAGACAAACTTCAAAACAAGCGACCAAACACAATACTCTGACCCCTGAGGTTAAATACACAAAGGAAGGAGATTTTAGGCATTTCATGCAGCCTCTGAGAACCCATCATAAAACCATCTGAAGAAATGTTACTGTCATTTAGCTGAGTTGAATCCATTTGTAGATTTAAAAGTAGAAACACGTTTGCAGAAAAAAGATCATGACAAGAGTCCACATCTTTTTTTATCAGCAGAGGGAAGATTCATATTTTGACTGAAGCAACAGTTGTCATTGTTTGATTTTTTTCAGCTTCCCGAATGCTAAGGTTTTCTGCTTCCATTAAAACTTGTCTTAGTGAAATCAATTCTTAGCCATGTCACAACAGGTGACAAAATACACGTAGACTTTTACAGCCTCGCATGCTATTGAAAAGTAAGTTGGGACATCTTGTTAATCATCATCTCACACAGAGGGATGAGCATCAAGTGACATCAGGTCTTCCTGATTAGCGTTTGAGATAACAATAACCTGCATTATAGCTAAACAACCTGGGTAGGATTGCCCTCACGTGCTGCCTCTCTTAAGAAATACTCTGCTGTGTAGAGTTTAAAGTCACTTGTTGGTTATTCAATGATTAGCCAGGGGTATGGAGCACATCAAATATCCACGTTCCATAAAATGGGACGTGAGAGTGGACTGTGTGCACAAATGGGAAAAGGACATTCTTGTTAGATGCCCAAATAGGAAACCTCTATGATGAGCACATCTTATTTAATCATGCTTTTTCTGATTAATAATTGTGTTTAACTTTCATGCGCAGTTACTCGATTCACATCCTCATGTTGTTGTACAATGGAGAAAATGATTTGGGATGTTGCCAAACAGCTTGAGCATAATGTACGTAGTCTGTTATACAAGGAAAGTATTGCAGGATCATCCAGATGTAAAATGACATATTATATTACATATTGTTTGGCAAAACAATGACATTTTCAGCTTAACAATTCCAAATAAAATGGATAAACAGGATAAAATTGTATCTTTATTAAAGGACTTACATTAAAGTACAAGATGAAAAGCAATTTCTGCGGATCCCCAAAATACACCCATCCATTCGTCCATTCTGTACTGCTTATCCGAGTCGGGTCACAGCAGCCCAAGGCTCCAAAATACAATCATCTGCAATAATTTAAATTAGGTGCTGATAAACACATAAGCTCAAACATTTGCTATGTTTCAGTGCTTTTTCCAGTGACTTGGCCCTGCTGTCTTTTGGAAGGGCTTCAGCAGCGATGGCTTCATCTTCCTGACCATTACGCTTCATTCGAGTTGTGAAGTTCTGAGTTCGTGAATACAGAAGGAAATCATAAATGAAAGATGCAGAAATGCCACCACACATTGGCGCCACCCAGTAGACCTGCAATGAATGTACACAGCAACAGTTTACAAATGACAGCAGATTAAAAAAAGAGCTTTGAAAAGAAAAAAAATCAAGCGAAACATTAATCTGCCTGCTGACCCAGTGGTTTTCCATCTTACCAAGTACCACAGCTGGTCCAAAGGAGCGTGCAGGATTGATGCCACAACCAGTGAAACTGATATGTAAATAATATATGAGGTGTGTTGGTCATATAGAATTTGTCCTGAACAAAATAAAAATCTCAACCTAATGTGACACTTTGCAATCTTCATTTGCTGCACCATCTTCCTGAACTGCCTGCACAACATCCACACAAACACAATACAGAATTATGCAATGTGGCTGGGGGGGTGGGGGTGGGGGTGGGGGTGAAACAATGTCCACTGCTTTATAAATGGAGGGAAATTTGCCACAGAGAAGGTCCTGCTGAAGAGGTGGACTTTCAAATATAACTAAAAGATAGAATTAAGCCCAACAATTTTATTCACTTACTGCTGCAAAATGTCCAAGTCCGACTAAAAGTCAGATGGTCGGAGGGGCAGAACCTTTCACATCATTCCTTCTTTTATCAGTCACAGCAATAACACACAGAACCAGCTGAAGGGGGGCAAGGAGCTCAATGACAATGCCGGCTCCTTCACTCACTGCAAGCTGCAAAGGGTAGCATCAAATAGACGTTCAAGCTTTATCCTCTCATCTCAAACACCAAACTCATATGATTTTTCTTGGGGCGTCTAATAAACCAGAGATGTGCTCCAGTTTTTATGAGTTTTTAAAGCAATTGCTATTCATTCTATACCTCTTTTCATTTCTTATTTTTGGATCAGGAAAATATTTGCACTCACCGTTCACAAAACTGTAAGCTGATTAGCAACCAAACTTTATCTTTCAATATATGAAGCTAACTTTATAATTTTCAATGAATTACTTCAAGCTATGACTGAAATTTATAAGCAAAAATAGAAAATTTCTGCTCAATGAATTTTCTTGGAAAGTTTTGAGTAAAATGGAGCCCAAAATTCAGCACAATCCAATGAAATATGAATAACTTACCTCATTCACACCGAGAGAATTCCCAGGTTTATACCAATTCACAATTGCACTGGCGGCGACTGCTCCAAGCATCTGAGCCAGTATGTAGCACACACATCTATGTGCGCTGATCTGGCAGCTGAACATGAGGCCCAAGCTCACTGCTGGGTTCAAGTGTGCACCACTGACATGCCCCAAAGTCTGAGCCAGTGTGGCTATGGCTAATGCAAAGGCCAGAGAGACTTTTAGCTCGTGACTAACCTCTTCCTGATCAAGTTTTCCACTTCCTCCAACAATAGCAGATAAACCAATGAATATGAACAGCTGCATTTCAATAAATTCTGCAGCCACAGCTCTCCAGAACCTCAAACTCTTCATTTCTGTCATCTTTGCTCCACAAGTGTTGTGTCAAACCAAGATGTAAGCGCTTTACTATTTATAGTGAAGTGGTTTGTGTGAAGAAGGGAGGAAGAGAGCGATGAAACAGGAAAACGATGTGCTGCACAAGTTTTCAAGCCATGTACTTGAGTGTCGGAGAGAAAGATGAAACTCATGTTAAAAAAACAATTTTATTTCAAACAATACTAAAGCTCATCTTTCCACTGCAGAGCAGCTTTGATCATTCTACATCCCTGTCATCCAGGAGCGGCTCAGTTTCCAAGGCTGAGCCACGGGGAGTAAAGCTCTCGCTTTTTCACCTCATATGCGGGTGTAAGCAGGTAATTATGTAGAAGCGCTGCAACTGCACTGCTACTTCCAACCCAGAAAGAAACCAAAAGAGGACAGACATGTTTAGTACATGCAATAAAACTGATTTACAAAAAACGTATTCAACAGTATACATACTCAATGATCATCAAAAGACCCTTGGATGACTGCAGGCCCAAAGGATCGAGCTGGGTTGATACCGTATCCCGTGTAGTTAATCTGTGAAGCATATCAGAGGGAAACACTACTTGCTTTTCTGGCCACATGTCAGCCGACTGCATGCAAAGCTGACTTACAGCCAGTTCAAGCCAATCTATTGTTAGGCCCCAGAAAGATGCAAGAACCAGCTGCCAAATTAATGACAGCGGAAATAAAGGAATGTTCACATTGACTCACCCCAGCGAGGTGTCCCAGCCCTACAGATAGTCCAGAGGTGCAAACCCACCAGCATTGTGCCTGTCATCTGTGACTGCAAGCACAAACTGGACCAGCTGGAGGGTGAGCAGGAATTCAAAGCCAACACCTTGACGGGCTGATTTTATTTAGCTAAGACAAAGAAAACAAAATCATGTTTGACTCCTTTATTTCCAGGTAAGATTGGGTTATTCTGGGTCCCACATCTGTTGAATGTTCTACAGAGTAAAAAAAGGAAAATGACTCATTTGATCATCATTTCTTCTGTAACTAAGAATACTTCAAATACAGAAATTTCCTGCGTTTAATTGTCTAATTCAGTACTTTAATCACAGCAGAGGTCAGCACACGCTTTCATACCATTAAGCCCCAATGAGGGCTTGCCTTTTGCCCAACAGTCATAGCTTCCAAGTAATTAAAATATGACATTTAAATTCTGCAGTAATCACTAGTACACAGCAAACGTCAGGTCTTAGACCAGATCAGGCTGAAGCAAATTCCCAAAGTGACATCCAGTCTTATGAGCATTACTTAAGATTGTTAAACACATTCTTTAATCCTCACCTTGTTTACATCAAATGAATCTGTGATTTCTAGCCTAAGTCCTTACACAATGGCACTCCCTGACACTGCACCCGGCATCTGAGCCATCACGTAGAAGACAGCTCGTGGAGACTCATCTGGCAGCTGGTCAAAAGATTGAAGGTATGAATGGCAGGGTTCAGGTGAGCACCGCTAACATGACCTATGTTTTTGCCTACTGTGTTGACAGCTAATGCAAAGGCAAATGCTACTTTCATCTCTTGGTCTGTGTAAGACTTGTTTTAGTCCCCTATTGCAGCCGAGAGGCCAGTGACGACCAAAATGCACGTTTTAACCTCTGACATGGCTGCTCAGACAAAGTCAGCTCCATGCAATCTAACAGGGTTTATGTGGCATTCGCATGACGCACCTTACACAAAGGCACAGGAATACGGTTCTAGTCACCACCGAAGTGAGTGCATTGTAAGTATTCAGCAGCTCTCATCATGTGCGTGACTTAAATAATCAGGAGCAGCTGAGAGGGTTTCATTTCAACCAGTGAGAATGACCTCCATGTCTCCAGCTCTGTTTAGCATTTTGTTTGGTTTAGCTAAAGGCAGAGTTATTTGTATCATTATTTACAGCTCATTTAGACCACACCAAGCCGTCACAGTGAAATATTAACCCAATGGAAGGAGAAAGAATGATACATATAAGATTTAATTGACAATCTGAGTGCTTTTAGATTAAAAATGAGTTGTGGTCCATTATTACTAAATACACAAATGGAGTCGGTAAAAACTTGTGACTTGAATATGCAATATTTCTAATTAATTTCTTATATAATTAATCGTTCAGCTATGGAGTGCATTTCTAACATCTGGCACAACTCCAACAACATGTGTTTAAGATCTCATGTGTGAAGGACACACTTACTGCCAGAGTTGCAGCAAATGGCTTCCTGCCTTTCAGCCGGCTTTCTATTCTGACCACTTTCAGTCCACTTATTCTATTCTGAGCATGTGTTACACAGGGCTCACTATGCTGACGTTAAAATCAGTCATTTGCCACTGTGAAGGAAATGGGACCTTTTGAATTCTTGACAAGGAAACCAGGCTCCCATTCTGCTTTGCTTTGTGAAGGGACTAGTGGGTTAAAAGGTCATGCTGATTTTCTGCTTCCTCTTCCTCCTCCTTCCAAGTTCAGTCAACCAGGAGTTACTAACTCAAGTTTTGCATTTAGTTCTTTTTTCTCTAGGGATATCTTTTTAGGTGTATAAATGATAAATCTAAGCTGCTCACTTGTAAAGTAAATAAAAACCTGAGATCAGTGTCAATGTTTATAACTTAATTCTGATCATCCCTCCTCTGGCACTCATACCCTTATTACTGTGTCTGTATTTTTATGTGTATGTAAACCTCTGCAGGTCTGTTTTATCTATCTATGTAGATGTTTGTACATGAATGTATTATATGGAATGGTGCTCAGCTGTTCAGGGAAAGGCTATACTTTTAAATAACTTGGAACTGAAAAAAGTAATGATAAAATAATTTTTTTAAATTATAATTTAGGTAAAAGAGACATTGTTTTTGAACTGAAGTTGAAAAAAATATGTGCCAAACAATTTAGAGCACCAGATAAGAATTTTTTCAACAAAATACTAGTTTTAAGGCCCCATCATGATTGTTTCTTTTAAATATTTCTGTTCAGCCACAATTCAAAAGATCTGTAGCACTTATTCCAATGAAGGGTGGCAGGCAGCTGCAGCCTATTTCAGCAGTCACTGAGTAAGAGGTACACTCTGGACAGGTTGCCAGTCCAACACAGAAGAATTTTCATTACATTTTTTATTGATTTTATTAGTTAATTTCAACAAATTTCAGTAGTAGCTTTATTATTTTCATTTCTTAATGGAAGAGTTCCACTGTTTATCACTTGTTGCACAGTTGTTACGTACAGTGGGTTACCATGGAATAAAATGCATATTATGAATAAAGCTGGCATTGATATTTGCTTTTTAATGCCTACCTAAGTAAATGTACCACATGCCTGGGTGTTACAGAAATGTAAATGTCCTGCTTGATAGATAGCTTAACAAATTAAATAATTTCCTCTGATATTCAATTTGATCATTATTTGTTTTCATATGTTTTTATAAATTGCTTTGAGACTGTTTATCTGTGCAGTTATTTGAGTCTTTATATGCATCAGAAAAGGGCATCTTTATGCCTTTAAAAAACACAGCAAAAAAACAAAAAACAAAAAAAAAACATTGGTACTAAACAAATAAATACATAAATAAAAGTAAAAACAAACAACCATAATAAACAGATTAACACCACCAACACCAAAAAGAGAAAAAAAGCCTGTTGGAGACATTTTGGGTCAGTCCATCTTTTTACACTTTGATCTCTGATATGCTCACTTTGGGAATATCTGATTGTATTTCCCCCCACCCATCACTCAGGATGTTCACAAGCTTCTAACAAAATATAACACTTACCTACAAGTTTAGTCTTTCAGAGACTTTATTGCTTTTAAGATATAACAAGACTCAATTTGTGATTCCAGACAGTTTATTTATGCAGAAATGGAAGCAAGTCAAGTATATAATATGTATAAAAGCTGGTCAGTTAAGCAGAATAAAATGATACTTACAGCTTCAAAGGCTTTAGCTTCCAGGGTTTACAGTAGATACAAATATAATAGAATATCACAATGAAAAATCAGCCAGTGGTGCCTCAAAAAGCATCCCAAGTACAGCTGAAAAGCATGCTTTATGATGAGATCTTGCTTAGTGAATCCAGCAGAAAGTAGTAATCCAGAGTACAGAGTTACATCCCTGACTACAGCTGCTCATTTGAGAAAAGACTGCAGCTGAACCTTACGGATATTCTTTAAATAAGGCTCTTGGTCACATGTTATCTAATCATTACATATCTTCCATCACATTTTTCGTGGAACTGTACATGGTCTGTTACCACCATGATGAAATCAACAGCTATTACAAGAGACATCACTCTTGACATAAACGGATTCACCAAAAAGACTGTGTATAAATGAGAAAAGGCCATTGGTGATTGCATGCTTTTAAATGACCTATATGGGCATAAAAAAACATCTTTTAAACAATGAGGCAAGTAGCAGACAGGAGGTGTACATACTTCCTGTGTTGGGAACCTCAAATTCTAGGAAAGGCTCTTTCTTCGAAACCATGAATACAATAAGCATCAACACAAAACTTGAAAAGCCCATAAAACTGTGCTGGGAGGTTCACTGAAAACAGCTTCTTGGAAAGCATTTGGAAAGTATACTTAAAATGACTGATCAAAAAGTCATTTCCAGAGTGACGCAAATAATCCTGCTTGTCTTACGTGTTTATTAGGCTCCGATTGGTGTATATGTTTTAGAGTAGGTTACTTCAGAGAGGAGGAGAGAATCTAACAAACAAGAAGGAAAACAAACTGATGATGGGTGGGCAATCAGTGCACATACAGATTAAATAAACAGCACATTTAAACAATGATAAGGGAGGTCAGTCACATAATTCTGGTGGAAACTAGGGGCCTCCCTAACCACTGAAACCTCAAGGAAAAGAGACATAATGGGACACAACAGGGTGTACCTTAAGACTTCTAATTATTTTATGTAAATGATAACACCACAGAAGTGCTTTACGTCATTTTAACGATCACTCTTTGATATTTACAGCCTTAATAATTATGTCTAATTGACCAGAACATATTATTCATTTGAGAGGTGTTCCTTTCAATTGAGGTTAAGGCTATTATCATTTCATTAAGTTAATTCATAACCCATAATTTCCATGTGCAGGAAAACAGCCAAAACAACCAAACAGCACAGAAACTGAGTTCAAAACAGTTTGTATGTCTCTAGGGGGAAAAAAAGGTGAAGGAGAGGAAAACAAGCCAAGACTGAAGTCCTTATTCATGCTAAAGCTGACAGCACATAAGCAGGCAATATGGAGAAACTGATAAAGAGACTAAGTGATCACAACAAGCAGGTAGTCAGTAATGTGGAACTAACACACAACAAGTAAGCTGGTGATTGTGGTGCCTTGTGACTGTGAATAGTAGGAGAGGCTGAAGGTAGAGCATGTGGGAGTGACGTGAGATCTTATCATTCAGGCCACATTCAGAGTAAGTGTGGGCTACATATGGCCAAGTTCTTTCAGCTCTGTTCTCAGCTACATTTCAGGCTACATCTCAAGACCAAACTAACATCCCTGGTGTAAGCAGTTCATTTCCAGTTCAGAAAGAGACACAAAGAGCCAAACACAGCCTGTGGCCTCGTAAGAAAATAATTTTGGTCGTCTGGAGCAGTTTTTCCAGATTTGAAGACACGTTTTGCTAATGGAGGTGAACTGAAAACCATGAAGCAATCCCTTTGGGATCACCTGTGGAGGATGGTAATACCATGTGAGCTGGTGGAAGTATGTATCACATTTTGTATTTAAGCTTGGCTGAAAAATACCTTTTTTCTTCGCGTTTAATAGTCAACACAAAGGGTGAAATATCCTGCACATGTTTAAATGGAAACATATAAAATGTAGAGGGTTTTCACAAACAAGACAAAATGCAATGAGGAAATCTATTCATCCTTCACCTTTTCCCCCCTTGATGAATACAAACGGTTTTGGACTCAGTTTCTGTGCTGTTTGTTTGTGTTGGCTGTTTTCCTGCACATGGAAATATGAGCCATTTTATTATTTTTATGGGGAATAAATGTAACCATACTACACACACCATCCACTGTGGTTTTTTTTATCAACATGAATGAACTAAGGGGGATGGCTGGACATTCTGCAGACAACAATAAATCACATAGTTTTCACACAAAAAAGTTCTCTCGGGGGAAATCTTTGTAGTTTTTGTGGCAAATGGCTGTCCCACCTGTTAATGTGTGAAAGCTTAAATTTTCCACATAGAAGTGTGCATGCTGTAATTTTTTTTCTTTACCTGGTAAACATTACAATGATACACAATTATTGTAAGTAAGCAAGCTTTATTTATAAAGCACTTTTTGTAGACACAGGGTCACAAAGTGCTTTACAACATCCATCCATCCATCCATCAATTTTCTAACGCTTATACCCGAACAGGGTCGAGGGGGGGCTGGAGCCAATCCCAGCAGACAATGGGCGAGAGGCGGGGTACACCCTGGACAGGTCGCCAGCCCATCACAGGGCCACACATACAGACAAACAACCATACACACACACACTCATACCTAAGGGCAATTTAGAGTCCCCAACCAGTCTATCCCCGAGGTGAATGTCTTTGGACTATGGAAGGGAAGCCGGAGAACCTGGAGAGAACCTACGCTAACACGGGGAGAACATGCAAACTCAACACAGATAGGCCACCGCCCGTGGCGGTAATCTGCTTGCTGTGAGGTTACAGTGCTAACCACATCGCTACCGTGCAGCCTGCTTCACAACATTGTAATCCCAAATCCATTTATCTAAGATTAACATTTTGTGATAATGCTCACAAGTTTGGACTATCCAAAGTGTCCTGAAATGCACCTTTAATCAGTCATAACATTAAAATCAGGGTTTTTGTATAGCGCCACTTCACAACAATGTCCTCTCAAGGTGAATTGCAGACACATCAATATGAGCCAATTTATAATAAATGGTCTTGTTAAATAACTGAATCTTGAGTTTTATCCAATCTCCCATCCTGAGCTTGCATGACGGGACAGTCGGAAGGAAAAACCTCCACCAAAATATCTTCCTGCTAAGCTCATATGATTTCAGGCTCTATCCTACATCAATCTTGAATGCTGAAAGCTGCTTTTATTTATTCCTAATTGTTCTATGTATGCTCTTAGTGTCTTTGAATGCATCTTTAGATGCCTTTTGCACTTCTCCCTTGTCAACATTCAATTGAAAAAGCTAATTATTATTTATTTCTGTAGAGGAACCTCCCCAAGCTTAATATCAGCCGCTTGGATATTATACTTCTTGCAGAGAAGTGTCAAAGAAATGTCCTGTTATGACTGCTGAAAGAAAACTCTCACTAAAATACTTGTTCCTGTCGTACAACATCTGTTTGTATTATATGTTTCATAACACACTATTTCTTTGGTAACTACATCTAACCGCAGTGCTAACCACACAACTATGAATGCACATTTTTCTTAGATAGTAGTTTTATGGTAATTGGAAAGAGAAGGAAAAGGTTGAATATAAAAATAGTCAGAGTTACGATTGTTCTCAATGAGTGTTTTATTTTACTCAAAAAAGTGAAAGACATTTGAGTGTACACACAATACATTATACATGAGAGATAAAAAGGGATAAAGATACAGTGAAATATACAAAAAATGGCTCAACAATGAATACTGACACAAAGAGAAAAATCCCCACACTGCTCTGTTTCAGCTTGCATGCTTTAAATGCAGTCTGGATAAAAAAAAATGTGTGCATGGGTCAATAAAAAGAGGGAGTTAAGCAACGCTAGCTGACCCGCAGACAACAATCCTCATTGGTATTTCAATGTAACACAAAAATGCTAAGTTGCTATTCTACAAGAGCTTTAAATTCATTCAATTCCTTTACAATAGTATAAACATGTACACTGACACCAAATGTTTGTAAGTGGAACTACTTTGACGACATCTCCACAGTCGTAGCATCGTTGCCTCCGTTAACGTCGTAATCACCCACTGGGCCACTGACAAGGACCTTCATTCGCTCAGGGAAATCGTCAAACTTGGGGGAGAGTAGGAAATCGTATATGAGGGCTGCTGCCACACCACCACACATCGGACCCACCCAGTAGACCTGTAACAGAGAATTCAGATCAGCTTCTGGACGTAAAAAAAACCCCCAAAAAACAGAAGACTGGGACTGATGTGCAGGTGGATTCAAGTGCAATGGAGTCAGCTGGTTTGGAGTTATTAAATTATTTAAGCTTGAAGTATAATATGCATGCAGGGTTGCATGAGGTACGTGTAAAGATCATTTATGCTTCCCCTTGTGACTTACCCAGTGGTTTGTAAAATCATTCATTATCAAAGCTGGACCAAAAGAGCGAGCAGGATTGATGCCACAGCCTGTGAAGCTGATCTGTAATCACCAAGAAAGAGACAAATGAAGAGAATATCTTCAATAACATGGTCTGGTGCTATTATGGAATCTGGCTGGGTTAAAATGTATTAAGTATAACTGTGCATGAAATTCATTCACTCAGGGCTTTGTCATGTTTACTGTTGATTCATTACACTAAAATACACAATACCTCACCTAAGAAGACATTGCACTGTCTTAGGGATGATTGTATGGTACAACTTACAGCTGCCAAATGTCCCAAGCAGACCGAGAGGCCAATGGCCAGGGGTGCTGAGCCGGTGACATCACGCCGTCTTTTATCAGTGACTGCAATAACACACAGCACCAGCTGGAAAGTTGCCAAGAGCTCGATGCCCACGCCTTGGCTGGGAGTGACACCGTTCAGCTATGAGAGTGAGGAAGAAGTGAAAAACAACAACACTCTGTTAGTCTATGTCAATTAGAGCGATGGTATCCCATTACCACTGATTCTTATTACACAGACACTTGCATTGCACAGGAAGTCTGGCAGCAATTTGGTTGAGATGCTCAATTGTCTCTGTAGTTAGTCGGTTATGAATAATCAGGTTTGCCTGCTTCTTCCGGTTAATTCAGAAGAAAGCTCTTAATATTTGTAACAAATAGATTTAATATGCTAGCATGCATGAACTGAATAAAAAAATAGATATATGAATATTTCAATGATTGGACAACAACTTCTTGAAGTTGTTGTAGTGTAGTGTGGTTTAATTAAATCATCAATTACCAGCAGTAAGAACCAAATTTCCAAAAATCAACACAGTTTGTACCAATTATCACTTAAATCCTCACAGATACTTCAGTTGTGGCTGTAATAAAACCTGACTGCATCATATTGCAGTGTAATTAGAGGCTGCATTTGAAGATAGCTCCCAGTATGACCATGATTTGTCAGTAACACCTAAATGAAAAAAAAAATACTCACAGAGTTGATTCCCAGAGCATTAGTGCCATTTGGACGTGCTCCATACAAAATGCCACTGGCCAGGGCTGACCCTAGCATTTGGGCAACTATGTACATAACTGCCTTGAACACACTGATCTGGCAACTGGCAAGCATCCCGAGGGTCACTGCAGGATTAAGGTGGGCTCCACTGATGTGGCCTAAACTTTGGGCCAGCGTTGCAATGGCTAGTCCAAAAGCCAAAGACACTTTCACCTCTTGCTGTGGGCTGCTTTCAGAAGGATGCCCGAGAGCTGTGCAGATGCTGAGAAAAATGAAAAGGGTCATGCCAACCAGTTCGGCCAACACGGCCCTCCAGAATTCCTTGCTCTTGAACTCTCTCATGATGCTGGCTGTCCGGGCTGGGAGATTGAGCTGGTCTTCTTCAAAGTGTGGTTGCTCGTAAACAACAGCAACAGGCTGTATTTATAAGGCCCGCGCTGATAATGGTTAGTGGGCGGGCTTTGAAAAAAAAAAACTGAAAGAGAGAGTCACACTGAATTAATGAGAAATCCAAAAGACTGGTCTATCACATCCCTCCCTCTGCTTCCTCACCCTCCCTCCTCCTCCTCTCTCTGTCCTCCAGGACCTCTCCCACTACCTCCCACTGCAACACTCTCTGGTCTTTGGACTTTTTGTCTTTACATACTGCACAGCAATGCTTTAAAAGTGCAGCCATTAATTCAGAGAATATGATGGCTTTAATCAAGGTGTATTTAAGGTTCAGTTCATCCAAGTTGTTGCTGCAGCTATAAAATTCCAGCTTTCCTGTGGAGTCTATGCTGTGGATCACTCATATCACATAGAGAGAGAGAGAGATGGGGGGGGGGGGGGGGGGAAATCAAATAAAAAACAAACAACCCCCAAACAGACCTTTCAGGTTTCGCCCTTCTTTCTCTTGGCCAACATTCTAATCTTTTCCAAAACCACCAA
>JBAMHX010000009.1:16890247-16901444 GCA_037177515.1 Pseudomugil tenellus | reverse complement strand
TATATATATATGTATGTATATTCATACAGACATTTGTTTCGCTTTATCAGTCATGATTAGGGGCATTACTTTGTGCTTGCTCAGTGGTGTAATGAGGTTCAGTGGTTCAAGTTTTCACGCTATTAATTTGAACGCGACACCATTTTATCTAGATGGACCTGCTCAGACGTGAAATCTCAGCAACTCATGATCCTAATTTGGAGATGTTTATGCACTGTCTTCAGGGTTAAAAAGCTGCAATTTTCAGAGACAAGAAATAATCAGGTCATTTGTGTCCACTTTTATGTCTCTTTTCACTGTAGGTAAATATTGTCTATCATAAAGCAAAGAAAATCCCTGGTATTTTTTTAAAGATTCAAATGGCCACTGGAGATGCTGGATCTCATCTTCATCTAAGTCACTACAGTGAAACAGTCCGCTACCATTCGTTTAACAGTTTCCTACCAACCCCCCATGGTGAGGAATAAAAGCTATTGATGCAGCTTGGGTGTAAGGCCCCTTCGTTAAAATGGGACCAAGTGCATGAGTGGAAGGCTGTTTCAGAGCCATGCTAATGAGAAAGCACTGCCAAGAGGCTGAATAACATCGAGGCCTAAATCCAGTGCATAAACATTTGTTTCTGAGCCCCTGCACAGGACATCAATATGATCTCCATCCAAGTTGCTGTTTCACAGTAGGCTATATACCCACAGAGCAGGCTGGCTAAAGCAGAGGTACAAATCAGCAAATACATAGCAGTTGCCATTGTAACTATCTCAGCAAAATATTTTGCAGTTTGCCACATTTCAATGATGAGTTCCAAGAACATCAAAAATAAACAAGTATTCAATCATGAGTCTGGGCTTGCTGACAGGTTGTTTTTTCATATATTTACACAGAATAAATTAGACTGCTTTGATTGGAGTAGAAACTCCAATCCAAGTCATTCACTCCTCTAAAAAAGGTTGGCTCAGTAATTTCCTGTCTCACAAAAGGTCTGTAGATCAAGCATGGGCCACAAAAATGCCACTAAATGTGAAAAGAAAGTCTCCAGGCAACTTATGTGTGCGTTTAGTAGATGCGTCCATGTATCTAAAGGGGCGAGAGAACTTTCTTGTTCATAGAAAATTTTGCATAATAGGTTAGGGTAGCATTAGAGCAGATGTTGTCTACAAATCATGACTTGTTGGGCACAGGGCCCACCATTGTGACAGCTTCAAAACATGACGTAGAGAAAGGACAGGTTGACTTGTTTTTTGCATCCTGTCTCAGTGTGTAGATGAAGTACTCTGTGTGTTTATTTGTCAAATGTAGCTGACATATCTGTTATGTATATACATCTATTTATAGCCAGGAAAGACATAAAACAAACACAAAAAAAAAGTTTCTGCAAGAATAAAAAAACACTCAATAAACAACAACAAAGAAACTGTCATGTTCAAGCTGTATCACAAAATCAAGATTTCCCAGATTTACACTGGGAATATTTAGAGCAGAAACATAGGGATATTCAGTCACACATTCTCTTGGAGTGTATAGACCTTGTGGAACTTACTTCATTCTTTTGTGTCCAGAAAACAGATAAAACATTATCACATTCTCTTAATTGTATTGCATAGAGCCAAGCACAATAGACCCAAAACAATCCTGTCGTATCAGATAATGCTGCCATTTTCACACTGAGGAACTAATCTTTGTTCGTAGTCCACCAGTCTGTTTTTTTTTGCATTCAATAAACATATCAAAACATTGAGTAACAAGACAAGATTATTATTTCTATACAAAAAATATTGTTCCTAAAGTGTCCAGTTGGGAAGATTTTCCCACAGCAGGAGAGCCTAATTGTTCATTGCACGAGGAATAAGGAAATGTGCTTTTCCTTCATAAGAAAAATGTGTTTTGGAAAGCAGATTCTGTCATCTGCAACGTACTAGTATTGACTTCATAAAAATACACAAACAACACGAACACAGCAACATGTACAAAATCATTTTATTCAGGTGGCTTACACAGTAATTTTTTGCAAAGGCTTTTACACACAACAGTCTATCCAAAACATGCTGTACTCTGCTGGATCTGCCTTACCTCCAGGCATTTATGATGCCTTTGGATCCATTTAGTGAAACTAGCTAACATTTAGGTGCGTTTAGAGTTTTTTTTTCAAGAGGAAGAAGCAGCTTGTTTAACCCTTTCATGATTAGAGGTCACTACAGTGGAGTCCTATTTGCAAGCTTTATTTTATATGTCATTAATGACAATAGCATACTTATAAATGAATAATTTTATTGGACAATAGTAAACGATACAGCTATATATGATATTTTTTAGATTCTATTATTACTAAAGTATATCATTTTATATAAATATTTCATGGAATGCTTTCAAATAAATAAAATGAAAAACAAGTCAACTACTATTAAAAAACAAAACTGAATCATTATATGCGTCTTCAGAGGTAAAATAATGCATTAAAAATATGCAATGTGTCCATGAAAGGGTTAAAATCCCTGTTTCTGAGTGCGGTGAAGGCTTTGCGGAAAGAGGTACACACTTTTTGAAGCAAAGAAAAAAAGTGTAAGATTTGGTTTGTTGACCATATGGATTAAATACGTAAAGAAAAACAAAGTAAGGAGTCAAATTGGTTCATAAACCCAAACATATAAAGGTTTTTAAATTTAGGATCAATGACAGTGCACATTGGTAGAGACAATATGAGTAAACATTGTCAGGATACACAACGTTGCCTTTAATCCAGATGAGGCATAAATGTGTCAATGAAAGGGCATCTAGTGTTGAACTTTAAATGTTCACTCAGAGAAGCTGTGAATCTGCCCTGAAAAAAATATCAGCATGCTTCATATCTGGCTGTATTCTCATCTGATATATTTTGAAAAAGTCAAATGGGTGGACAGGAAGTGTCACTATTGACAGAGCACTTGTACAAATATTAGGATAACACTCTGCCGAACTTAAAATAAGGAAGGTATGGCCTTCATGTTATTTCAAGTCAGTATCCTGCAATTGAAATTTAGGATGTGGAAAAAAAGATTTAAATAATAATTTAAAGTTTAAATAACTTGTATTCAATAGCAAAAGGTCAAATTGTCTCTTTTTGTAGAGCAGAGGCAACAAGGAATTTTAGATGAGCTTTAAAAGACAGCCTGCTAATCAGCTTCATGGAGATTCAGGTTTGATTCCGATGATCTACAGAGTGGTGACATGTAAATTTATACCTTTAAATATATATATATATATATATATGACACTTAGACATGACTTGTTGAATTGTTTCAAAGATCAGGTAGTTCACACAGGAACCACTTTATCTTTGCTGGTCTCAGGGCATACCAGACATTCACTTGAGGCCCATTGGACCACCCATAAATTCCACAGAAATAGGCTTTTTTTTTCATTTGTTCTCGTACAAGATGTTTTTATCATATTAATGCTGTTTGTTAACCATTAGCATATAGGAGGAAAGGAGGATGCCCATGCATCACCCCTCCTGTTATTTTCTGTGTGCTTGAATTTTACGTCAAAGCAGAGGTGGTTCGGCCCTTTCTAAAACAAAAGGACAAAGAGTCACTCCACTTTCCTGGCTCCTGTCCATGTCTGAAGTGAACTTGTTTTTTCTTTTTTTTTTTTTTAATCATAGAGCAGTTAACCTTCCTGCACTGGTGAAATAGATATTGTATTTCAGCAGTGATAAGGAAATTTGACAAAAACCGAATCATACAATATTTCACCCCAGGTACTTCTACAAATTTGACCACACCCATAAATTAATTCACACCCATAAATTATGCAAAACTTGAACTACATGTTGGCAAAGAAAGTCTGAAATACGATTTGTTATAGAAAATATGAGATTTACAATGTTATTAAGATTCAGTGAGCCTCCTTAATTCCAAACATTGTTGGGTAAGATATCAAACACTCCTTGATAGATTTTGTGGGAGTAAATGTCAACTATGAAATTTGTTTCAAGCTTTAAATATATCTTTTGGACATTCTCATTAATCTGAAAATAGTTACATGGTTTGGAGGAAACATGTTGACACTAAGATGCTTCTCTTGCTTTATTCAGCATGATTGTCTGCAAACGAATAATAAGGAAAAACCCAACAGCGTTTTTAAATTCTTTGTGTAGGGAGTTGCTGTGTTGAGTATCTTCTGTTCTGACTTTCATGTCCTACTGCCCACATATCTACCCTTTTGGATTGAAGTAAAATAAATCAATCCACGAGAAATTATGTGTATAATGCTCCTTTAATTAGTTTTTTATATTCTGGTGGAAATGCACACTTCCTCAATCTCGGAAATGGTGCATTGACGAATAAGCAGGGGGTTTGTTCCCCCAGCAGATGGTCTAGTCATTGGAGTCCATGGGTGGTGTAGGGTCTGAGATACAATACTTCATAGTTCACGCTCATACCATGTGACACAGGTCAAATCGACTCCCATCACTACTGTGATCAACATAATCCCACCACCATTTTCTTTTGAATAGATCTCCTTGTTTACTGCAGTGCAAAAACTAAATAGCAGCGTGCTTGAACTTCCTTTGCACTATGCTTTGTGATTGCAACTGACTCCACAGCATGTCCATGGATATTTGCCAACAGGTTTTTCTTCAATTTGAACAAAGTACTTTGACAATCACAAGACTCCTGCAGTTCCAATTTCAATCTGAACAACCTCTTCCTGCAACAGTTTGAAGGTATTGACCTTGTGAGTCACTTTGAATCTCATCCTCTAACCTCACCATTGCCCTCTAGTGAACACTGAGTAGTTTGATCAGTTTTCTGGCTGTCAGATGTAAAGTGAATCATCATTTTAGTTTCACAGGGTAGAAATAAACTTTATCACTATTTGATTGCTGCAAGACTCAAAGCATTTAGACAGAATCTTAAAGCTGAATATCTTTGTTTTCAGTTTTGTGTAAAGATCAAATGTTTTAGTCAGTTATTGTGTAATGATTGCAATATTCAACTAACTGAAAACCCACAGTCAGCATCCAAACTACTCTCATGAGCACATTATAAAGCCAGGGT
This sequence comes from Pseudomugil tenellus, assembly GCA_037177515.1. Classification (NCBI taxonomy): domain Eukaryota; kingdom Metazoa; phylum Chordata; class Actinopteri; order Atheriniformes; family Pseudomugilidae; genus Pseudomugil; species Pseudomugil tenellus. The sequence continues at coordinate 16,896,411 of JBAMHX010000009.1, read as the reverse complement.
TTGATTTGATTTTTTCCCTTTGGTTCTTTCTGCATTTGCATGTTAATTAATTGTAGAACATGTACCGGAAGAAAAGACCATCTATGTGGAATGAAGCACTGATTAATACATCTGTGGTTCTGCTGCTATTTCAAGTCAAAATGCCATATGAGACATATGATCAGCGGATTAAGATAACTAATCCAAGCTACTGTTAGCATTAGTAAGATTAAATCAGCTCTATAAATGCCAGTTTTAATTCCCCTCATTAATGTCATCAGCTCTATCTAAAGCTGTAAATCAGAAAACCCCACCACAACAACCATGAGGTTGTTTTGAACAAATTCTTCCATCTGGTTTGATTTTTTTTCTGCTTTATGTAAAACTGAGAGAGTATGCACTTTTAACATGTCAACATATTGCCCAAATTGTTAGTCAGTACCCAGATGTTACAGTTTTCATCTCTGCTAACACCAGGTTAAAAGCCCAAGCTGCATATGAATAGTTTTTAATTGAAAAGTCTAAATATATTTGATTTATTTTAAAGGTCCCATATTATGCAAAATTCACTTTCTAATGGGTTTCTAGCCGTCATATGTGTCCCATATCCCATGTGAGGCCCAAAAATAAGAGAATTATGTCTCATCTATCACTTGCTTGTTACCCTTATTATTCTTCTTGTTGCAAATATGTACTCAAACAGGCGAGTGTGAGTACTTTCCTTTTGTGACCTCACACAGGGAAATAACCACCCGCCCCAATATGGGATACTGCCATTGATACCACCCCCCTGAACTTGCTCTCTGAAACCACTTCCTCTCCCTGATAGGGGCATGGGGTTGTCATGGACAGGCACAGGTTCAGACAGAGAAACAGTCCGCTCTCAGAGCACTCACTAGGACAAGGATGCCTAAGTTCGGTCCTCGAGATCCACCAACTGGCAATTTTAAAATGCAACCTGTGTCCAAGCCACCTGAATCAAATAAATATATCATTAGCAGGCCTCTGATGGAATTCAGCTATTCAATTCAGGTATGATGGACTCTGATTAAATCTAAAAATAATAAGATAATAGATATCAAAGACCAGATTTGGACACCCCTGCACTAGAGTGACTTTTAGTTGGTTAAAATAAAGAACCAGGGCTGAATTTGGGGTAATACACTCTAAAAATATTTGTTGGAAGAATTCTGACACTAAATAAATAGTTGAAAAACTGGATTTTAAACTACTTCCTCTTTTGTGTTTCAATATGTCTGTAAAGCACTTTGAAGATCCTACAACACATATGTAAGTATGTATGCAGAGTACACATTGTGCTTCATATAAGTGGATAAAGGCAAGTATCTGAGATGAGACAGAGTGAAGGTCTTGATTCTCTCCTAAAGTAATTTGTAAGTAATTTGTGCAGTCATGGTAAAAATCAATGCTAATATCAAAATAATATGGCTAGTACAGGAAATTTCAAACTTTTATGCAACAACTCTGCTGATGGCACCAATATTATTATAATTTTCTGAGATCACAGAGTAAATATTGTTTACTGACCTCCATGTGAACCCCAGCGTTTTTCCTGACATACTAACTACATCCCCCTTTATCGGACCAGGTCATATAAAATCCAACCCAAACAGTACAACTGCTGTTACTAGTTTAGATGGAGAGGGAACTAAGCTAGTTTAGCTTAATGTTCCTAAGTACTGCACAGATTTGCCAAATAGCTAAATATGGATGATCTAATTACCGGCTTCATTCAGCACTCAAATTGAGTTTTTTTTGCCACAAGTTGAATTGAATCATGCTTAATTCTAAAAAAAAATGCTCCTATTGGTATAATCTGACTCTGAAATTGATATTATCCATTATAAGTCTGTGTAGTTGCTAAGCGACCAGTTGAGTTGCCCTAAAGCCATAATAGATTTAATATGATAAGGAGATGTTAAGATAAGATAAGATAAAACTTTATTGTCCCACAAGTGGGAAATTTGTTCTCGGCCATACAGCCATGCCAAGTTGAAGTAACAGCAGTGATGGAAACAAAATGCCAAATGTTCTGGGTTAACGCAGTATTACTGCATAGCTTACATGGATGCAGAAGAAAAACCATTCCACTAATTGTTCTCTATTCCTTGATGCTGTGAACTGATAAAGAAGACATATTCTGCTGAAGTAAATCACATCTCACTTTACAATAAATGCAAACTGATCTTTACTATATTAAAAATCTTTTAGTGTGTTAATTCTTCAAATTTGCTGCCTTTTCTATTACCATTTTTTCCTTATTTTGCCTCATAGGATTCAAAGCCCTATATCTTCTACTAAAATTTTTTCCCATGTCATAAGAATCTTGTATATACCCTCACAGCAGGGTGCAAGATACTGGCGATCCTAGCAGGAAAAAATATAAATATTATGTATATATATATATATATATATACATATGTATGTCTAGAAGGCTTTAAATGACATTAACAGATATGTCTAGGAAGATAATACTATAACACTATAAAAGCAAATAAACAAAGTTCTGATTCTAAACTGGACCTTAAGATGTCCTGGTGTGTAGAAATTATTCCACCCACTGGTGCAGGGTCAGGCCACTGCTGCAAATTAAACACTATTCAGTTTCTAACTGATGTGTATTTGTGTGACAGTGTTGAGATGAAGCCATACAATAACTACAAAAGAAACCTATTAGAAAAAAATGTTTTTAAATCTAAAAAAACGTATTCAGCTGCTGTTGCTGAGTAAAATGAAAGGTGCACACACCTGCATTGTGTGTGTGTGTGTGTGTGTGTGTGTGAGTGCATCTTTAATAAAGAATGAAGTCAGTGTCCAGCAGAGGGCATTAATGGATAAACATGTCTTCTGTGTACTCAGTGTGTTTCTTTTGCGTCACATGAGGTTTATATTAACTTATTTAAATTAGCATAGATATGTTGAATGTGTTATTTTTAGTCTAATATTGTCTAGTGCCTCTTGGCAGCTGGAAACATTTCTATGTATCTGGTTTCCCTTTTATGTCATCTCTCAGGACTGACAGTCTTTGTTATTCAGTAAATAATTGACTTGTTTGTTTATATATATTTAAACATTATATATTTACTCCTGTTTTGCATGTAAATATTCAGAAACTGAGATGAAAAGACATGAACAGATATACTTTTTTTTCTTTTTTTAATACCTTCAGGTGAAGGTCTCTTCATAAACACACTAAACTAATCCTGTCAACATGTCATTGAACTTCAGTAAAGGATTTAGTAAAGGCTTAACCTGAGTGCCATTTACACAATGTGCATTCCAATGAAGATCATTTCTCTTGCCCTTAAAGCAATGGAGATATGAGTTTTCACTATGTAGTGGTGGCCTGTTTTTTATATCCTTATTTCAGAAGTAATGGATATTAAAACGACAAAGTACACTAGCGTAATAGCTTACTTTTCATTTTTAGAATAAAACTGAAGTAAAAAACAGAGTTTAAGCTTCTGTGAAAATGATTGGACTAACTAGATCATAAGGCATTTCTTTATGCAGGATGATGAGTAAAGTATGTCTAGTATCAAGGCAGTTTTATGTATTTCAGCTTAATTTTCCAAAAGTGAAAAAAGTCTAAATTACTGACTTATTTCTTCTTACCTAAACCTGGCACCACTAAGTCTTTTAAAATTGTTTCATCTTTTAAAGAATTGCTCCCTCCTTTCATCTACTTTCAGCTACTTCTGTTAGTGTTGGTGTGGCTAATTCAGATTTCCTGACTTTCAGGATACGATCAGAAAACTTCCAAAAGACCAAGTGAGCATTTGGTCAGTTATGCAATGCTTGGTGTGTGCTGTAACACAAGGCCTGTATCAAAATGTCAGAGAGATGATCACTAACACTGAGAAAAAAGGCAAGGAGGGTAATTTGCTGCAAATTTTAATCCAACTTCCTCCCTCTGTGAGCCTGTCAGTGCTCCAGGGTGTACAATGACTGCAGTTTATGGCTGTTAGGTTTTGGTTTATAGCACTGCTAATCAGACTGAAGTAATACATGTCTGCCTCTCTCCTACCCTCCATCACATTTTGTCTGTGTGTTGACCTTTTTCTGCTTATCTGCTTCTTAATGACTGTGTAATTTGCATTAAATGTTTATTCTGTTTGCTTCCATACCTGAAGCATCATAAAGCATTGCCAAATTGATTATTTTCCTCTACATTTAGCAGATTGCAGCAATCAGACACACTCTTTTACATAAAGTCATTCACTTTGCATGTACAATCAGGCATAAAAGTCACAATTCCTTTGAAGAGCAGTGGGATTTGATCCCTGTGCAGTAAAAAACATACAAACAGTTACAACTATTTTCTTGGAAATACAAAGGATAATTTTTCAATTTTTCCCTTTAAGAACAATGGAATGAAATTGTTATCATTACAAAATGGAAGATCTCAATGTATTCCATACTGAAAAGCAGCAGTGACTGAAGTATTATCATGGAAATAAGGAAAATGACAACGCTATGATTGTATCTTACTCTTCAGATTTCCATATGATCCTTTAATCTTATTCCAAATCTGATCCTTTAATGTTATTGCATGGCTAGCTGAGTAGTGGATCACTTCAATTCTCAGTAAAACAGCTCAATAGAAGCAAAAAAGAGAGAACTGCCTGGAGGATGAATGTCACTTATGCTCTGATTATCTCCATAACACTCATTTTAACTGCTCACTAAAAAGTCTTAGAAGTGCGGAGTGGCAGAATTAAATTTGACTTAGATTGAGTTAGATTAGGGTCTGAAAGATGGATCCAAATGACCGACAGTCTTTTATCATCAACAACAGATTAGATCAGTAGATTAACACAAATGTCTTTTACTTTGGACTTGAACAAATGAACTTTAAAAACAAATTAAATTTCCTCATGTTCACAGTGAGACTTTACATATGTATTCGGGTGCGCAGCCCCAAGCTGCAGGAACTGCTTTAGATTCTATAAGGTATTTGTTTGTCTTTAATCATTAATTCCTATAAATATGCTCAGATAGAATTATTTAACTGCTGGGATTATTTAAGGGTTTTAGTTTTAAAAAGCAGAAGCAAAATATTTAATTTAGTCTAAAATGTCATAAATTTCTTTGAAATATTTTAAAAAACATATAGTGTTGTCATTCTACAGGGCTTCATGTTGACCTTTTATATTGCTTCTAATCCTTCATGACTGACTGAGGTTTTTTTACATGCTCTAGATCTGAGTATGGATGGAGTTGTACTGAATTGTGTGGGAGAGCCTCTTCTTTCATTACACAGACATCATAAAACACAGGTGCCATGCATTCAACCATGGCTCTGTGATGACATTAAGAACCATAAAATGTGATTATATATCAAATTATAGAAGCATCAAGGGAAATTGACAAAAAACAACAACAAAAAACAGTGAAATAAAAAGAAAATCTAGCAATAAGTTTTGTCTTTTTTCTTCATTAATTTAACTTAATGGTTCACACATGAGAGGTTCACAAATTAGAAAGGTACACAAATATCTGACAAGAAATCTAATATCTCTATGATGTGAAATAAAGGTGAACATAGACATTGTGAAATGGTACAAAAATAATGCGCGCAATAGCGATTGTACATGATGCACCGAGTTGATAGTGCGATACCAAAGCTGTGCTGAGCTGCTTTGTCCTGAAACTGGGATGAACCAGATTTCAGTACCATTTCTGAGGCTCACATTCAGACATTAGAAAGAAACAAATACAGAGCAGAGATGTAATGCCTAGAAGTACAAAACAATTACAAAAAAAACCCCCTTAAAAATCATACATGATGTCTCCTTACTCTAATATTAATGTGAAATGGCTAAGGTCTTATATAACTCTGTTTCTGCTGGCTGGAGCCATGAAGAAACGCAAACCATGAGTCAGTCAGTTGCAATAAGTGGTTATTTCCAAAGTAAACACCTACTGACCCAGACATGTAAATTAACTTTCTTACAGATTCACTATACACCACATCTTTCTCTTTTGTAATATGAACAAAACACAAGCAGCCTGTTTTTCTAAATTTACTGGTTACATGTCAAGACACGGACAAACAAACATACGCTTATATTCAGAAGTTCATCAAACCAGTTAAGGACCACTCCAGAAAGTCCAACCCAGTTTTCCAGCCTGTGCAACAGGATTCTGTGATCTACAGTATC
>JBAMHX010000009.1:16842166-16868851 GCA_037177515.1 Pseudomugil tenellus | reverse complement strand
GCGAAACGATTGGGGATGGTCCCGGGGCATTCACGTGAACCCAAGTGTGAAGGAGAAAAAAGAGGACTCTTTTCACAGGGGAAAAAAAAAAAAAAAAAAAAAAAAAAAAAAAAAAAAAAACAACAAAAAAACTATATATATAAAAATGCTCACAAGGGTTAATGCATGCAGCATAAATTCATTAGCAAGAGAGTCAAAAGTCAAACTGGTCTTGTATAATCTCATATCCATGCTCTTATTTTGTTCTTCTTACAGACTGTGACAGTTTTTGTCTTAATTTTAAGTTATATTATTTTGCACTTACCTCTAACCTTGAAACATCTCTATGCAATCACACATACATCTTCACATACTGAATTTATTTTCTGTACTTTTCACACTTATTTCACTTATTTATATAATCATTCTCCAAAAAAGCTTAAAGAGCTACAGCACTTTTAGAGTCTAAATATTGTTTGGTGCAAATGACATATTGTCATATTTACATGAAAAGGTGTGTGGAGAACTGGCTGTACGCAAGATTGGCCAACCTTTTTGTGTGATTCCTTAAAATGCACAGTACATTTGCTGATCCACAATTAAAAGGAAGCCAAGAAAACAAAACCTTCCTTGTAAATTCCTACAACTATTCCTGAGATATTTAATATGTATTAAAAATCCTCAGTTGATCCCAGAGCATTTGCTAGGTTAGGCTGAGTAACATTCTTAAGGGGAGCTAGGGATCCTTATCAAGCACCTCTCTCATTTTAACTTCCTCCGGAAAGCAGAGGAGCAGCTGCTCTTAGCTCTCTCATGTTAGAAGTTTATAAATTTAATAGAGGTTTTGAAAAGACCTGTGGGAGACAACCAAAAAATCCTATTGAGAATGTTCATTTCAGTTGTTTGCATGTGTAATTTTGTTCTGACAGTCATGATTATATAGGAAACAATGTATTCAAACAGGTTAAAATGATCTGACTTTATGGCAACATGGAATTCCTGTTATGGTTCACTCACACTAAAGTGAGGCACAATCTCTTATCGCTTAAAGTTATGATTGCTACTTCATTTATAAGCACTTTTTTATTTAGAACATATTTTCTCCATACATTATATACAAGCAAAATACATGTCCATAGTTCTGTGCTGACTCACAGCATGACAGCTGCGCATCTTACAGCTCATCATGCGATGACACATAAGCAGGCATCAAAAGTGCAAAGCTGTATGAATTTGTAGTGCAAAAGCAAAATCTGTAGCATCTCATGTGGCGCTTAGCCCACTTTAATGACCTGCTTTCACAAGCTGTGTTAAAAGGATTTCAATTCACCTTTCATAATGCAAGTGCATCTTGCTGCTTGTGATAACACCTTGCATTCATCATGGCTCTGCTTGGAAGCAGGCTTGGCTTTGAAGTGTGGGCAGATATTAGCTAAGATACTTGTGACAACAGCTCATTTTGTGAAGCATAGTTGTAGTAGAGTTGGTTTTATGTAAACCTCAGAGAAAAGTTTTCCACAATTAAGATTCATCATTCAGCTTTTCAGTGATCATATAATATAATTGTATATTAGTAACATTACAGATGATACTCCTTTATGGCACTCACTGATACTTTAAAAAGTTGCCATGTTGTTGTGCTAAATAGAAATTCAATAGTTTTACACCTTAGAGGAAGAAATGAAGTGAATAAAGTAAACACAATGTAATTAGCATGGTATTTTTTTCTACTATCTGTCTGGCTTTGCAGAAGCTCAACAACTCATTCATGATCAGTCTATTAAATGAAATTAATCACCTGCTGCATTGATTTAGTTTTTTTCCCTCCTGACTGTTCATGACTGCTGTAGTATTTTTTATCTGCCCAGTGTCAATGTCCACACATTTTACAACAGAATTTATGCTGACATTTGTGCATTCATAAAGGGAGAGTCAGACCTTTGAATGCCAGGGGACAACAGCGATGACTTTCCTCACCCGTTTCTTAAATCATCTGTCTTTTCTACCTAGAATGTGCTCATTGATGCTCTCAAACACTACTTCATAATGATGCACAGAAGTGTGTCATGTTTAGCAGCAGCATAAACAAGCAGAACCCAACTGTCCACACCCTCAGCCAAATAACTAGGAGTCAAATAGTTGCGAGTACAACTTATTGCTTATTCTACCTGAGAAGGACTCAGTATATGATTGCTGAGCTGCCAAATGGCTCTAAGCTTTGATTAACTCACATTAAAGCTGGTACTACAGTGCATTAATAACTGTATTCAGCAGCTGTCATTTTGCAGAGGGCAGTAAGTAGCTCATACAAGACATTGCAGTCAACTAAAGCCTCTCAGTCTGACTCATGGGATTATTTTGCTTTCCTCTGCTGGAGGGCACCGTTTTAAGTTCGGTCAAATGATGCCAGTTTGCAGCATAATTTGTGCAGACTTGTGTCATTTTGTAATAGTGTACACTTATCTTTTGTTGTTTTTAAGGAGGTGTGAATCTGTTCTGAGTAAAGCATTTTGTTTGTTAACATATTATTAATGTAAAAAGCAGAAAAGAGTTAGTAGTATTATAATAAGCTACAATCAAAGTGTGTTTTATAAATCACTCCTCTGCCAGATAAAACTGCCCACTTATGTGTCGCCTATACCTTTATTAGCACATTAAATATTGAGTCATCAAACACCTTAATGCTCTGAGTTTCCAGAGAAATCCCACATAGTGGGACGATGAAGAAACGGTTGAGGCAATCGGCTTTCTGGTCTAAAAATGCTCTGGTTACTTTATGTACCACACACATACAATGAAAGGGTTATTGCAGTCTGTAGGAAATGCCCCCCACCTCAGCTATAGACTAAGTTTCGAGATGTTAAAACAAAGAGATTTGAAAGCATGAAGTGTACATTGTAAAATATATAATTTATTTGCCATTAAAGAACTGCATGAAAGGCTCCCAACCTCATGGAATACGTTGGATTTTGACATCTGCAGAGACTTAGAAGTGGCCCAAGAGGACAAGTGCTTTTAGAGCTTATGCTAGATATTTATATCTAGTATTATGTCTTGAATGTAAATAAATTTGGAACCATAGAGGTTCCCAATGCAACATTTTCAGGAATTAATTCATACTTGTGTGGGCATAGCCACCCTGGGGCAGAAAGTGGCAGCCAATCTGCATCAACAGTGTCCATAAGATCACCTCCAAACATTTTGACTTTATCAGCATATGCAATATTTTAAATATAAGATAATGATTAATCATTGACCCACTATTTTAGAGCATGCCTTTGTTGGGATATCTAAAAACCTTTCAAATAGTTATGTGAGTTCAGTCTTTTAGATTAGAGTTGCCAAAGCCCTCTGAATCAACAATTCTGGGGTTCTTTTCTGACATTTACTTATATGAACTGTTAAGGATTTGGGTTTTCATGTATTCTTTCATCAGGCCTTATTTCCCAATGCGTTTCCTAATTCTCTGTTCTGAATTTGTTTAGCACATAGTGCTTACTTTGTCTTCATCTAGCACACTGTCCTGTGCCTTTTCCTTCTGTTGTTCCAGTCTGTATGGCTTCCTTCCTATCAATGTGAGGAACTAAAAAAGGGGACAGATTAGATTCATAGATTGGATTTGACCTTGAGCATGGGACATTTTAAAGACAATCAGGCAATACAGCTACTGTGAAATATGTGCACATCATGCAGACATGTTTCAGTGACCCCCCCCCCCCCACACACACACCAAAATCTTCACTTTTTTTTTTTACCAATAAGCCTTTCATCACACATGCTTGAGATGGCTTATCAAAGATGTTTGTTTTGCCTATGGTCAAATTTGTTGCTGCAGCCTTTAAAATTGCACACAGCTTAATAAAACTCTCCAAAAAAGCTATATTAATAACAAGTGGTTATTTGAACTGCTATGAAAGTTACATTCATGCAGGAAATGTGTATTAGATTGTAAAGGTTTTAGCTCAGTGTCTGTAATGATGTGGCTCTGAGCCAACTCACACAGGGATAGATGTGTTTGCCTTCACAGGGCTCAACAATTCCCTTCTTTTGGTGTGATTCCATGTTGACCTGATTACTTTTCTCTTTATCAGCAGACCCTACCACACTGTATTGCAGTAAGTGCAAAATTATATTCGATCTGTGGAGTTATAAAGAGATACAGAACCCCAGATGGACGTCATAGTAATGATCATCATTTTGGTAATGAGTGGTTAATTGGTATTTTATCAGGTGTTTACTGGTGAAGAATGAAAAAAATGAACACTGTAAGTGACAGTTGTATATGTTGTAAGGAGAGAAATTTGCACTTTTTCTGAAATTTTTCACATTTGCTTCTCCTTCTCACCATCCCAGAAACCAAAATAATAAAAGGGAGGGTGTTGTGAGGGAATTAATTAACATTTTGGTGCTCTATTCTTAGCTGTGTAATTAGAACAGTGTTTTTCACAGTCGAGTCAACATTCAGATGCTGGACAGATCTATGTGTACATGATCTGGAAGTCCAGGGCAGTAAAATGAGGTAAAATGCTGCATGCTGCTTAGTTAGGCGCTTCTTGTTTGTGAAAAGGTCAAATTTCAGATTTAGAAGGTAAACAGCCACAATATTAGATACAGTTAGGAGATACATTTCCAGTCTAGACACTTCATTGCACAGGATTACAATTTTAAAGATACAAAGCTGATTTATTAATTCATCGTTATTTATCAGGAATCATATATTCTAATTAAATTATAAACTGCTTGTCACCTAAAAAAGAGAAGATGTTGAGATTTTAACATTGGAATCATATTTTTTGTTGTTTTTCCCTTTACTTGTACTGTTTATTTGCACATATAACTGAGTGAACATTCACTTACCTGACACAGTCCGCACTTACAATTTTGCTATAAAATTGTCACTAATGTTGAGGTGGAAACAGCACATTTTTGTCTCAGTTATTAGCAAGTCATTTGATCCAGTCAATATTGCATTGTAAGAACTGTGAAGGGCTTCAGTTTTCATTTGGTACACACTCAATCTGAATGTCTGACTAAATTTGCACAGAAATGAACACAAGTTGGTAGTTAGGAAAGATGCTCCACATTATCAGAGTTTTGTTGGGAAAATGTTAATTGTTTGTAATATTGATCTGCATGATGATTCTCATTTGGCCGAACTGGTTTCATTATAATGTAACAGAAAGCTGAAAGGGTGGAGGTATGGTTACTGGTGAAAGCATACATCCCTCCGAAGAGATACAGCCACAATAACTTGGTGCCTCCTTCTCATGCATGTCATCAGCTTGGTCATACACTGCTGTGGGATTGGCATCCAATTCTTCAAGCAGCGTTTGTTGCCAGTCAGTCACTACGTTAGTCACTTTGGCATGAACAGCCCCACAGCTGATCCCACAAGAGTAACAACTAGATTGAGGTCAGGAGCGCAACCTCTCTAGCCCTAAATTTCAATGTAGTCTCTGATAAACCTCTCTTGTCATTTTGGAGAGTTTGATTTCAGATTTATGATGAGGATTTTCCACTAGTTACAGAATCTAATCACAATATCTTCACATGGAGACTGTCTTCAGTGATGACTAAAAAACTTGCTTTTCAATTGAGGTGCATGTTGTCCTGCAACATCACTGTTTCCACCAAAAAGCTGTAAACCTACCAGTGCAGCAATCAGCAGAGCATTGTCTGTCTTCTTCACACTTTGACACTATACAATCTCAACTGACCTGTGCAGAAGGGCTTATGCTCAAAGGTGTTGTGCACCTTATGGGTAGCTCAAAATAATATGCTTGAAACATGTGTTACTTTGCACTGCATCCCAGATTTATCTTTGATATCTTGGAAAACTCGTTGGAAACTTCTACTGTATTGTTTTGGCTGAGCAACCTGAGAATTTATTGTGGAGTTATGCTGAAAATGGGCCTATTTCACAATGCTTCAAAAACATTCTAGCTCCAGAAGGTGATCTAAATCATTTGAGTGAATCTGAGTTAGATCAAGATCCATTCTCAGAAGAAAAAAATCATAAATTCAATAGTTTTTGAGTTTTTGTTGATAACAGACACAGCTATAATCCAGCGAAACCATGACCTCCGCCACCTCTTAAATGGAGGTAATAATACACCAAAGACAAAATGTTCTTTGACTTTTTGTGTTGCTTCGTAAAAAGAACCAAAAAAAATCAAATTTCACATCAGAAGTAGTTACTAGAAATCAGAAAATATCATCCTTTTAAAACACCGCTGTGAACACCTCTGTTTCAGTCAGACGGAATTTGATCATGCATGTCCAGAAAACACTTACCGTTTTTTCTTTTGAAGGAAATATCCCATTATTACCAGTATAACCTAAACAAGTTAGAATTCATATGATGGTGATCAATGGTAAAAACCTTAATTAACGTTTTGACTTATAAGGATGTAGACTGTAATAAATGTTAGTAATTTAATAGACAACTGCAGGGATAGTTTGATTAAATGGCCAAATTGCTATAATTGCGGGTCAAATACACACAGTGACATGATTTGATGATGTTCCAATGGCACAATACAGCTGATACCAGCTCTATGAACAGAATACAAGTCTATTTAGGTTACATTTCCCTGCTTTTGTGTTTCTATGCTTGTAGTGAAAGAAAACACCCCATCCTAAATACTATTTATGGTTGTTAAAACCATATTTTTAAACCTATTCTATTTGTTCTTCTTCAGAGAAACCTTTTTTATTTAGTGTACGTAAATAATTTAATTGGCGAGGGATAATAATGCGTGACATGGGTATAATTTAAGAAACATCAACAGGTATCCAATCTGCGCTTTTCCACCCACATTTCACCCACACACTCTTCTTTCTTTTCCATTTCATTGCACCCGACTTTTCCCAACATAAACAAACTTGACAGCTGCGCTGCAGGTGTGAAATGTCAAACGCTCGTGATGTGGATGTTCGGTGCGTCTGCTGTCTCCCACGTGGATGGATGAGCGCGTCGGCCGCGGGGATTGGACGTGCAGGCACGCGCTCCCAGAAGGCGCGCGGGGCTCTCCACTTGTCATTATTGTTTCTCCGATTCACTTGCTCAAGAACACCCCATCCGCTCAGTCCGCGCTTCTCCTCTCGAACTTCCATCCAGTTTCATTTCATTGAAACGCTTCAGCTTGCAGCATGGATGCGACTATTTACGAGATCATATTTGGAGAGTTCGGGGACGTGAACTGTAGTTTAGCAGAGGCTTTTCATGACACTTTTTGGGAAAACGCTTCATTATCATTGATGAGCGCTGAAGGTAAGATGGAACTGCTTTCTTTAGGATTGTGAGGTAGTTTTAGAGCGCGCTGTTAAAGAGCGGAAGATAGTTCACAATGAACACACATAAGCGTTCATCCTGTAATTTCTCATTTTCTTTTTTTATTTTCTGTTTATACAATCCTTTCCAACTAAAGGTTTATATTGCAATGCCACAACCGATGAGATTGGAACCTGCTGGCCGCGGAGCATCACTGGCAGGGTTGTAGAGAGACCCTGCCCGGCTTACATCAATGGAGTGAAGTACAACACAACGAGTAAGATTTTCGTGATGATAAAAGTTCTATAACGTTTACACAATATTACCTCATGTACTGGTTTCAGGTAAACTAAAAAAAAGATCTCTCTATATCAATTTTATTTGTAAAAAGATCATTTCTAAAAGGTTGACTTTGAGACCTGCTCTGCAGAGGAGCTTCTTAAGAAAGAGTTTGTGTGGTTTTAAAGCAATATTTCATTAGTAAATCTCAGGTACTTAGGAGGTGATGAAATTGATTACATAGGTGACTTTTTAATTCTTGTAAGGTGGGGATTTAGAAAAAAAACCAAGAGGCTGTTAGTGAAAAACACTTTATTATTGATAATTGGCCTCTAGCCCGATTATTGATAGGCTCCAGCTACACACAATCCTTCATTGGAATAAGCGGTACAGATAATGGATGGATGGATATTGATAATTGCTATTCATTCTGTGTTGTAATATTACACCTAACAAAAACATCAGAAAGTGACAGGGTTGCATAGGAATGTGACTTTGCATGTATGTGAAGGTCTACTTCTCTGTGCATGATGTAAATGCTTCCTGCAGAGAGTTGTCTTAGAGGTTTTGCTTTTCTCTATACTGCTGTGTTTAATTTGACATGTCTCCAGATTTGACTGGACTAAGAATAAAAAAATACTTGATGGATGGAAAAAAAACAGCAGAATTTGCTGTCAAGTAAAGAGATTTGGAGAGCCATAGGTCAGGTGGGCGGATGGGGCTAAAACACTAGATCATTACGCAAGATACCACTTATTATTTCATAGTCTGAAAAATAAAATACATTTTAATTGATTGTTTCATATTCTCACAGTCAAAACAAATCAAAACGACTCACTTCAAATGTTAAAATAAAAAATATTTTAACAATGATGATAAGAGAATTCATCTAACCATGATGGCAGAAGTTTTTAACTTTGATGTCTCCTAAATTTTGCAATTTGCATGCATGCCTGAAAATATAACAAAAGTTTAATAGTCCTTTAATAATCCTTGATGCTAATATCAACTGATCCAGTTGTAGAATAATAGATGTAAGAGGATTGAGACAAACTGTTCCAACTACTAATTCTTTCCTCAGGTGCCATTAGGGTAAAGCGTTAAAGGCGAAAACAAAAAGATTATGGTATCACAGGACTAAACATGGAAAATAAGTTGGAAAAATAATGAAACATGTTTAATCTCTGGTAGTTTCTTCCAGCTGTTTATACACAGATAAAGAAAAACTCAAGTTTTATGATTAATAATACTCTAACATGAATAATTGCATTTTGGCTTATTAAATGTAAATTTTGACAGACCTAATGTGTAACCCGTGATGGAAATTTCATTATTGCACTGCTAATCTGTATAAATTAGCAGAGTAAAGATCATTAAATGATATATAAATCACTGAGATAAAAATCTGTTTCATAATGTCAGATAGTGCAAGCTTCAACCAAAGTCACGTGGTGTGATCCCCACAAATAGAAATATTAGCTGCTTCCAAGCAGTGAAATGGATGGGGTTTATTTGTTGGCTTGACAGCCTGAACAATTTACAAAGCAAATTCCTCCAGCTAGCAGTTTTTCATTCAAGCTGAGTGCAGCACATGCACTACTCTGAATGCATTGTCACATTCTAAAACTCATACAGTTGTTTCCACACTACAAAAAATAACATGACTACTGTTACACCCCAAGCATTAGGATTCTGTGTCCGATGCTGGATATTTTCACATATCGCTGTAATAAGCTCAGTGGCATAAAGACAGACAAGTCAGAGATTTTTAAAACTGGGATAAGCATAGAAATATTTGTAATCAGACACATATTGGGCAGAAAAATGCAAATCATTAACAGAATGTAAATAATGGAACTTAACTGTAAGGTAAAGTAAATGGGAATAGGCAACTGATTGATAAGATGGTTATTATGTGTTTGACAAGCAACCACACCAGTTAGTTTGAGCTACATGTTGTGAAAACCATTATCCATGACAACATGGGTTGTGGCTCATAGCATCACTGTTGTCGTCACACAACAGCTGATGCTGTTCTTATATTTTCATATTTTTTACAAGGTGATACTTTTGCCTGTATTAATTATATGAATTTCAGCGAAAGAATCTCTTTGTGAAATTGCTTTTCATCTCCAGATGTTTGTCTGCTACATGTAGTGCAGTTTGATGGGATTTTATAGGAGTGCTCTTGTATCTCTCAGCAACAGTTTTCTGACTCGTTGCCAGAAACTTGAGAGGTGCAGTGTCAAAATTAAAGTTGTGTCAGTGAGCAAATTTAGATATTTGAGCTTAAAGTTGTACAAACTCTTACATCTGTGGAGTTATTTGGAAAAGAATTACAGACTGTCTGCTCTGCTGTAATAGGTTGTGTTGCCAACCAGGTGTTTTTTCCACTACAGCAGGCCTTCGTCATAAAGGGGCGTTGATATCATGCTCACAAAAGAATTGAAGGAGATTAATAAGAAAATAGTAATAAGAAAACAGTCATGTGTGCTGGCCTGTTTATCAGGTGTGAAGCTGTACCTTTCCCTGATTCATGACAACAAGGCTGAAGGTGACGGCAACGCAGCTGCACATCTTCATCTTCCAGACACAACTTGTTGGAGCTTAACAGTATAATTAATTGTACTAGTATTAACCTTTATCTGGTGTTAAGTACTGGAACCTTTATTTACCTTTAATATACTATTGCAGAAGCAAACAGTTTAATTCACGAGGTCATCTGATGTGCCAGTGTGATGTTATGTAATTCAATCAACCCAAGTGATTTTCCAGCAGCTTTTATCCTCAGCAAAAGCACAGTTTTAATTCTCTGTGGTATGTCTCTTGTGTATTACAATGATTTTAGTAAAATACTAGAGATTCCAGGTACTTGCATAGATACAAAATATTAGCAGTAGTGGCATCATCAGAATTATCAACTTGTGCAACAACTTACAAAAGCATCAGCTTGGCAAAAGAAACATGCTTAATCATGCTTTTTTTCATAAAAAAAACTGGAGTAATGAATTACTCCAGTCAATATATATATGAAGTCAACACCTTTTTCAAGAGCCGCAGACATTGTTAAGTTGCACAATTTAAACAACAGTCTACTTTCATACGGGTTGTTTTCCCATGTAATAGCCTGCGCTTCTACTGTATGCAGTATTCATGGTATCCATGACCCCAACCTCACTAAACAAGGGCTCCCTCTCCTCACATTGCAGCTGCTCTCTTTTTAAAACTGTGGCAGCATTTGTGTGTATCTTAACTCTGCTCCCCAGGCCCACAGGATACACACATGCTGAACACTCAAATTGTGGTCAAATGGGCACACAACAAATAGGCACAGTCTATCTTCTACTGCTCAGAGTGTGTGTTTTTTATTTGGTTTTGAAAGTTCACTAAAGATGTCAAGCTCTGTCTTGTTTGGTTGACCACCAAACTCAGTGTTGGAATGAACCTGGAGAAAAATGGGCGCAAAGGAGCTAAGATGAGCAGGGTGGTCTGATTGGAAAATATTGGGGCCATTAACCTGCTGGTCAGCTGTAGCTTCTCTATGTTGAGCCACCTCGTCCAGGGTGCACTCCACTTCTAGATGAATAACAGAGTGGAGTTCCCTGTGAGCCACTGCCAGATAAAGCAACTGCAGCTAAACGTGTCAGATGGCAACATTTATGATCAAATGTTTCACTAAAGACTGTGCATTTATTTTAGTCACTTACATGTTACGCAACACATTTAATAAGCCTGGAAAGGCTGATTAGTTTTCTGCTGACAAATCCTCCGCTACTTTACAGTTTCAGATTTTATTACATATTCATTGGGCCAAATAAAAAAGACTTTTAGAAGTTCAAGAACATTAGTTTTTTTTTTAAACATCAGCTCCGTCACACTACATTTTGTGTTGAGTTTACAACATTTATGCAAGTAAAATCCTATAGATAAAAACACGTGCTTTCACACAACAGTGGAGTCTTCATCTAACATACTAATTACACAGCTAATACCTGAACCACAGAGTTCTGTATGTTTCTGAAAACATGCAGAACAAAGTGACATGACTCCTGAAACAATAGAGGTGAGTATTTAGATCCTGTAGGATCACAGCGGTCGTCAATTGGAGCCAGGGATGAATCTAAAATTGTAAAATAGGTCAGACTAAGAATAGAAGTAGGATCCAACATTTCCATGAGCAGGTGTTAATTAGCACACTACTTTAAAACAGACATAACAAAATCGAAATGAATGTGAAGACAGCACATAATATCACAGAGGTTTGATTTATATTTATTTTTTAAATCACTCTGGTCACATGCAATGATAATAAAATGGAAGTAATAGAATCTCTTGTAGGGTTGGTAGGTGTCAGAGCCAAATATTTTATGCTACTGGCCAGTGAATAAAAAATGTTTGACCTTATGTTATATTTTAGGTCCCTTGTGCTTTGAGTTCCCAGCTGTTTAAAACTGCACAATATAAATGTAGTGTCTTGTGTGAATTCTTGTAAGCTTCCTCTGGAACTTTCAAGTGAATGACTGAGTAAGGCTGGTGCTGGGAAATTTAGAAGTTTCTTCATAAAATTAGAGGTTTCACATATTTAACAGGCCCACTCAGGTAGGTGGCCATAAATTCTTTACTGTTTTTTCCAGTTCAAATTAATATTAATGTGAGTTCAGAGTGTTTTAAGAGCTTTATGTATTTTTAAACCTTCCCGTGCCTCTGTTTTTGTAGGGCATTTATTCAGTTTCTAGTTTACATGAAATGGGCATCAGCATTGTTGGGGTGAAGTTTAACATGTGGCTTAAAGATATTTTCCTCTGCTATGTTAGAGTCATGTGATGTGCTTTCTGTCAAGCCCCAGGCAAGACAAACTGCTCGTGATAAATGATTGATGTCAATACTGAGTAGAAATTTTCAAAATGAAAGCAATATCTGTGAGGTTTGTTTGTTTTCTCTGTTCAATGCAAGGCACACGTATGATTATTGAGTGATCCAAGTCTTGTGTCTTGGTAAACACCCTTCATCCCTGTGTCGCTTTCTTTGTTGTCACAGAGAAACATCCTGTCTGCACATAATGTATTTTTCCAGTCAAGACAAATCAAACTCCAGAGCGCTTTTTTTTTTTTTTAAAGAAAGAAGCGTATTGATTCTGTTATCAGGATTAATAAAGTTCTAGATATATCAGTGCCACAGGGCGTATCATCCTCTTCCCAGACCAGCATCACTTTATCTTTAATCAGAGGGTGAGTCTGTGTAGACCTTCCTTGCCTTTCAGAAGCAAACATACCTCTGAAATGGATGCTGATTAAGAAGACAGGCATCATAATCAAACACAAAGGCTGAAATGTCTGAAGCCAGTGAGAGTAAATGCATCATATGTGTGTAAATCTGTTTTATAAGTAGTTTTTAATGAGAGGGATTAATCCTTT
This sequence comes from Pseudomugil tenellus, assembly GCA_037177515.1. Lineage (NCBI taxonomy): Eukaryota > Metazoa > Chordata > Actinopteri > Atheriniformes > Pseudomugilidae > Pseudomugil > Pseudomugil tenellus. Next base: position 16,855,906 of record JBAMHX010000009.1, on the reverse strand, counting down.
TTTAACAGTAAGGATTCATGTATCAGGACATGCATCTATAAAAAAGATTAAAAAAAACATTTCTTTGAAATAATTGTAGTGTCAGAAGAACAACACATTGCAATGCATTCAATCATTATTTATTTAATAAAAGGTAAGCCAAAGTCCAGACGCAGAGTGTCAACTTGGTGTCAAAATGATCTCGAAGAAATATGTGAAAACGAGGTCACAGCTCTTATTTACATGTTCGCTGATCTCAGAAAGGACCGCAATGTCAAGTCAATGGTAGGGCTTTGTCATTGTATCTGCACAACTTTTCTGGTTGCAAAGCAACAGAACAAATAACCGAAATTTTAGGGGGACATAGTTTTTAACATCTATCATACTTTCACAGATTTAATTATAAGAGAATTGCTCTCTAACAACATAATTTTTTATTCTTAGGTGTAGTTTTTTTCATCACTTGAAAATTTTGAATGAAACCTGACCACTAAGTTTTGGTAGTTTTAGTAAGGTTATTGAAAATATTATTTTATTATTTTGTTATCAATTCACTACTAATATTGGCAATGACAAGATGTAGGACACTGAACAACCAATGAGGTGCTCGCATTAAATGGGCCCCTAATTCAAACATTCTCACTTGATTAAATCAACCCAATCCACGGTTATCAGCCAATTTGTAGAGGACAGAGGGTTGTTTAAATTAAACCAAATCACTGATTAGGACAATTGTTAAAGGAAGTCTCCACCATCTCATCAAATGGAACTACACTCTGCTGACAGACACTAAATCCTCAGCCTTATGCCACATTTTTAGAAAAAGCAACAGGAAAAAGTGGAAAAAATAATGAAAAATTCCCAAATATTCCTAAAATATACATAAAAAAAGATACAAACAAAATCTATAAAACTCTAAATACTGCTTGGTGATGGTAATTTGAAATTGAATGCAGCCCATTGATGACAGAAAGGATAAAATAGGACTGAAACATGCCATGCCCATAGCAGTGTCAATGGCAACCATGTCAGCAATGATCTTGACAGACCTTAAAGAATCTTTGTAAATATAAGAAAAAAAGTTGTATTATTGATTATGGTCAATAAGAAATAAGAGGCAGGCTCTTCATTCGCATAGAAGCAATAAACTGTTTTATAGGCAGCACAACAAAGGTTTTTCTACCTAAAACACATAGTGTACAGAATAAATGAATAATTATACAATTTACAGGCATAGATGTCACTCATGTATAACTAATGTAAGCATTTATTGATTTGGAAATTTAGGCTACATCTCATTTAAGAGATACCACTTTCTTTTGCAGTTAGACTCCTGAGTCCACCTGCAGATTCTTCTAATAAAGCAAGTACGTATGGATGCTAAAATTCAAGCTTATGTTATTTTCTGAATACAGTAGCTGCACCACAGCTTGGAGTAAAATACCTTTCCTGCTGTGCATGTTACCCCTCGGAAACCTATGATGCACTTCTATATGGTTAGACTGGGTAGGAGGTTAGTCAGTCTGCAAATTCAGGTCAGACATGTAACAAACATTTCACTAACCATTGCACACCAAGTCCCCTGGGGTGTCCAATCAGCACCAGTTCTCTGGCTGTACTTCCACATTACTGACTCTGCATCTAAACATTACACACTACAGTGCAAATCTAAATCGACATGTCAAAGCTATACGTACAGGCACACTGTTGCTGAGCAGTGAGCTTGTAGCACCTCATATACAGTAGCATCTTGTTTTAAATCTGAATAAACACAGTTGTGAAAGAGATTATACTCATGACTCAGTTTTGTTTTTGTCCTTAGATTGTAATCAGCAATCAGTCTATTATTGTTTGTGTTCTCGTAACAATTTAATTCATATTATCTTTAAGTGTTATTCTTTTTAGAATACTTTAAATAAACTCATCAACAAAAACACCTGACAAGGATACCTAATCTTACTTTCAATATTTTATTTTTATTTTTTTTTTGACAACATGCATTTATCATCCCTTAAAAAAAACTCCTTTATAGCAATAAAGTATACACATCTTCTAAAATGAGTGCATTGTGTCTCAGAGTCCTGCTCCACAATCATCTCCCCACTCTTTTCAAATGAGCATATTCTCACACTGATATGAAGAAAATGGGCTCATTTTCCTATTTAGAAAGGCAGAATAAAGGTTTTTTTTAGTGGTTAACGCCTGCAGAAATTGAGTCCCTGCTGCTGTGAGCTAATATAATATAATCCATGAACCTAATCTCTGTCTCAGGTTTAGAAATATATATTTGTGTTTACTTATATCATGTTGTTCATATAAGCAAGAATACAAGTTACAAGTTAATGAGTACATCAGAAGCTCCCCTATTCATTTTAACTATTTTTTGGTTTTATTTCTATTTTCTATAACATTATTATTAGTTTTTTTATCTTTACTAAAGCATTTATAAATTATGACATTTGTCAGATACACGTATCGACATAAATGTCGATACGTGTGATTGGCCCTAAAAGAGAAAGAAGATTGTGGGTCTTGTTCCTAAGGCTATTACTCTATCAGTACTGTCGTTCTTCTAGTTTCAAGAAAACAAAAAAGATGCAATGAGTCCCGGCTCAAACATCAACAAAATAAAAATCAGAAATTGCTTGTCACATAGCTCCATTACAACATTCCAGATGTTTTTTGATGGGAAAACTGAATTCCTTGCTGAACTGAAGACTATGGTATAACAGGAGGAAGAAAACTGCGTGCATTCACTTCAGTGATGCTCGGTGCCTAAACACACTCAAGGAGAAAAAACAGTATCTACCAGATGTTGATTTTGGCCACTGGCCATTTTATTTTCCCAAATAACTCATTGGTTTGCTTGCTACTCTTGTTTATTTGCCCTGAAATGCAAATACAAAAGTCCTCCACAGGAATATTATGAAGTCATCGGCAGAACAAGCATATGGCATTATAGCTGGTTATTCTTGTCAAACAAATCTGATCCAAATCCATCAACATGCTCATATCTACAAAGCCCTCCTACATACAATTTTTGTACTATAAGATTATATTTCTCAACTTATCTGGCCAAAATACACTCCGCTGATGAAAACAGATCCAGTGGGGTGTGAGTATGATTCTCAGTCCACCAAAGCCAGCACCTGACAAGTTTGGTTTAGAAGTAACAGACATGTATAAATGAAACCCCCCGCTCCCAACCCCAGACCATCTAAGCTTGAAAAATAATAACTTCCATATCAACATGATGATATCCGCTCAATTCAATGCTATCAGCCCTATGAAGCCGTCGTACCACACTCTAACCTGGATATTGGACTTTCACACACACACAGATTTCCGCTTGGATTATCGGTTGCATCTCCTCCACTGCCCAACATGAAAGCCCCTCGAATCGTTTGCTCAGCCCCTCCTGTTCACACTATGCCCTTATGCACACTTATATATGTAAAGAGTTCTAACGTCAAGTTGGACATGAAATAATTTAGAAAACAAACATTGATAAGAATTCACATTTGAAGAAAATCAAAAAAACACCAGCAAAAAACCATCTTAACATAAAAAAAATCACAAGCTGGATTATTAGTTTCAGAAAAACAAAACCATGCTCTAAATCCGTCTCAGGCAGAAATAAGGTAGAGCAGAAAGTCACGTTTTGATTTATGGGAATGAAATTTATCCCTGTCAAGTTCTCTCTAACTTTATATAGTAACAACTGCACACATCCTGTTGCAAAAAAAAACTTACATGGGATGTGAAGGGACAGAAGGTGGTGCAGATGGTGTTTGAAACAGCTCAGAAATCATTGGCATGCCTCTGGTATAACTGGTTTTGGTGAGGGGAATATGATAGAAATATAAATGCATGATAGAGTCCATTTATATGCCTCTTTATTCAGAGTGAATAATAATACCCAGCATCTATGTCAGTATTTTTCACATGTTTTCAATATTAAGTTTGCATTCTGCCTGTTGACAGTCATTAACTAGAACGTCTTTATGACAAAGTAGATAATACATTAGGAGAGATTATGAGCAAACAAGAAGCCTTCTGGGTTAGACCATAGACAAACCATGTGTGTGGGCAGAGAAACAGATAGTCCATACTTCACACTCCAATTACTCAGAAGGAATTGGCTCATACATCTAAACTGAATAATTCCTCATCTACAGGGCAAAGTCTGCAGTATAATTTAACTCAATTCAGTTTTAGTTTGAGCCAATTCATTGTCATCCAGTTACTATTCAAACAAATTCATAATAAATAATACAGCTGTAGCCATGATTAAGATGAGTTTATAATACGGATACCGCCACAAGTTTATACATGAAATGTTAAAAGCTAAATAAAAAGGGAAGGACGTCCTGCATCAGGAAAGATTTCTCAGTTATTAATAGCATAACTACCACTTATAGCACCAACTACCATAATTATAAGATTCACAAAAAAGCTAAATCTTAAAGCTAGAGAGGGTGTCTGCCTCCCAAATCTAAACTGGGAGCTGGTGCCAAGTTTGAGGGGCCTGATATGATAGCCAAATGCTCTGCTTCCTTCTTTCTACTCTTAACCCCTTAATGCCTAATGTTGCATATTGGATACATACCCTTTCTAAGACATTTTGCATCACTTTATGGTAGAAATGATTTTTAAACCCTAGTTGCACACTATATGATACTGGTCTCTTGCCCTCTGGTGAACACCACAAAGCAAAATGCCAAAAAAAAGATATTTTTTTCTAATTTTTTTAAAAGGATCTCAAAAAGATTTTAGATTTTAAGAAATGGGCTTTTCTGAACACTTGTTCCTATTTCAGGCATCATGGGGTTAAAGACTAAGAACCACAGGTGAAACTGCAATCTGGGAGTGAAAAGCTCTGTTTGAAATATGAGATCTCTGACACACGGTGAAGCTTGGTCACTTAGAGCTTTATATGTGAGAAGAAGGATTATAAATTCTATTTTCGATTTAACAGGGAGCCACAGAAGAGAAGCTAAAACTGGAGAAATACGATCTGGAAACGTTTATGTTTCTTTGGAGACTTTATACGAATTAAACTATTTCTGAACAAATATACAGCACTGATTGCTCTGAAAGTTAATTCACCCATCAACATTGTCTAAGACAAAGTAGGTTTCTCCATTGTTGGCGTTGAAAAACAATCTAATGGCACCATCCTGTATCAGGTCAAATTTAGCAAAGAATACACATACATAGTTTGATTTTAATGATAATATTCCAATTTAAAAGAGCTCTCTGTTATTTCAGTGATCAGCTACCCTTTTAAAATAGATGGGACTCTTATGAAATGTGATGGCATGCTCTTCAGCTGCATAGTATTTGATAATGTATTCGTATTATCCAGACACGCCATCCTCTATGTTAGATCCCCAGAGGGCTGAGACTTAGAACACAGCTTTTCATTCGTTTTCTCTCACCAACTGACTTTGTAATAGCTGCGAATGGTTAGAGTTTGACAGCAAACAGGGAAGCAAGTGTTTGCTTTTGCATTTTTACCCAATGTGTCATGAGGGCACAGAGAAAAAAGTGAAAGCTTGAGACACAGCTGTGAGGAAAAGATTACCCAGCTTCTCATCCTCAGGCTCTGTTGGTCTGTCTGCTTCAGTGGTCATTACTTAAGAGAGATTCAGTGTTCCCTGCTAAACAGAAGGAGACAGACTGACAACGACCCAATATCCATTTTATACCAATTGTTAATGGTGTGATACTCATAATGTATGTGCAGTGAAGGACTTATGAAGACATGTTTAAATCTCTGTTTGTAGAACAAATTTTTCCAAATTGTATGTTGAAAGACTTATTTGGCTAAACCAGATGAAATACATTCTAGCATTTGAGTATCTCTTGTTGGTTAGTCTAGTTGTTTAGTATGAATATATTAGTAAGCTGTCTTTTCTTGGTCTTATAGCATTGCAATTAAATTAGTATAATGTGTATAATATATTCTAGTCCTCCAAGATGCAAAGTTTTGTTGGCAGCCAGACTTTTGTAGCATTGAGAGCTGTACTCACAGCACTCAGACTCAAGCGTTGCATGAGCTAAATTGTAAACTGGATGCCATTCATGCCTAAAATGGCAGAATGGCTGCGATTCTTGAGCTCATCTGCGGGATGGAAAACAACTCAATGTAGCTGAAGGCACGGCTGTTTGGAGTCGCCATTGAGATCACCGAAAGATTTAAGGCAGATGAAACAAGTTCTAGCCTAAGTTCTAGCTTCCCCGACTAGCCTGGTGCATCAAGTTCCCCTAGAATGTGAATGCTGAATCAGCTCTCTCAAGGTCGTCTCTTCCCATTGTGAGATGGCAGAGAGGGGAGAAATGAACTGTGAGCGGGTTCACAAACTCGCACACTTTACTTTACATAAGCACACTTATGAACACAATCGAACCTGTTGATTTTATCGCCTTCGTTAGTCTGTTCCCCCCTCCCTCGACACCCAGGACACTCGTTCGATTGGATGTCAGTTAGCTGCATACACTTGGTTGTGCTGGGAAACCGTAAAAGTTGCTCCACACATCTGATCACTGCTTCAGTCAAATGCAAAAATGCTCACCCAGACATTTTAATGCAAATGTTTTACTAGTAATGTGTGAGCTTTAAGTTGAACCTAAAGCATAAATAAATTGATCTCCAAAATAAAATAGATGTGTCCTTGGTTCACTTTTTGAATCATCATAATATGAATTTAGTTTCCTTTCAGTATTAACACATTTGAGGAAACGCATTATATAGAATGTAGTAATGGAAAGTAAAGAATATCTAATAATAGAGCTCTGTGCTACGTCCAACGAGTGCATGCTTAATAAGACTTATACGAAGTCCATCTTCCCAGGTTTTAAAGCAGCTATTTGCAGCCATATAAGGTCAGATGTGTCCTTTTCTGGGCTGGTAGCTATTACATGGCTGTTAAATAAGCTGAAAGTCAACAGTTAGCAGTTTCAGTTTGTTCCCATTTGCTCTGGTACTTGTGCTTCATTGATCTTATTGATTAAAGTTTGCTTGTGATGTATAATGATAGGTAAAAGGTGAAAGGGTGTTCCCGAATCACCTGCTTACTAATGTTTAAAATTTCCAGCCTTTTTTCAAATGAAATGTAATTATCTTGGTCATCGTGTTTCCATAGACACATGGGCCAAGCAGTAAATGAAAGCAAAAAAGTAAGAGATTATAACCAAAAGCAGAACAAAAGTCTCAAAATAAGTGACCTAAAAAAATCGTTTAGGGGTTTCAAACTGAAGGCTGCCGCCACTGAGTCATTTGGATTTTTTCTGTCGAACATTCTTCTAACCTTCATACATACAGATGATGCTTTTGTATCAAAATAAAGGGAAGACACATCAATATTGCTGATAGAAAGGATATTTGAGCTACACTTCTAAAGAAGTAAAAATTAATTTAAATGAAATAATTAAATCATTTCCATGTAACTGATGTCACACATCTGGGATATCAGTCTGCTGTGCTAATGGAACACAGTACAAGGAGAAATGGCAGCCAATTAGCAAGGCATCTCTGGTAAAGTAATGATCCTAACCTCTAACCCCCAGGTGGTGGACACAGACTGTTTTCTTTTCTTCATTCTTTCTGGCAGATGTTTGGTCATGCTGCAGTTTGCTAGCACCCTTACCTCTAGAGGTATCATGAGGTTGTTTAGGTAATTCAGTCCATCCAGATTTGCATTAATGGCACGTCAGTGTGCTCTGCATCTGCATCTCTTTGTGCAGTGTGGAGAGCATGCAGGAGATACCAGGAGACATGGAGGGGGCTGTAGGAGGATAACAAGCCAGAAGCAGGACTGCTATCTGCTCCTTTGTGCAAGAAGGAACAGGAGGAAGAACACTGCCAGAGCCCTACAAAATAACCTCAGGCAGGCTACTAATGTGGATGTTTATTCTCAAACTGTAGGAAACAGACTCCATGGGGGTGGTATGAGGGCCCAACGTTCACATATGGGGCCTGCTCTCACAGTCTAACACTGTGCAGTTCGACTGGCATTTCCATGAGAACACCAGGATTTGCAGATTGGCCATTGGCACCCTGTGCTCTTCATGGATGAAAGCGGGTTTACACTGAGCACATGTGACAGATGTGAAAGAGTCTAGAGATGCCGTGGAGAATGTTCTGCTGCCTGCGACATCCTCCAGCATGATCAGTTTGGCAATGACTCAGAGATGGTTTGGGGAGGCATTTCCAGACCCCACAGACCCCAATATGTACCCTGATCACTATTTGGTACCACAATAAGAACCTCTACCTGTTGTAAGACCACATGTTGGAGTGGGACCTGAGTTTCTTTTGTTGCTTGCTCAGCTTCATACTGGAGTGTGTCAGCAGTTCCTGCGTGATAAAGGGGTTGATGCTATGGACTGGTCTGCCCATTTACCAAGCCTGAATCCAAATCAGCACCTCTAGGACATCATGTCTCATTCCATTCCCTGCTTCCATTAATTATTCTTATGTTACTTTGTTGTCAAATTGCACTATGTAATAAATTAAGACTTTTAACTAGAATACTTCATTCATGATTATCTAAGATGTGTTTTCTGTACACGTTTGAGCAGTGTGTATACTTGTTTAGGTGGGGAGACTTGAATGTTTACTTTTTCCTCTTAATCTTTTGTTATTAGACTTAATATTTTTGCATTACCTCAGCAATACATAGCCTTAGATTATTATTATTTGAATCTAAAACTTCACCATCCATGATGCCTTTGAGATTTTCTCTTGCTATGTGCATAATGAACAGTGACCTTGATGACCTTCCATATCTGCTTAATTTGTTATGAAGAAAATCTTCACTTGTAGGCAAAATATGAGTTGAATGCTGCATTATTCCTCTCCTTCGTGTCTTCAGCATTTCCAGCTGACTTACTATGAAACCCAAACAAAAGCTGTCCCTCTACCTAAGTCCAGTATAGAACAGCTGCTTTCTTTTCACTTTGGATTTCCATCTTTGTAATAAACTTCTTTTCAGACATCTGCAAAGCTAATTTTAAAACAACATATTCATCCCAGGTTCGCTAATATTTTACTAGAGGGTTATTTACATACACGCATGTCTTGAATGGTAATACAATGCTTCCGGGCATTGACAAATAATACTTATGTGCTATATGTATTGTGCTCCTGCTTATTAGTTTATTCTAGAGATTAAATGAACCATAGAAAGTGCAAAGAGGGTATCAATCATAGATGTGGCCTACCTCCACAAGGGTTTTGTTGTCCTCTTTAACCTTCAGCTACTTGCCAATATCATTATAATGAGACTTTTTTGCATGAATATGTCTCTGTCCAATGGATATACCGTTCCCTGGCTACATCAACAGTAATACAAAGAGCTGGCTTGTTTTATGATCTTACCATAAAGCATGAATCCTTTCACCGTAACATTTCACAACCCAACTGACCGCAGTTATTTGTGCGTTTAGCTCTGCTATTGACTTATTTGGAGTCACTTACTTATTGGAGATTCAGATTTTACTGTCAGGGGCTTTGAGTCTTGATAAAGGTTTATTAGAAGATTGCATGCCCCAATGTTGACGAGATGTTTGAAAGTCATGTTTGCGTTTGTGAATATATTGCCAAGAGAGATAAATTGATTTTTGGTTCTCATTTGCAAACGTTTCCTCCCTCAAGTCCTTGAACACTTCAATATGTTCATGTTCTCTCACCAGACAGGAAGTGACAGACTATTTAAAAATATAGTTGTCTCAAGACATGAGACGTTAGTATTTCTTATGTGGGATAGCAGAAGGGGAAGAAACTTTAATCATATATGCTGATCTTAACTAATAGGTTACTTTCATAACTTTAAACGTTAATACTTTAAAAGACCGGGTAGCATATTGCACTTTCTGTAACACTCATTAAGAGTTGCTGTGTTCACAAAATCACTTTAGCTTAAAACAATTCTACTACTGTTTTTAATTACATTTACAGAGTTTCATTAAACATATCACAAGCTCATTTGGTGCATTAAACTTTGGGGTTGGCAAAAAGTTCAGGACAACTGTTCTGCTTATGTGTGCCTTCTGTGCAGGAGGTTTGAACTGTCAGCAGCCACTTGCACAGCTTTGGGGTGTCTTGGCTAGTCGACAGCCTGTGTATTTCTGTGAATAAATCATCAGCTGCACTGGATAATGCTTAGTCAGTCCTTGAGAAATGAATTTGTATTTATACTTTATACACGCAATGTGTAATATGTATATGTGTGGTGACTGCTGGTGAGCCATGTCATGAGCACAAAAGAAAACTATCAAATATTGAAAAGGAGCATATAAGACAGTTATATTCTGTGTTCTTTTGAAAATTTAGTCCTTTTGTGTTTTTTCACTTAATGAATGAAATAAATTTTTAGTTCTTTGTGACAACTGCCAGAGTTACTAATGGAGGCAGTAGAGCTTCAATGCCTACATGACAGCTATCATTGATCGTATGACTATGCACATCTTTGTTCCCCCTTCAAACATCATTCATATGTGTTGACATTAAAACTACCTGGTTAGTTGTTGCAATTGAAAGTACTTGTTTAAAGTAGGAGAAATGTCATGGTTATAAAAAATGCCTCTTTTTATATCGACCACTTCAGTTTCACATACACTTGTTCTCATGCCTACTAGAGGTTTTGGATATTCTGTATTCTTGAAGCGTGATTAGAGGTGTTGAGACTCTGCATCCTCTGCCAAAGAGGTTATGTTATCGCCCACATTTATCTGTCTGTCTGTATGTGTGTTTGTTTGTTTGTTTGTCTGTGTACAACAAAACTCAAAAAGTTATGGATGGATTCTCATTAAATTTTCAGCATATGTCCAGAATTGGAAGATGAAAAAGTGATTACATTTTGGAGGTAATCCGGATCACTGTCTGGATCCAGGAATGTTTAGAAGGATTTTTTAACATTGCGAGATAGGCACTCATGTGATGGCAGCTGACGCCTCCTACAGGCCGTTTTGAGTAATATTTGGGGATGTGAGTCACAAAATGAGGGGGAACTATGAGCTTGGCAGAGGTTTGCGCTTTCCAGGTGCTTTTTTATTTTCGTCATGTGTTCACCTCACTTGTAAATGCTAAGTATTTGATCTGTGGCAATTCGTTGTAATTTGTGTCTGTAGTAATGTAGTCACAACTGACAGAATATGTTTGTTTATATGTAAGATTTTTAGTCATAACATATTTGTTGCATCTCTGAGTAATGAAAACAGGTGTTCTACCAGTATTATGACTGAAAAAACAAGTTGGATGCAATCTTGTTACAAACAGTGTTTTAAATTGCACTTCATTTAATTTTACTAACATCCTTTTCTTCTTTTTATGTGAATTGCAGAAGCTTTCCGATGGCTAAAATGGATAATTGGTATAAATTTACTACCTCACATGAATTATAATCATAGAGCTTTGACGAGAACAGTGCACCTAGGTTGAAATGTTTTGTTTTCAAACCAGCTTAACCATTTATTCTCCTTTGACCATATTGCACATATATACTCTTACAACTGTGATTCAGGGGAGAATTTTTTTTTTTTTTACATTTTAAAGCACTTTAAAATTTAAAGCTCAGTGGTGTAATTTTCCTCCAGATTCTTCAATAAATGTTACTCTGAAAGCCTGAAAAGGGGAAAACAGCATTTATAAAGGCAAATGAACAGAGGTGTCAAATCCAGGTGCCATGAAGTAGAAGTCCTGGCAAGTTTTTGGATCTATGTGTACGTGTAGAGCAGGTGTTTTCACTAACAACATAGATACCAACAGGCTTGTCTACCTGGGAGATGAACTGTGCTTATTAAATTCAGTTGGTTTGGTGACTTGAGAACAGCTGCCAGACAGGATTTTTACTTTTCTGATCCAAGAATTCCCACCTCTACAAATGAAATAAAAAAAATTAGAAAGGACAAACACTTGTCATTCTTAATAGCAAAACTTTGATTTTCTTGCTTCTTGCACTGCAAGTCAATTAAATTAATTTCATGTAACTATTCTGGGTTTACTGGCATCTTCTTACAAGACTGCAACCAACATATGTAAACTTAGATGTAAAATGCATACATTAAACAAGCATTTTTGTATTACAAGCTAAAATTGTATGTGCATGGGCATCATTTCTATTGCCTCACATTTAAGAGAACTACCAGTGACAGTGTTTTGGACAGGTTCAGCAACACCAGTAAACCAAGCCAGCTAACCTTATAGAACAGGAACTCAGGATGCTTTCTATATGAAAGTTTAAGAAGTAATCTTCGATTTAAGAGATTACCTTTCCATATAACTTAGCAGTAAAAAAATATCCCTGTACTGCTTACAGCACAGATGTAGAATAAAAGTATCAAATTGATCCAGCTGCTGCTTAGGTGAGCAACTCTTGCTGCCAGCCCTTTTGCAACAACCCTTGGTGTCTCTTGTGTATCTGCTCAGCAGAGGTCAATCATTGTTTGTCTGGTTAGATTGTGTGCCCAGCTGCTCCAAATGCTGGTGAAACCTTTTGGCAGAACCTCCGACTGCCACTATTATCTTCACATGAACAAACAGTATGACAATGAGGCGTACAATGACTACAAGAAAACTAAATTTGTATCTTCTTTCTTGTCTGTTACAACTGTTGAGTTGTTTTTGGTGAAAATGAAACATTTAGTCAACATCTAAACCCAAATTTGTTACATTTCCAAGATACTGTAGATTTTGTAGTTAAAATCTAGTTAAAAAAAAAACCACAGTGGAAGTGGGTGACTAATTTTGTCAGTGGAAATATGCCAGCCTGTGTGCAGTACAACGATGAATGACGCACAAAAAGATGTGTTTCCTTTCAGAGTTGCTCCTTCCCTCAGGCTGTTCTCTTTATAGAAGCCATGAGTGAGCATCGATTTCACAGAGGAGTTTGATCACAGAATATAAATTTTTGCTTCAGTTTACTCAGTGTGTATTCGACTGCCACACTTCTGAACTTCTGTATTTACAACAACTCAATTCACCCAGAGCAACAGCAATGAACATGCTACAGATACTCAAGAAGCAAATGCAGCTTTTTAATTACCTGACTGAGGTGATAACTTAAAGACATGTACATACATGTATATCTGAGAGTGTCATAGAAATATTTTAGTGCCAGGGTTAAAAAGCTCCAAACAGACCCAGTTTGAAAATTGAATGAAGCTTCTGTGACTTGTGACGTAACACTGACCTGTCTTTCAATACAAAGAATAAGGTCCCAGATATTTATTTTAGGTAATGCAACCATGCTGTTTGCTGATAATGGCAGAGAGCCAGAGGTCAGTACCTCTGACTAAATGCACTGTACAACAGAGTAAATGTGACAAGGACAGGACTGGGTTTTTCATTGTCAACTTGTTTAACTGTCACATTTTATTGGATCAGTCTTGGGTTACTCAAGGGTTTTGGGGCAGTAACATGTTAATGAAGTCATGGTGAAATGTTAGAGATGACAGGTTTGGCTCCATGAAGAGAGATGATGTTGAAACTTAAAGCAGCAAAATATGAGTTTTTTTCATAAAGCTACTTGCGGTGTCTCTTCTCATTTGTCTCATATAATGCAAAGCTGTAAATTTGTCCATGGTTCTGTATTTTGATCCAATATATCATTCATGGCATTGATTTTTGGAAGACAAGCGAAAAGAACAAAAAAATGAAGCCAACAATAGTTATTTTCCCTTGGCAGATTCAGTTGCTGCAAACGCAAAATGGGGAATGTTAGTAAAAACCCAAACAGAAATATTCTGCCCATATAT
>JBAMHX010000009.1:16827996-16839456 GCA_037177515.1 Pseudomugil tenellus | reverse complement strand
GTTTGCATGTTCTCCCCGTGTTAGCGTGGGTTCTCACCGGTTTCTCCGGCTTCCTCCCACAGTCCAAAGACATGCAGCTTGGGGATTAGGCTGATTGAAGACTCTAAATTGCCCTTAAGTATGAGTGTGAGCGTGTGTGGTTGTTGGTCTGTGTATGTTGGCCCTGTGATAGGCTGGCGACCTGTCCAGGGTGTACCCTACCTCTCGCCCTGTGTAGCTGGGATTGGCTCCCCCCCGCGACCCCTTTCGGGAATAAGTGGTAGAAAATGGATGGATGGATATATATATATATTATTTTTTTTTACAGAAAACTGTAAAAGCTTTGTTACAATCCCGTTGGGAAAAAATTCATGAAAGTTCTTTTTTTCTGAATCACACTGAACCATCAGTTTCCTTATTTAATATCAATATTACAGGAGATGAAAAGCTGATTCATTTTCTGATTTATTATGGCTGTTTAGATCTACTGAAATTATATCAAGCTATGTTAGTGTCCTGTACGGGTCATAGTGCTGACTTTCAGCAGGATTTTCCAAAGCAGATAATATACTAATATACTGTGTGCTATTGGTATTTCAGTGCAATCGTTTTCTTACAAAAACAAAACTGGCATGAACCAGGATGTAAAACTCTTAACTTACCTTATGCATACTGTAGTAAAAACCAAAGAGAATGTACATTTTTTGTCTCAGTCCACAATGTACTGTATATTACCTGATGACTATTTTTGACGTATTTGATGTTGAACTGACATATTTCCAGCAGCTATAGCACTTTTTTCACAGAGGGTTTGCTGCAGCTGGGAATTTCAGTCATGTAAAACTACAATATTAAACTCCACAATAATATTTTTATTTAAGAGTTCTAAGAAAATTTTGACTAATTATACAAGAGCAAGTCACGTTATTTCAACATATATACAGTCAAGTTATTTTCTGAGCATATAAACAGATAAACATGAAATGTTCAATTTCCTTGTAATACTTTCTAAGATGGCCTATTCTGATCAAATCTAAATATATGTGATAAAACCCTCATGAAACAATAAAGAATTAAACATGGGTCCTTTTCATAGCAATCCACCTTGTTGCACACCCATGTTTTTAGCTCAAAATTGAACAGCTACTGCAAACCCACCTGTGATCACATCTGTCTCCAATTAAACCAAGCTGGAAATGGTATAAATGCAGAAACACAAAATTATTGATGATATTAATATGGCTACAACTTTTATTATTAAACTGTATCTCAAAAGCAGCCTTTTGCCACTTTTAGTGGCCTACATGTCTTTATCCTACTGTTCATATTTGGAAGTGCAAGTTTAGATGCTTGTTATTTAGTTAATTGGAAAAAAATAGACACGCCGCATTTTTTTCTCAGCAGCTACACACACATAGGAACACCAAAAACAATGGCATTCAGCATCTTGCAAAAATATACTATCTTTGTTTGGAGGTTATAGCTCTACCTTCTGATCCACCGCATCACTTTGTTGATGAAGCTTTTTATATTTACTCCACTTAATTAACATGTCACGTATATGCTGACTGCTTTCCCAAAACAGAGCAAAGTGGACGCCAGCAGATTGATTTACAGATCAAAGCTGATTGGGGCCTTCATGTGCTTTTAAGAACTCACTGTTTCAACAGGATGTAAGATGATTACATGCAAAACAATCTTTCAATGGAAGAAAATGCTTTTGGAAAATGAAATCCATTAAATGTTTTCCAGTGGCATTGCAAATAAGTCTATGACGTTGAACATGACCATAACGCTTCAGCAATTAGTAATGTTTAAAAATGTATAATTAAAATGGACATCATGTTATATAAATGGATTGTGATCAGGATGTTCTGCATTCATTTTTAATTTTCATAACCAAATTAAAAAGCTGCATATTAAGTCCAAATATATAATTTTTATACATGGGGCACAACTTGTTATTGATGGAGAACGTTTCTTGTTAAGTATGAATTCTTTGGCTCAAATTATTGATTGCATATAAAAACACAACTCAAGTTGCACTACAGTAAGTTTAATAAATGCTGCAAATAATGATTTGTTGCCACAAAGTAATCAATGATTTTTCTTGGAAATTATTGATGGTACAAAGAAAATCTGGTTCTGAGTTGTACATTCAAGTCGATTTTTTCACATCACTTGTCCAATCACTGCTTGGATTGAACAGTGATCTGTAGAGATGCCACGGTAGTTTTTTCTACACTGCAGTTTGCCATTACATACATTTCAGCTGACAGTTTAACTGTTTGTACAACTACAGTATATAATTTATTCAAGTTAAGGCTTGAATAATCCTATAAACCAAAATTTATGTCTTTTTACCTGCATCATGATATACGACACACATCTTGATATAATTTATTTTGTCATAAAACCAAAAGATAGTTGTAATTAGCAACTGCAAGTCCTAAATATGCTTTTAAGGATCAGCAAAACATTTGCTTGAAAACTGGTGACTGAAATTGAAGTTTTTCTTTAATTAATTGCTCCTAAAAAACAAAAACAAAACAAAACTGAAAAAATGGAGAAAGACAATAAACTTTTAACTCAAAACAAGCTGTCTGGATAAAACCAATATTTTCTCATTTTGTTTCACTTGTGAAAACATCTCGATATATTTGAAAATCTCTATAAATTGTTCAATTCAAATGTGAAGTTAACTTGCTATTGTCTAGCTCTCATTACACAAACATAATCACCTCGAATAACAGCACAACAAAATATTGGGTGACATACAAAACAATATTTGATTAATGATCAAAGTTAGTAAAAAGTCATTTTTCCCTCTTTGTTAATGGGGGTCACCAGCACTTTTTGTCCTCTGCTCTCAAACAACAAAATATCATATTGTTTATCTCTAATCTAAAAACAAAGGATGTTAATTCGCTGCCACCACTCAAAAGTTCCTGAAGGCATCTCTGAGGCTTTCTCACCTTTTATCACATTGCTTTGTTGTTAACATGAATCTCTGAGTCAGAATGAGGACTTCTAAATAGGATTCTGGAGGGAAGTTTCAGTGCCGTCTCTGCTTTTGCAAGATGTGTCATAACATAATCTGCTGTGAAATTAGCTTAATGACTCCTTTATCCATTTAGACATTCATGCAAACATTACACTGAGTAAAGAACTCATTTACTCTGGGGAAATATCATTTTAGGATTTTGTGTTGGAACATTATAATTCAAGTTATTATTCATAATATTAAAATATTCCTCTGAAATCTTTTCAAAAGACTTTAAACACAATTTGCATTGAAGTTATGTTTCTTTATCAAATAAATACTTAGTAGTCTGGATATCCTAAGTGTGAAGTAGTTAGAATAATCACTTTAAAAAGGCTCATTTTATAAAAGACAGCGGAAAATAACCTGTTCATATTTTCTGCTGGCATGTTTCCACCCAACTCCTGTGTTTTTTTTTTTTTTTTTTTTTTTTTGTGTGAAAAGATAAGTGGCTCACTGACTGCACAAGAAACTGCAAAATGAAAAATGCATTTCATAGTTGATTGTGGAAAGGAGGTTTTAAAAGATATGCAAATAAACTGACAATAAGAGGCTTTGCATTTCCGTCCTATGAATAAAAATTTGTATTCAGTGCAGGAGTCAGAGTTCAACTTTGAACTAAGCTTGAAAGAAATTTTAAAGAAAGGATTTTTTAGACTACCCATGTACTACTCCACTATCAATGTTGAGTCACACCAGCACTGTGCTGACCTCACTGGCAAATTTCATTTCTTTTCAAAATGAAACAATGATTTTAAAAACACAAAATCTGTCTGTGTATTAATATAAATATTAATCTCTTGCTTCTCTCTCACAGGAAGTGCTTACAGGGAGTGCATGGAAAACGGAACGTGGGCAATGAAGATCAATTACTCCAATTGCGAGCCCATTTTGGAGGAGAAGGTTTGTGAAGTGGCATAGCAGCAGGAGGATCTTCTTAATGTACAAAGTGATTTGACAGAAAAATCCAATACCGCATTTCTTATTACCACGTTTAATGTTGTTCTGTTTAATGACTTATGTAATTATACTAACAAGACAAATACATAACTGCTGTCTTGTCTGTGTTCATTTGAGCAAACGGAGCAGACTGTAAGACTGATGTACTGTTCAGAGCTCTGGCCTAATTACTCTTATGGTGTCTCCAGATTTGTTACATTTTCAGGTCTTGCTCTACTTTCTCAGATAATTTGAAGCTAAGACATTTTAAGTGTGTCAATGACATTTGCTTTCTCTCATTTTAGTGAAACCTCCAAGCTTACATTTATAATATGGTTGTAAAGATGCAGTTGAGTCATGTCTGTTCAGTCCGTGCATGGAATACATTAGTGGTTGACCTCTTTACTACATATTAACAGTTACACTACTTGTATTAGTAAAATAAAAGCTAAATCTGAAAGGGAACAATTGGTTCTTAATTGCTGTCACAAGTTATGTGCATAATTACTTATTATCATCAATTAGTACATTCAACATAAATTAGCATCATTCTGAAAAGAAAATGAACTTCTTTTTCATGTGAAATAGACAAGAGATTGTTGTGTAAGGCATTTATCTATTTGTAAGCTTTTCTTTATCATCCAGTTACTATATAGTGAAATGTATACAAATGTAACTTGTGTGTTGTCTTTCCAGAGGAAATATCCCATGCATTACAAAATAGCACTAATCATCAACTACCTTGGCCACTGTATCTCCGTGGGAGCTCTAGTTGTGGCCTTCATTCTCTTCTTGTGCTTAAGGCGAGTACAGAAATAATCTAAATGGGGATTATATGCATGAGACCACATAGAGGATAATCAGTCGAATTTATGTCATGTCCTGAGACTTTACCATTAACTCGCTTATGTCAAATGAACAGATCTTTCCAGCTCAGCTCAGTGGACCACTCTGGGTCATGGGACTCTCTCTCTCTCTTTCTCTTGCTATATATCTCACTATATAGTGTATCACTTCTGTTATGGAGGCAGTTGTACTTCCTTTCATGTTGTGGTTTAAATAAATCCAGACACAGCCTCAGCTGTTCTCTCTACTAAAGGTTTGATTGATGTGGGGCTTACACAACCAGATATGTGTTTTCTTTTTTCTTAATGTTTTTTATAACTTCTGTTCAGATGAAATGTACATATTGTCTGTATTTTAAGTATTTGATCATCATCTGCTCCTGAAACCTTATGTTAAATTCTGCATAAATAGCTATCACATTTTAAGTAGCTCTTAAAAGAAGAAAAGCAGCCTGACAGTGTCCACATTTCAGCAATGTGAAGCCTCAATTAGCATAAAAAGGCTTTTTCTCCTGAGCTTTGAGTGAGTCAAATCAAACACACAACTGTGACACACACACACACACACACACACATTTCAACTTATCAGTAAGGATCAAAATGCTTGTATACAACTGAATACAGTACAAACACAAATTTGTAGTTTGTTTAGTGTACTTTTCACATCAGGCTATAGGCTACATCTTGTCTAAGCACACTTTTATAAGTTCTTTAAGCAATGCATTGAGCAACCAAAAATTAAAGAACTGTGTAAAGGCTTGCACAGTAGTCTAATCTCATGCATTATGTTCCTACATTAGAATAAAACCTCTCCATTTTCTTTATAGGAGCATACGATGTCTTAGAAACATCATCCATTGGAATTTGATCACAACCTTCATACTGAGGAATGTAATGTGGTTTTTGCTTCAACTCATTGATCACAATATCCACGAGAGCAATGAGGTATCAGTATTGATATTATGTGCTAAAAATGTGTCATTACGTATAGTTAAGATGTAGAAAGTTAATCCAAAGTATTCCTAATGTAGCTTTAACTAATTATAAACTACCTCTGTATTTAAATATACTTTGCACGTTGTTTCATTCTAAGTCTTTTTCTTTTTCAGCCCTGGTGTCGACTAATCACAACAATATACAACTATTTTGTGGTGACAAATTTTTTCTGGATGTTTGTTGAAGGATGCTATCTTCACACAGCCATTGTAATGACTTATTCCACCGATAAGCTTAAAAAGTGGGTTTTTCTCTTCATTGGTTGGTGTAAGTATTCTCATTAGTACAAATAACCACATGTGAAACTAGATAACCATTCATACTGACATTTCATATGTATGTGTTTAATGTTTAAAGTGCATGATATTATTCCTTAGATCAATGCAGAAGAAAAAAAAAGTGATTGGATCCATTGGAGTTAAATGAATGTCACATTTAGAAAACACTGCAAATGTTTGCTTTGCCTGTTGCACTGGTGTGTTAAGGATAATCATCACCTCCATCTGAGTCATGAAAGTTTTTAAATAATTGCAATGAATGACAAGCAGCAGTACGATGCAGGCAAATGAGTAAAAACTGTCACTGTAAATTGAGACCAAATTCAAAATTATGTTACTATTATGTAAACCAAAGATTGTACAAATGATTAATCATAATCCTAATCACTGCATATTTATGTAATGTAATAGCATTAATAGGAAAGCGTAATCCTGTGTTATAGAATAATAATTAACAAAAACACAGGCTGGATCATAACCATAATAAAAGTAATGAGTTCTTGTAATATATTTTTATTTAGAGTCTTTGAGCACCAAATGATTGTCAAAATCACATGTCACAGCCTGAAAAAATGTACCAAAAATAGCAGACAGTGACATTGTTTTCTGCCATTTTATATTCATTTTATCTTTTTGTTTGTTTTTAATCCTGCATTTTAGTTTCAATAAATACTCCCGATGGTTCTCCAGTTTAGAAATATATTTTGTGAAACTGCAAATATATTTTTGCTTGTTCTGAGATATTAAGTGTACATGTCATTATCTAGAATATAAACCTTAATAGTGAGATATAGATGCAACCAGGTCTTTCAGAATCTTACCGCCTTTAGAGTTTTCTGGTGCACATGCTCAGTCAATGTAGCACTGGATCAAGGTCAAACAAAATCAATATTAATTAATTATCCATAAATCTTTCACTCCGCTTTTCTTTATTCCATAATAAATGCTCACAGTGAGAAATGAAAACTATATAAAGAAATAATAACATAAATGCAACTTTTATTGGGATCAATGTAACAGTGTTTCTAAACAAAGTGTAAAGCTAAGTACAGACATAACTTAAATGTAAATTATCCATTTGCAATGAGTGTCATGCTTCATCCCAGTTTTCTTTTAGTATTGATAGTTTTAGTTTGGGTTTATGCCTTTATTTCACTTGGTTGCAAAGAACTAAACACTATCTGCTGATTAAATACATCGTAGCAAACACCGACAGTATGTACTAATTTTCTAGATATGAGTTTATGTTTATTCACTGACAAACCATGTTCTCAATATGCTATAGATCATGCTGTCTAGCTTATTGTTGTTTATATAAATCAAGGAATTTATATTTTGCATCCAAATTTGTCTGCTTTTTAGAAGAAATGTAATGAAAGACTGTATAAAGTCTGAAATGTATTTATGTTTGGCCAAAGAACATCACTTCAACAGAAACGAGGTCACAAATATTTAGTTACTTTGAAGTTTAACATTTATTTGTTATTATTTGGACTTTGTGTATGTGTTTTTTTGGTTTCCTGTTTTATTTTGTGGCATTCCTGTTTTGCCCTTTGTGTTACTGTTAAGCTGCATGTCTTGTTCATTAGTTGGTTTTGATTGGTCATTGTGTTCACCTGTGTCCTGTTTAGTTCAGTTATTTTTAAGTCTGTTGGTTTCTGTTTTTTGTAATAAAAAAGGGAAATTGATCCGATCAGTGTGATAGGAGATTTAATCACATTGTTGTTTCACACCCTTAGATAGTTGTGCTGTCAAAATTAACTAAGCTAAAGTTTAAATTTGTGCCATATTTGAAGAAATTCACTCAACGCTGTTTGGAGAAATGCCTTTCACCAAATGGGTGAAATGGGCCAGATGGACAGTCTGCAAACATTCTGCCTCTGGCTGCAGCTGTTGTTATTGTGGTTGTTTCAGAGAGGCATGAAAATTGATCTTAGCTCTACAAGATGACATGAGATTCTTAATGACATGTTTGGGAAGCTCATGCCTGTAGAATAGAAATAGCTACGGGTGAAATCAATCAAATGTTTGAATATCCAGTGAAAATAAAAGTCACGAGACCCAGTAACTGCTGTACACATTCTGGAAACCAGGACTATAGATAATATGTGGTTGAGAGTAAACCACATCACTTTTTAAATGAATACTCCAAAGTATCGCTTTTGGAGGTACAGACTCTCCCAAGAGGTTGGCTGTTAATGTTTGCTGCCTGCATCACCTGCTGTTGCAGGAAATTAGCAATTTGAAAATTCAGTGCAGTTCCCTGTGTATTAAACCCTGATGCACAAACTGTTACTATTGTTTTGATAATGCGAATATAATGGTTGCACGTGATGAAAATATTAAACCTCACATTTTTCAGGATTGTTTAAGGTAGTTCAGTTGTTTATGACACATTTCTGAACATATGATCCACTTCAATTATTGGCAATTGTTTGTTTCTTTAAGGAACTTTTAATGTCCATTTGCAGCAATATGTGCATATTATATCTCACATATGTGACTGTTTCTATTTCAGGTATCCCATGTCCGATAATTGTGGCTTGGGCAATTGGAAAGTTATATTATGAAAATGAGCAGTGAGTATCAAACGCCTAAAGTCATATTTTTCTGAATATTTGCTTCAGTTTATTGCTACGTTCTTTCTTTCTGTGAACAGATGCTGGTTTGGAAAAGAACCTGGAAAATATATGGACTACATTTATCAGGGACCAGTTATCCTTGTGCTCCTGGTGAGAAGCAACAAAGATCCTTTTCACACTTTTTTGCTTTTTTTTTAGCATATAGGAATAAAGTATATAGTAGAATAAAATTTTTGAATAGTAGTTACTTTAAGGCACAAGTTGATTAGAAAAAAAAACACTGAATTCTGTGTCATTGTGACAATAATTTCTTATTGCTTTGAGCAAGAGAAACAACAGTTTTAACAGTTTGTGTTGCATTTAAACATGAAGAAAAACATTTATAGAAATATATGATGGTTTTGGAAAAGCCCTCGGCAGCATGTAGCATTATAATAAGCACTTCTGATGTGCACATCCCTGCATACTGTGCTTTGAGCTTTCCTTTGACTTGTGCTGTCCTCTTTCCCCCAGCTTAGCACTCACTGAGCTGACTATTCACACCAGATAATTGTTGTCTGAATACTGCAATGCAAGAAATTACCATGTGGTTCTGATTTATTCTTGTATTTTTTTTATTTATTTAGATAAACTTTGTTTTCCTCTTCAACATAGTCAGAATTCTTATGACCAAATTACGCGCCTCAACCACATCTGAAACAATACAATACAGGTATGCTTTTTCCTTCTCTTTTCCTTTTCTGTCACAGTGTGGAGTGTGTTTTACTGCCATGAAGAATACGTTTTGTCTGAACAGTGTCATTTATATGTGTCTGAATTTCATACAATGCAGTAAATTTAAATTTAATGTCTGAATAGATTTAGCAATTAATGTATCTAATAACATTGGTAACCACAACTACCATAATAATAATATTATTAACATTGATATAAATAGTGATAATAATAGGAGTAATAGTAAGACCTCATATCAGTTAATTTTGTTTTTTTCCTTCTTAATCTTCCAAGTTATCTTAGCCTAACTTTTGTAATTATTGGAATACCGTAAACTGAAAACAATAATGTTATCAAACTTATGTAAAGTTTGTGACTAAATAAATTAAAGTTAATGGATAGACAAATAAAAAGATACATAAATAAAATAAAAAAATAAATGTCATTAAATTACTTATATTTTTAATTATTTTTCTTCTTTTACTATCATTTTGGCAACCCTAAAATATTTTGATATGGTACAAACTAATCTTAATCTTTGTATTTATTTCCTAAACTTTTATCATTCTGATTTCATTGAGGGCCAATCAGCAAAACAGCAAAGTTGTCCTACATTTTTGCTTTAACGCCCTCTTTTTCACAAATATGAGATGATTTTTCAACTTAGGCCACTTTAAAAATTAACACTACATATCAGTTTTTGCGTAAAATATATTTACTTACTGTCTTAATTTGTTCCCTAATTTCCCAAAACATATATTCAGTGCAGCCAAAATTGTTGAAGCAGGATGTGAAGTCATATTTAGTCAAAGTTATGTTACATCACTGCCTAATGTGGTATAATAACCTCACAGCCACACATAGAAATACACAAGCATATCCGAGGTCTCAGTCTGAGGGCCACAGTTTCAGAAACTAATGATCTGATTTTTGTTAAGGAGAAAAATTTGAGAGAAATACACTTATTTTTGAGCAATTAGGATTTGCTGCACAGTAGAAGTCTTTGTTGTACAACTCGAACTAACTTTGTCTTTCTTGATAATTCCCACTTTTCCTATATACCATTTAGCAAGCACACCTCTCTACCAAGATTTAGAATTTATAGGCAATCTTTCTGTTGCAGGATGTACCTTTAAGCATAATCCCTCTATAAGGTTGTGCTACGAGATAAGATCGAGTTGTTGCCTCAGATCTGCTGTAGATTAGGCTTCACAAAAGTCAGCAGATGGATTTAGGCTTTTGAAACTGTTACCCATTAAAACCCATTAAAGTCATCAAACTGAAAGTGAAATCTGCATTTCCTCCAAACATTGTGTATTGAAGCTCATCTATTCCTGATGCTTTTAAAAACATTTGAACATCCACAGAGATGATCTGCAATTAGCAAAGGACAGGTTTTTGTTTTTCCTTAAGTGTTTCTTACAGTTTCTTGTCATGATGGTTGTTGTCATTGTTAGCGTTTTGGCACTTGGCATGCAACTATTACTTTGTATTTTTGTAACTTAACAAAGAGCAAGTGGCAGACATTGAGTTTTGGGGTAATACGATGAAGCGTCTAGAGAGGTTTTGGATTAGATATGTCACTCATACTTAAGCCTTATATCTGAGTGAAGGCAGGGCGTTTAAAAGGCTTTTTTGCAAGAGGCTGTTTTTTTACCCACTCCTTTGACTGTTGGGGTAAAAGTAAAAACCCTCTCATGTGTCAAGACTTGATGAGTGAGCAATAACAGGTTTGGTGTGAACCTGAAAGAGACTTGTTGTGCATTTGATGGTAATCTTGTTTTTAACACATGCTGTCAGTGTGTCAAGTGTGTTTTGCTTATTTGTAGGTTATTTCCAGAATGCATACTGCTTGCATTGTCACAGCTCAGAGTTTTCAGGCTTGCTAAGATTTATGATTATCATTGTGAGCCATGAATATTTAAGTTGAAGGAAGAAAGGATGATTCATGCATAAACTGTTAACATTTATGTCTGTTTGTGTTGCCCTGTCGCAAGTTACATTTGTATTTGTTATTGTTGCTTAATTAGAAAAGATGACATTGAGATTTAGCTTTTGAATTATTTTCTTTGCTGTGACTATAT
>JBAMHX010000009.1:16759461-16770761 GCA_037177515.1 Pseudomugil tenellus | reverse complement strand
GAACATGCAAACTCCACACAGATAGGCCACCGCCCGAGCCGGGGATCAAACCAGCAACCTGCTTGCTGTGAGGCTACAGCGCTAACCACCTCCCACCGTGCAGCCCTTTAGCAAAAGGCTTTAGTGCTCTTTGCTGCCAATATTCTTAATACTATCCTATCTTTGGCAAATGTAATAGACGTTTTTCTCAAAATTAAGCTAAAAAGTTGACTCATTTGGTGCCAGGACCAGTTTTCTGTATATTTGATATAAGTATTGCCCTTAAAACTCAGCAGGGCTTTGTTTGTGTTTGATATAGTTTTCTCCATTGGTGGTATAGTTTGAGAATATATTTGTTTTTCAAAATTGGCTTTTAATGTACCCCAGAGTCATTGTGTCCTTATTGATCATGATGGTTTGTTACACACTGGATAGCTTTTAAGGTCACACAACACTAACCATGGTTCTGTCTTTGACATTTAACTGGGCTCATTTAATCTTTTCACATTACACCACATATGTCAGAATCCAATCCTTGCTTGAAAAGACTTTCTCAATTCTCCTTTGATAACCAATCCTTACACCCTCATCTGTTACCAACTATTCTTGTGATTGTATACTCTTCCAAAAATTTGTCAGTGAGGACACTGAAAATCAAATCATTTATACTAGTGTCCAACATCTAAGAAAATGAGCACTCTACCAGTAGATATGCATTTAAGATAAAATCCCAAATGTCTACATGTCTAGAAACTGGTCATATTCACTGATCAACAGATTTGTAGTCTTTTAGGGAAAAAAAAACACAATTAAATAGATATTGTCAAAACATCCATCCATCCATCATCTGTACCGCTTATTACAATGAAGGGTCGTGGGTAGCTGCAACCTATTCCAGTAATCATTAGGCAAGAGGCGGGGCATACGCTGAACAGGTCACCAGACCATTGCAAGGCCTTGGTCGAAACAAAATAATAAATTAGAAGCTTGAGATGTAGTTCTGTCTCTATTATTGTGTATGTGTGTATATGCTTTTTATAGTGTAGGTGAGTGAGAAGCACTTAGAACATCTCTAAGGTTAAAAGATGTTATGTAAGTACAGACCATTTACTACCTGATGTGAATAGTACAACTAAATGGTCCAAAAGCCTTTTGGACCAGGTGAAAGCTTTGAGCACCTCCCTCCAATTGTCTGGGGACATCCAGTGCAGGAAGACTAAGATCAATGCTGATCTTATAAAAGAACAAAATTTTTTTTGATTAACCAGAAATATTAACATCTGTTTATTTATAGTGAATAATCTTTTTTTTTTTTTTTTTTTTTTTAAAAAATGCATTAGTTAATGTATCAAATAATCTATGGTGAACACCAAAATGTCATTCCCTTTTAATAGTCTCTAGTTTCCTTTTTCTGCTTCATTTTCTTGCAACCCAGTAAGTCCTATTTAGGAAGTGTAGGTAAAGAACATCACTAGGAAAGAAGATTTAATTCTTTAGTTGTCAAACAAAATTAGATATCCTTGCACTGTAACTCCATCGGTAAAGCAATTAAATATGACGTGGGACAGGTGCATCATCTGCCCTGTGTTGTATTAGCCCCTGCCTCCGTATGATGCTTGTCAGATTAGTATAACATTGGCCATGGCATGTCTTTTTTATTTCCTTTTCACTTTTACCCATTTCAAAATGTGCCATATTGTGTCACAGTTGCCAAAAAGACCTCTTCAATGAATACACCTGTATACACACTTTCTCATAGCTCCTCTAGCAAGTCCTCTTTGTCATCGTCTCCACCTGTCTGATTTCTGGGTCAACAAGGGAAAGGTAGAGAAGACACAATGGCATAAAAACATAAAGAGGACATAAGGAACGCATGTGTACAATGTGTACCCTTCCAGTCTTCTGCTTGCACACAATGCAACTTAAAGCAGCTCTCACAGGTAGTGACTGCTGCTGCCTCCCTTACAGTCTTTGCATGAAGTCAAAGCCCATATAGGCTGGTCTAGGCAGTCTGCAGTCATGTATTTTGAGTGGTTGTTCCAGGTCTCAATATCTGGTTGTATCCTAAGTGAATGTGGAAAAAATAGAGGCAGTCT
Source organism: Pseudomugil tenellus (assembly GCA_037177515.1). Taxonomy (NCBI): domain Eukaryota; kingdom Metazoa; phylum Chordata; class Actinopteri; order Atheriniformes; family Pseudomugilidae; genus Pseudomugil; species Pseudomugil tenellus. The sequence continues at coordinate 16,768,686 of JBAMHX010000009.1, read as the reverse complement.
CACCTAAAAGAAGAAGAGAAAAAAGGCATTAAATACAGATGTAAATATGGATTAATGTAGAGCTAATCCTATTGTTTGGTAACCAAACCTGATCCAAACAACTCACTTTTTGATTCATTTATGCTTTAAACAGTACTCAACATAAAACAAGTTATTGGCTGAATACAGGACTTAGCCAAAAGGCAGCCATTACCAAAGATATATCATATTTTTAGGAAGGACTCTTGGTGCACCAGGATTTTTTATGGTCAAAGGGGAGTTTGTTCACAAGGAGGTCAACTCCTGGTTTAGGACGGTTACAAGTTAACAAGTAAATATGGAAATTATTACAGATTTTGTGTGTTAATTTGGAAGCTCTTGCACATTTGCAACTAATAAATTATGAGCAGTTGGTCATAAGATGAAATGAAATGAGATGAGATAAGATGAGGGAAAGAGGGAGATAGAGATCTTAACAATACCCTTTTGCCTTGCGGTAGCAGAGATTTCTGACGTCGGTGTCTCTTCAGAACCATAAAAGCTGATTGAAATGAGTCATGGCTTTTCAGACTGGACCTGATACAGATCAGGTTTAGTCCCACAGAAAGTGTCAGATTTGAAAAACACCTGATTATTACTGTTCAAACTGTAACAAATAGAAAAGATAATACTCACACTTGGACAACAATCTGCTTTGAGACACTTTTACCCACATTGTAAACAGAACCAGGCATATCCAATTAATGGGTGAAGCACCATATTTGTCCATTTTATTGGAGATAAAAAAGACCTTTGCAAGTTATTCCATATAATCATAAAACCACAGTTCTCACCATCAATCAATGAAGATATCTAAGACACATAATTAAGATTGGTTTATGATAAGAACCTGTAGTTCCTCTTAATTCAGTAGAACTTTTATTTTAGATACAAGAAAACTACGCTTTTAAGTCTTGCGATGTCATCCAGTGCCACATTAACACCATTGTCAATGGCTAAAACTTAAAGGGAAAAAAAACAAACAACTTAACTGTGAGCATAAATAAAATAAATTGGGGTTTGGTCTCATCAATGGAATATGAAATATCTGCACTGTGATAGATTGGTGACCAGGAATGTCGTGAAATGCTTGATGTTTTGAGAGATAGATCAATAGATAAGCACAAAAGATTTCACCTGCATACCTGATGATACTGTCCTACCCTGCATGTGACTCATTCTGCATGTGGTGCCTATTTTATGACCTCTTTTGGAAGGTTGCACATGTCTTTCCGATCTTGTAACAGCTGCAGAAATTTCAGTAAACATATTACTTTAATAACGAAAAAAAGTGCCATCAGTAACAGTACGGCGTGTTAAACACATAACTTATGTCTTAATTTCATCTCTATGATGTCATCTTTTCTTTTACTTCAAGACATGTAAACTGTCAAGCTTTTGAAAATAATGTTAACACAAACCATCGAAAATGGGGAAAATAGTTTTAATTATTGGAATAAAATTAATTCTTTAAGTTCTTGTAAATTAAAAGCTTTTTTACATTTCTGTGGCATGACCTTGAACAGATGCTAGTTATTTGCATGGGTTTTACCAGCTTTGGCTTTGTATTATTTTGTATATCCCTTTTTTCTGTATTTTTCTTACCTGCAATACTACCCCTAGTTTTATTTTTCTTGGGGTTTTCTCTGCTATTATGAGAAAATGTGACTGATGACAACCACTAAGATTTCCATTGTCTTTCACTTTTTAAGCTATCTGTTTTAACTTAATATTTGTTCTGTAAATACACAAAAGTTATCATTACTTTGCTGAGTCGAGGGTTTTCTTTTTGTGGGGAAACACTGAGGTTTGCCAGAAAAAGGATAGTGGAGGGATGTGGGTTCAAATCCCCAGACCTTGCAGTGTGAAAATAGCTCAGCCCTCAAGCTTGTGGTTCTGGTGTAGAATAACATCAGCGATCACTATAAAAGGTTGCATATATCAGGAAAAAAGCAATATGTGTTTTGACATCTGCAGGTCAGGAAATAAATGAGTTGGGGGAGAAAGAAAAACCCCAGTGGCATCACTAATTCCAAAGTCCCCTCATGGTCACGTTTTATTTAAATCATGGTCAAGAAAATTACATACTTTTGTGTGTTTAGTGTTTAATTTAAGCCTGTTAGTAGGTGGCCATATGGTAATAAAACCTAAGGCAAAAGTGAGCTGCAATTCTACTTTTACTTCCAGGATGTGTGGTCAGTGTGATTTTTCAAACTAAACTCTGCTTTTCTCTCTCCAGAGATCTGAAGAAATCAGTCAGCTCCACTCCGCTGCTCTTTAATTTCATGCTCCCACTGACAAGCGAATAAAAAGCAAGTCGCCATAGCGTCACATGTTTCTTTGCTCGTTTGATTACAGGAATGAGAAAATAATGGATCTGCTGCAAAGAGTGGATCATTTAAATTTTATCCTTAGCTACTTATTAGTGGTCAAAGTGAGGCAGCTGTTTTCAATAATACAATATAAATGCCAAGCCAAAAGGGAGGGTTATGCCAGGACTCTGTGGAGAAAGGGACTTTACTCCCACTATCACAGGGCTGAGATGCACTGTTTTGCTGACAATTAGAGTTGTGTGTTTTGTTATTGTCGTTGTTTTGATGTTGAAAGTGATTTAATGAGCATATGTTACATTTTTTATGTTAGAATATTTTATGTCTCTGAGATAGAGATGAAAGGACAGACTTCGTTCTGATTTGTCTGATATATTATATGAATCCAGATACTATTAAGGAAATGTTTTATGTATAAAATTTGTAAAAAAAAAAAAAAAAAAAAAAAAAGTTATGTATATTTAGATAATCTAACAAACAAAATAGCACTTGTGTAATAAAAACTATTATTAAAGAAATGTACTAAAACAGACAGTGTTGAGGATTCAGAAGTAAACTATTAGCACAAAGCAATTTAATTTATATATAATAATCTATTTAGGATACATCAGTGCAGTCAGTGTTGTAGCAAATCTTTTAAATGAGATCCATGTGAAATCCATTTCCATACAACAGAAAACCAGCATGATTCTATCAACAATGGAGCAGTTATGGAAATTTAGAGTAACTAACAATCAAGTGTTAGCAAGCACTCTGGAATCAATGCACAACTTGTTGTCAGCATGCTGGGAATTCCATTATTACAAGTCTCGATCAGGCTGTACCAGATGGGACGAGCTACAAATGTGTGTTCTTCGGATGACCCCGTGTTTCCTTGAGCGAAATGAAAAGGTCTCATTTACACTCAGACGTACCACAAATTGCAAAGCTGCCTTAAGCTATGCTAATTTACATAAACATACATGTCATGCATCCGGTTTTCTTTTCAAAGGACAACAGAATCCTTGAAAACAAATAGCACTGCTCTCTTGAATACCCTCAGAAGTTGGGCCATGGGAGAACAGCACTATGTGGCCCCTTTTTAAGTCAACATTGTTTTTGTCTCAGTAGATGGTTTCTGCTCACCAGAGTGGGATGGCATTGTTTGCTGGCCTAAAGGACCTCCTGGAAATGTTGTATTCACTCCCTGTCCAGACTATATCCATGACTTCAACCATAAAGGTAAGATTGGCCTCTAATATACTCTGCAGTTGGTGACACTCTTGTGCCAGCTAAATCATAACCAGAAGCCCCTGTTAGAGCTCTTTAGTCTATTTACCATAATGAAGCTTCAAATATCTAATTAAAAAACCCTTTTTTTCCCTGTGGTGTCTAGGACTGGTATACCGACGGTGTGACAACAATGGAACGTGGGCGCAGGCCTCAACCAACAAGACATGGGCCAATTATAGCGAGTGTGCAAAATTCCTCCACCATCACAACTATAGCCATAACAATGTGAGAGTCATCTCATTTCCATGTACATGCTCGTTGACACAGTAAGACTGTTTTCCCTTCAAATTAATAGGAGCAATAGTCTGAGTAAGTGTATCGCCAGAATAAACTGTCTCTCTTAAGATATTACAGCTATTTAGTGTTGCCCCATTTTATGACACAATTGCAATTCCTTTGAAATGAAAAACACATTTGCACTAGGAGTTCTCAGTAATGTGCAGTGTACATTAACTTTTTTCATTTTTAATTATATGGTGGGATGATGACAGAGAAATAATGAAAGGGTTCCAATGTAGTGTGGCTACTTTGTGGTAATATGTCTATAATAAGCTAAATTTACATCTAAAAGCAAATTGAAAACAGTGTCATGTTAGTCTTACTATGAAGTTGGTAAGCTTGCTAGAGCATTCAAAAGCGCCTTAGCTTCAAACATGTCATACATTTTCTTGATTTCAGTAGTCATTTTTCTTCCTATAAGTTTATGCAATTTTAAATTACATCGTGAGTAAAAGTACATTGATGTAAAAGCATCTCTACAAAGCATGATGATGCACATATATTTTAATATTATATAGTTGTTTTAACATTGTCAGTTGTGGAACCAAGGGTCTCTCTTTTCTTGAAATCAGCTTCAGGGATTTCCTCTAGCTTAGCTACAAGGTCAGGTCAGCACTGGTGATTAGTGATAAGACACTACACCAACCCATCCCAGGTATCCACAACGTGTTTGATGGGGTCAATTTCAGGGCTCTGCCTGTTAAACTCTGGCAGCCATTTCTTCACAATGGTCACTTTGATCATGGGGTTTATTTTTTTAATAAAATATAAAGTGAAAATTGAAAGTTAAATTTTAATTTACTATTTTTTTAGATGTTTATGTAAACATATTTTTTTATTATCTTTTTCCACTGGAACCAGATCTTGAAAATAGCATAGACATATTTTTCAACAAGGTTTTTATTCATTTTTCCTTTTATTCTCGGAAATGTGAGGGTACTGATGCTTTAAAATTAGCTTTCATTTTATCATGCTCTGTGGTAATATTTTGAAGAAAACATCAATTATAGAATCAGATTCCATTTGAAAATAATTTTTGACATGCCCTTTCAGTAAGTATTAGTTGCTTTTGTAACATTAACAGCATATCCCATTTGGCTGGAGCTGGAAGCTTTAGGAATGGGCCAAAATCCCATTAGCTTGATGTGTCAAACGTATAAATACTTAGACATACCCGAGAAGACTTTGTCCTGCAATTATTGTTGAAATAGCATGCTTTAAAGATCTTTAAGTTTATAAGGATGAATACTTAGTGGGTAAGTTGTGCTGATAAAATTACACAACTGCACAAAAATCATTGTAATTTTAGGTTGTAAGGCAATAAGACCTGATCAATACCCAAATAGGCTGAATACTTCGGCACAGCTTTGTACTAACTGAAGTCAATGACGATTACATTTTTCGATGTTTTAATCCTTAGTTTTTAGAGAAAAACTATTGGTGGTATAATAAAGACAAAAAAAGTGTAGAGAAACATAAAACAAAGTTTGTCATGACTGCAGCTTCCCCTTCAGTTGTTCAAGTCTATGTTTCCCAAAGGGGAACAGTCCCAGTAGTTAATGGAAAATACATATGCATAGACTAAAGCACACACAGTAAAACTGCCATACCACAGACCACCACCACAACTGAGACATGCGTTTTCCAGGCCCAAAATCTTGAAGCTAAACTGTAACAGCAGTGCAGTATCCGGTTACATCACAAAGGGTTCTTTGGCCATTTTGTTAGCTGCCCTGCTTCTAGTGTCCATCCACTGCCACACTCAGTTTTTCTCTGTTTTGTAACACATGTCAGATAATGCTGCCATCCATAATGTTTGAGGAGAAAATAAGGTGTTGGGGTAAATCTTGGAGCATAAAATACCCTTAATTTCTGCGAGTTTAGGTTTATTTACTGGTTCTTTTAGCATTGTATTAAAATCGTAATAACTAACAAATGCTATCATTACCCATTATGTTAAAAAAATAAAATGTATGACTGTCGAGTCTTTAAACAAAATATTTGTGGTCATTATGAAATTATTGATGCAAATCTTACCATTACACCAAAAATATCTATGATAACCTTTAGAAAAAGGTAGAATCTAATGATTATTTCGAAACAAAGACTAAACTTTGAAGAGTAAACCTATTCTAAAAAGAAAACTAAGCCTGGAAGCCATTGTGTTTACTACTGAAGCTGTCCAAAAGCATCTGGTAATGCCTGCAAAAACTATGCTTAATTTAAAAAAATAATTTTAATATTTTTTTTCAATAATATGCGACCCCCAGCAGTGATTAGAGCAACTGCCTGTAAAGTATATTGTAAAAATGTCATTCATGACCTGTGCATAACACCACCACCCAACCATTCCTCCTGGTAGATGCTAAAAGTAACACATAGGAGTGGTGTCTTCTCCGAGGTGGAAACACTTATGTGAGACAACATTTCCCTCCTTCTGCTTTTGTTTTATTAAGCATCATTATAGTTCATATTTAATGGTGTCCACAAAAAACATAGATGGTTTTTTTACTATAAGTACTTGTTGAAATTAATACCACCCCTCAGACCTTTAACTAAGAACACTCTGAGCTCTATTGAGGGAAAAACAAAAATAAATTTAACCCTGTTACTATTTCCCAATCTTCAGTGTGAGCATTTCACATTACTAGCAAACCTTAGATTGGAATTTTTGTAAAAAGAAAAAAAAGTAAATTAGTCTTTTGACTTTTCTCCATTTGGTGTGGAAGTTACTGCCACCCCGCCTCACCCGAGGCATCAGTTTGAACTAATACCTGCTGTTCATTGACATTTTAATGAAGAGGGGTTTCTGTAAACATCTCATTTACTGTTTTTATCAGTTTTGGTGCCCTGTTGACATTCTAACAAATTATCCCTCTCCGATAGGAGGTCTTTCACCGTTTGTATCTCATCTACACAGTTGGGTACTCCATCTCTCTGGGGTCACTCATGGTGGCAGTTGTCATCTTGGGATATTTTCGGTGAGTCTGTGAATTTTTTCTGTGAAACGTTTCAACCTCAGGTGTTTATAAGCTAGTTAGAGTTTGACAGTGGATAAAAGGAAAAAAATGCCAAAAGAATCAATAGGAAGCTTAAATGTTTGATAATTGTGTAGCTTTTTCTTTTTTCTTTTTTTTTTTACAATAGAACTTTATTTGTTAACAGGCATACTGGAAAGCAGACATCATGTTAATTCTGGAATTATTTTTTAGGATAAAAGAAGCTCTGTGGTGAAATTCTGTAATTTTTCTATATTAATATTAATCATGCAATGCCCGCATCACAGCACCATCATAAAGCTTACAAAATATGAGCTATTACCTTTGACTTTTCCTTTGACTTTTAAAAGACTGTAATACATCTACCTTTTTAAAAGTGTGCCTCTAGGCTTATAGTAAAGCATGCCACATTGTCTGACATTTAGATTCTTTGTTATTTTCATGCTGTATTAATATGTTATTTCTACACTGCTAAAAGTTGTATTCTCATTTTGTGGTTTCACAGAGTTTATATAGATTATTCCCTAACCACCATAAAACAATAACTAATTCTTCGTAGTGAACATTTCACTACAAAACATAGAAAGTACATTTTAAAAAAATTCAGAAGCAATTCCAAGAACCATTATTAAAATATTACATTTGTTTCATAAAGAGCTAAAAGGTTCTTCTGCAAATGTCTTGTACAAAAATGTTTTCTAGCCTCCCTTAATTTAGATGTAACTTCTGATATAAAGAAAGAGCAAACACCAGGGTCAGATTCGGACCATTTTGCTTATTTTCTGGGGCATAGGGGAGTAATAGGAATCGATGTGAAGGCACTGTTTACAAATGTTCCCACCGGCATGACTTACTGTACAGGCAGTCACTCAGAAGGTTTTAGGAATGCTCCCAACTGGCACCAGGAAATCTATGGGCCAAATGAGTTTAATAAGTTATCCCAGGGGCCCATCTGACATTCTGGCACTGAGCTCCGAAGTGCTTCAACCATGTCTCCCCTTCAACACATCAGCTTTCAGAGAGGAAAGCTCATAAATGTTTTCCAAGGAGAGCAAAGGGATATTTTACATTAGCACTTGTGTTTAAGCTTTTTCACCTGGGAAATGTGTGCTGGATTAGTTTTCTTGAATCAATATCTTTCTGGAGGCACCTTGTCAGCTCATTAATGAGAAGTTAGTAAGAAAGAAAAAAAAAAAAAACAACTTAAAGATAAAAATTAAATTGGAACCAAAGGGTTCATATTGATGTTTAAGAAATTAACTTTTATAATATTTGGCATGAATGAATCTTTAATAAATATTTTCTTTGACTCTTTAAGTTACCCCTTTTTTATTAATTATTTTTTGGCCTTTAATTGAACAAATTAATTGCAATGTATAACTAGAAAAGCACTCTGAGAGCGCAGACATCCACCAAAATGACCCTTACAACGATTCCAACTAAAAGAATAGTCTTATATTGATTTTATCTACTCTATTAGATTTAATTGATTATGAAAAAAAGCCTTTTGCCTTAGAATAAAGTTGTTGTCATTATTATTATGTGAAAAGTTATTAGTGGTAAACCGTTTTCCGCTAATATAACAATTAAAGATATGTGAAATACGTTGACACACCGGTACTTCAGATTCGCCATGAACTCAGCTACAATTGGTGCTCATTACATGTCTTTAGATAGTTTCATGTCAATTGTATGTCCAACGCAGGCAAAACATAACCTCTTTGGCAAAGGTAATTACGGCATAGACCAGCTCTAACTAAATGTTTTGAATTTTCTCTGGGAATTTTAGACAAAAGTAATCTTTGCAACTTCTCAACACATGATTACAATTTGTTTTTTACAGCTCACTTTAACAAAACAATCTGATATTTGTGTGTTTCCTTAAATCTCAAAATTGTGTAATACTCAGCGCGGAACCCAGCTGGCTCTAATTAGGATAGTTTGTGTGTATATGTGCTAAAACGCCTCTTCATGCATGCATGAAAGTTGTGCAAACTAAAATAGAACACAATCTTTAACAGATCCATCATTTGGCCTGGCTGCTGTTTTTTTTGTTTTTTTCCCCAGACGGCTGCACTGCACCAGGAACTACATCCATATGCATCTGTTCGTATCCTTCATGCTAAGAGCTATCAGCATTTTCGCGAAAGATGTTGTTCTGTACTCCGAGTCTCCATTAGAGAACATGAAAAGAATCACAATGGAAGACCTTAAGTCCATTACTGAAGCTCCACCAGTCAACAAGACACAGTTTGTAAGTGAACACAACTAAAAATTGAGAACTGTAATACTGTAATAAAAAGAGTGAAAATGTGATGTACATATAT
>JBAMHX010000009.1:16739639-16752434 GCA_037177515.1 Pseudomugil tenellus | reverse complement strand
TTATTATTATTATTATTATTATTATTATTATTATTATTATTATTATTGTTATTATTATTATTATTATTATTATTATCTGTATGGTTTTATATGTTTCTGGAGGTGTAAGCTATATCTGATGGAGATGGCAATATAGTTACAATTCAGACTCTTATTATGTCGGAAAATGACATCAGAGGGAAGCAGAGGGTTCATCTGTCACCTTAACCCTTTTTTATTTTTACTCTTATCAATCCTCATATTTTATTTTCTGCAGGTGTTGGGACATAAGTGCATGGAATTTGAAATGGATATATCAAGTGCCTATCTTGGTGGCCGTGGTGGTAAGTATATACTTTACCCTTAATGTGCAGTAAATTACAGGCACCTGTTTGCTTTACAGCTGCACAATGGGAGACCTTATTATGTTTGCAATCACATGTAATCATATCATTATTTCCTCTTCAGGTTAATTTCTTGTTATTTCTGAACATCATCAGAGTCTTGGCAACTAAACTGCGAGAAACAAATGCTGGAAGGTGCGATACCAGACAGCAGTACAGGTACAGAACAGTTTAAAAGGTCTTTCAGAGAACAACGGGTCTTTTTAAATGACTGATTCCCTGTGTCCTTATATGATTGCTTCATATATGTGGTTGTCCGCACCAAAAAAGCTAAGATGCTAAAAATCTATTGTTTATATACACATAATTTATAATAAAATACATATAAATATAACTATATGTATTTATTGTTTCATTCTGGCTAGAAGACATCTGTAATGTAAGTCAACCTGAAGCCAGGGTCTCAGGAAGTTAAATTTGTTTATGAATTGACCCATTTGCCTACATGAAAACTGGTTGTCACCCCATTTGCTTCATGAGATAAGTGATACTAACTGTCCATTCAGGTGTTATTTTAGTATTTTGAGTGAGAAAAGACACTTTTAACAATCATTAATATTAACACAATACTGTTTCATTCATTTTAAAGAATTAAAGAAAAAGTTATATAAAATAATACCATTTTGAAAGTGTACTGTGAAAAGTATTTTTTTAAAAAAATTATAAAATATTCAATTCAATTTCAATTCAATTCAACTTCTTTTTGTAGCACCATTTCACGACAATGTCATCTCAAGGAGCTTCACAGAGATCGGCCAATTAAAAGAAATAGACTTATATAGGGAACCAGCAAGATTGCATCGAATCTTGACTTCGATCCAATCTCCCATCCTGAGCAAGCATGCGGTGACAGTGAGAAGGAAAATTCCCTTTTAACAGGAAGGCAAAACTTCCAGCAGAACTTAAGGTAGCCATCTGCCTTGACTCACTGGGGTCAGAGAGGACGGGAAAGACAGAGTCATATACATTGCAGCTGCTACCCAGGAAGACCTGCAGATAAAGGAAAATATAACTGTTTTGCCACAGCATACTGACTTCTCTGCACCCAAATACACCAAGTATGTGTCTTTTACTAGCAGGCCTTCCTCCAAGTTATTGTATAACCCAGTGAAAAGCTATTTTTCAGTTATGCTTAAGTTTTTTACTATTTACATTCAAGCTCATTTATACATATCTCACACACATTTGTGCATTTATACAACCAGAGAACAAAATAAATGATTTTTGCATGCTGTTCCATTCATGTGTTCCAGTGTGCATCATCTTTGAAATTAGGTAAAAGAGGTAGATCAGATGAAGCTAAAGAAAGGAGAATATATTGATAAAAGATATTCTGATCTGGTGAAAGGGCCATTTAAGACAAATATAGTATAAACTCCAGACTACTGGAGACAATGTGAGCATTGCACACTCAGTGCCAGGGGATCAACATCTAGTTAACATAGATGCTCACATGAATCTGAGCTCTTCGCTGGTGTTTGTAACAAGCAACAGGTAGAAACTTTTTCCCTGATCACATGTCTTCTCACTTGAACTATTTGAACCATCACTTACACGAGTTTTGCACATCCGTGAGAGACGTATGCTTAGATTAAAAATATGTCCATAGAAGAGGGCTTCCAAGAAGACCCTCTCACCTGAGCAGTTTATGCCAGTAGTGCAAAGAAATGTCGCCAAACATAACTGAGAAGATGCACTTGGCAGCGAGAGCAAAGCTGGGATCTGAGAAGAAACTAATAAGTCAACCACAATTTATTTATAAACCATTTTAGATACTTGAGAGGTACAAAGTGCTATACATGATAATACAAACTTTGCGTAATGCAAAACATATATATAAAACGATAACTGCATGCTTTCTGCATACTAGCTCTTTCGCTGGCTCTATTTTATTTAATAAGACCCCCATAAGCGATTGAAGCATCAGTGGCTTATTTATCTTCTTGGGGTCTCAGAAAATATAATCAGACTGGACGCCGCTGTGAGGAAACAATATCTTGGGGAGCTGTCTATACCAGGAACCATCATGACCACAGAGGTCACCATGGGAACAGCTCAGATCCAGCAGACTGAACTTAGTGCAACAACATGGGTACAGTGCTGGACCCCTTAGCCACCCAAGCAAATGTCACATCCCATCTTTGAGGATCGCCATGAGAAAAACCCTAGAGTTGAACATTTAAAAGTATAACTTCAAATAAACCTGAATATAGTAAGATCAAACAAATACAATCTCTTTGGCAATAAAAGAGGTAATAAAAGTTACAAGTTTAAAAATATTGATGGAGTGAATTAGAACAATGTGCCCTGGTAACGCAGAACAATAGAAACAGTAGAAAAAGTTAGAAAACTGGTCACTTATAAATAAGTATAAAATTCTGCTCAAAACAAAAACTTTTGCTCTAAAGGTTTTTTTATTATTATCATTTCTAATTTGCAACACACACGTTAGAGATTCACACAGGGTGTAAAACAACATGGATTTAGATTTTTCTGCATTCTGCAGCAGTTTAAGTTTCTGCCGACAAGACGGTAATATCAAAACTGCAAAGGGCAGCAACTTAAAGTAGCCATGGCAGCTGATTAACTTAAATAAAAAAGTCATTTTTAAGCTATAACATCTGATTATTACCTTACTTTTGTATGATGTTCTTTGTAGCACCCAGAAATATAGTACTGGAATGTTGATTAAATTTTGTTTTTCTTGATCTGGGATTCTAAGACTTTTGAATGTTTTTTTCTGTAACTTGGATATCTTAACTGTTTAGTTGACAGTGTATTATGTTTTATTACAGAAAATTGTTGAAGTCCACATTGGTGTTGATGCCACTGTTTGGTGTCCATTACATCATATTCACTGCTATGCCATATACAGAAGTGTATGGAATTCCTTGGATGATCCAGATGCATTACGAGATGCTTTTCAACTCATTCCAGGTAAGGTTGTTGAGGTTTTGTTGAGATTTTATCTCTAAGGGTCTTTCATGTTCCCCTTTCAAATCTGATTGACCTCATTGGATTTAACATTTCCTTAGGATAAAGGTTATCACTAACAAACAGTTACAGACTTTCCAACCATTGCATTGCTTAACTCTTAATTTGTGGTAAGATCCTAATTAAGATGAAGAAAATGGCAGGGGTAACTGATGAGGGAAAATATCAGCAGTAATGCTAAATTATACAGCTAAAATGTCATATTAAGCGCATGCTAAATGTAGCTAAGTTGTGATTATGTCAGTAAAATTAATGTTCTTTTTCAGGGATTTTTTGTCGCAATTATATACTGTTTTTGCAATGGGGAGGTGAGTACTCAAAGAGTTTCAAAATATTTTTTTTTTCAACTATACTGCTTTTTTTATGTCTCAATGATTTTGTATTTTTTAAGGTACAAGCTGAGATCAAAAAGTCCTGGAGCAGGAGAACTCTGGCCCTGGACTTCAAAAGAAAAGCACGAAGTGGCAGTAACACGTACAGCTACGGGCCTATGGTATCACACACAAGTGTTACCAATGTCACGGCCAGGGGACCACTGGGTCTCCACCTCACCACGAGGCTGGGACCTGTCCCGGTGAATGGACATAGGAACCTTCCCGGGTATGTGAAGAATGGTTCCGTCTCAGAGAACTCTGTACCTTCATCAGGACAAGAGCTCCACATTCCTGAAGAGGAGCATCCCGCTCACATACGGCCCAGGGAGGATGAGAAACCCTCACCTTTGGTAGAAGAGGAACGGGAGACAGTCATGTGACTTTTAGGGAGCTGTGTAATGCAATGAAACATAGAAAGAAGCGTCATGGAATACTCTCAGGATAGTCTGAAGGGGATGACTGCAATCATCAACACTGCCAGTTTTTTTTTTCTCCTGTGAAACAAGCCAGAACATTGCCAGCTAATGGGGCTCAAGGCATAAAGGATGCATCGGTTTTGCAAGCTTCTGTAAGCAAGGATGACTCCCAAATTGTCGCCGCAATTACTCTCAGCTCTTTCAAGGACTGCCTGCCACAAAGAATGTGTAAAAGGCTAAAACAGACTGTCGTTTTGTAATTCTCTTCCACTGCCATGACTGTCTTTTTATTGAGTCTGTCTTGTGAGTCTTTTGTGCATATTTTAAGCTACAGTTTGGTTTGTTTGGTAGAGCAGCTTCTAAGACCAGCCTTGATCAACTGCTCTAAAACCAGGTGGGTCTTAAGTGCAATTAGTGGCACAATGGGAACAAGATTTGGATTAAGTGTATTCCTGACTTATAAAGTCCTTCATACTACAATTCCGAGGCATTTGTTCACGTTATGTGGAACTGCATCTCATTTGTATTTAGATTCACTTCAGTGTAAAAGGGAAGGTACTCAGGTAATGGTAGTCCTCTGTTGTTGCACACCTATTTTTATATTTTTTGAGGGATGTTTTAGCATAGTCTGCATTTCTCTTTAGAGGATGTCAGTGTGTTATACTGGGCTGTGTTAATTTTTGGCTTTATTTAAAAAAAATGGTGTACAGTTTCCACGATTTCAACCTAGTTTTCAGTCCTCTAAATATGATGGGTTTTGAATGGTAGAAATGAATGTATAATGTCCAAATTAAAAAAAGAACACATCAAAGGTGATTACGCCAATATAGTTATATTTCTTCAAAAGTTATTCAGTGTTACTAGAATAAAAGATGAAATTCTGATAAAAATATATCTTGTATTCCAAGCATTTCAAAAAGGTGACAGCTTAAAAAAAAACTAACAAAAAAGAAACACTTTGTGCAGCAGACAGCCTTAAACATAAGAAATTAAATTAAAAAAATCAGAGAAAATCTTAATCCACCGGAAGACAGAGAGTAATAGGTGCAAATGAAGGAACAGTCATTTTAAAGACAGTCCAATGACGTGCTGCTTTTTTTTTTTTTTTTGTATATATTCAAGTCACAATGTTTACAAAAATCAGAAATACATTCTATTTGTGAGCTAAAGTTTTGATGTTCTAAAGCTATTGTAATGTATTTTTGCTCATGTGCTTGTGTTTAGAATGTTGGTCATGTATATAGTTGAAACAGAATTGGTGGATATATTTGCAGGTGACGGGGGGCATTCATACTATTATTTACTGAAGCATTCCACAAGATATTTTTAACTCTGTGTCTTGAAAATAACTGCACTCAACCTGCATGGCTGGCAATGTAGGTCGCATCTTCTATTATACCAAAGAGAAAAAGGCATGCTATGCCTTCAGAGAAAAAGGTTAAACAGCAAAACAGATTTGTATCGTCATCCAGCGCATTGTTTACCAGAACAAATGGTATATGTGTTGTAGTGACAGAAAATAATAATAATATTCTGCTAAATGATAAAACAATTCTATTAATTTGAAAGGTAACATGGTTATAGGTAATTACTTGCCTTGTATTTTTAATTTTACTTAAGAAATTAAATTAAGCACAAATGAGGCGATGTTTGTATTTGTTTGTTAGTTTTGTAATGCACTCTCTATTCAATTTTGATTGCAGTTCCCAGATTTGATGAACTAGTTGCCAAATTCTTTCAGGTTTTATTTGATCCTTCAGCAGTGTCCAAATTAAAATGGTGGACTTAGCAATATAAGTACCAGTATTTATCACATTGTTTTAAATCTTGCCAGAAGAAATAGACATCACCAGTTAAAAGCAATTGTACTGAAAAGTAATCATGCTTTCTTTTCAGAAACCATATGAATTGTCTTCATGTTTCTGCTGTTCAGCTGTACTTCTTTTTTCTTACTAAAAATATATGCAGTCAAAAGACCAAAACATACTTAAAGTTATATGAGATATAATTTACACTGTTACGCAACAGAATTTAATTGTTTTTTTGTTTTTTGAAATTTTGCAATCAAAGATGTCTTTTTTAAAATTTGGTTATATTTTCTGTCATGATTATCATTTTTATTTTTGTATTCTATCCTTAAGAGTCAAATGTAATCCCCTCAATAAGCAGCTTACAGTCATTGTTTTAGTAATTTGGAAGTGTTCACGCTGCACCTGTTGTTTTTTTATATTATACACAGTTTCTATCTAAATATATTTCTAACCCATTTTTAGAGGTACATTTGTTCAGTGGAGCAAAACGTGCTCCTTTGATGGAAATACAAAGATAGGGTGAGAGACATCTTGACCGTGTTGGAGGAGAAACTAACATGTAATTTAAACCTTTTGACCGAATTATAGAGAATTACACCGATGCTGCAGTAGTTTCGAAGGCATCCACTTTTAATTTGAACTTCCAACTGTCTTTGCTAGTCAGCTTTGACAATTCCATCACGGCTGCAAGAGTAGGTTTAGTGGATTGGCCATATCTATAATTACAGGTGGCTTCGGGCCACAGAGATGGAAAAATAATAAATCTGAGTCCGGCTGATAGTTTTGTCACTTAATGACAAAGTTTTTTTATACCATAGAAAATGTTATCTTTTTATTTAACTAGTTCCTTCCAGCCAGTTTTATTGCATTCCCAACAGTTTTGTGGAAACTAAATTTAGCTGAACATGAATGGGTTGTTTTTGTTATGTAATAAGATCAAACACTATCAGAGCATGACCTTTTTTTTATTGAGAAACACTTGGAATGGAAATTTATTTGAGCACTTTAATACCCTAAAATACCATATTCTGCTCTGATTGTATCTTATAAAATGATTGTGTTTTAAAATTAAGTGTACAATATGGCCATTAATCATAGAGCTAATGTTGTATTTCATTTCAAATACCTGTCACTGAAGTATGCAGTATGTGGGGTTTTTTTCTCATTTATTTATCTTGTGCGGAAATGTCCTCAGTGGAGCCAACATTAGTCTTCATGCTTTATATATAGGCTACAGTATGGGCAGTGTTTTCTTAGACACGTCTCATATTCTCTTCACTCCATTGTGATGGGGTCATGTTGTAGATATCAGTGTAAGCTTTGCATAAAATGTTTTTGTCTAATCCATTCTGTTCATCAGTGAATTGTGAATAAGACAATAAATCTATAATTCTACTGATACTCTTGCATTACTCTGACACATACAGAAACACTTGTTATGCCTTTTCTTGTGTTTACTCGTTTTATTTTTGCATACATTTATATAAAAAAGTACTTTAAAAAAGTGCCCAACTGTTTGTGTATGAAATATATAAAAGGACTTTTTTCAGTGTTCATAGGAGAGTCAAGTTCACTTCTGAGCTTTCTTGCCACCCCCTTTAGCTCCAGCTTTTCCTCCTTTCTCCTCCTTCTCACTCCTTTTCTCTTTGCCATCACCACCACCTTCTTTCTTGGATGTTCCCTTTTCACCCTTTTCACCTTTCTTCTTTGTTGATCCGTCTTTTTCATCTCCTTTTCCTTCTTTGGCACTTTTGCCCTCTTTCTTGCCCTCCTTGGTTTTCTTTTGTCCCTTTTCAGCTTCCACTTTCGCAGACACTGTTGTTACCTCCTCTTTTTCTTCTGGTTTTGCAGCTGCACAAAAACAAGATGAAAAGGTTAGAGGCAGCGTCGGGTATCATTAGTTTCTTCCCTGAAATGGTAAGAGACAATTTGCTTTAACATATTCTCTTGCCAAGTAGGCACATCATCAAAGTATTTCTCTTGTGAGCTGTTAAAATAACCATGATCTCATCATTATTTCAAGAGGAATGTTTTAAGTGCACTACATGAGCGTGGGGGGAAAATACATGTTTTTGTCTCGTTTACACTAATAATCTTTGTGTTTAAAAATGCTCTTAGTATTATATTTAGGTTTTTATGTATTTTCCTTCATTTTTTTTCATGTTTTCTCATTAAGTTATCTTTGATTTTCAGTGTTAGACAACTTGCTTTCTCAACAAAACACATATATAACAAAGCCTTTGCCGTTGGAAGGGAAAGCTGGGTGTATATCCCCGAACGTCCCCAATCCTCATACCTCCCAATCCTCGAATAGACACAATACAATAATATAAAGCCACACATGTTCAGTCCCAAAGCTCAACCTGGTGTTGAAACTTTGAACCAGCCTGCTATGACGTCAGGAAAGGATGCATCCTGAGGTCATGGCCTTTTATTTGCACTTCATTTGAGGTCAATGTGACAAATAGTTGTAGTTTCAGCCAAATACCAGATTTTTTGTGCATAAAGTGCCACCTGGTGGGGAAACCATAAATCAAATAACTGTGAAATTCTATACAGATCGTCCCCTTGGGGACCTACACAGGTGCACCGATCAAAATTCAACTGTAAAATACAAATTATCTCACTCACACGAATGGTGGTTGTGATAAGAACATTATATTCACGACACTTTGCATTTGGGGATATAATAAATAAAATGCTGGCTTTCTTTAACACATTAAAAAGAGATAAATGAGCTTGACTGTCTCCAATAAGAAATGGAACAAGCCAGAAATATTCATTCAATTTTAACTAAAAATTACATACATACTTTTAGGCTAGAGAGTTTCCCTGCTTCAACAAGTCTTCTAATTACCCATTGATCATTGAAGTCAGGTATGTTGCAGCAGGTAAACTCCCTGCATGGCTTGCAGCTCTCATGGACTGGAGCCACCCTTAATTTAGGCATATAGACATGATACTGGTGTCAAATGTAAACTGGTAGCCCGATTATACCTGGTTGTTGCAAATGTATGACTGTGTCTATAAATGACCAATTATAAGGCTAACTATTAGTACATTTTAAAATCCTTTTGAAGAGATATTTTACAGAACTTTGCACATCCTTTCATGACAACATATAAAAGGTGCCTAGAAAGCAGGTCCCTATCACATGTAGCCAATGCAAAAGCTAGCTAGTAAGGATAAACAACACCATTGCTCTTTTTGGGGGTAGTGGAGCCTCTCGTTTGTTATATTTTAGCTTTTTTTCCCAGTAGCAAACACTTTCCTACAGTTCATGCACGTAAATAAAGGCCAAGAAGCTAAATGATAAGTAAAACTTAAATTATTTTAGTACCCATGTTAGTAAACATAGCTGACGTGAAATAATAAAGAACATATCACGATATATGTGTTTAGAAGATTAATTTTTTCCCACTATTTTTCCTTATGCTGTTAGTTTCAACTGTAGTACTTTGCTTTTTTCTATTCTCTTCATTTTTTAATTAAATATGGGTATGATTTTCAGAACATATTTGGAGCAGGTGCATCTTTACAGCAAGAAATAGCTTGTTTTGCCGATGGCTAGATTAAGCTTATGAACTCAAATATGTGTCACACTAAAACATTGCGGGAAAAAAAAATCTCAGCTCCAACTTATACAATTTAGAGACGTGTTGTTTTGCAACCAAATCTGCTTGACATAACTTACATGTGCTATTATGAAACAGACTCACTTATAGTTTTATGGACCTCACAGTACATGAGCCAGTTCAGATATGTAGGGAATGGATCTATAACTAGTATATATAGTGTATTACTGTATGACAGAAAACTTTTTAATATTCAGCTACTTGAAATGATCTGCTTTGTACTTGGGAAGTAGCAGGTCTGGAGAGAGTTGATGGAATATAAGTGAAGGTGCCAAAGTTTTTCCGCTGCTCTGTATTTCTTATTATAGTAATATTTCCAGTCCCTGTAATTTCCTTCAGGGTGTGAGGCTTTTCAGGGTTATGGAGAAATAGTTAAACATTGATAGAGCCTGAATCTTGGCAGCCTTTTGCTCTAATTGTAAGATATTTTGGCTGTGAAACTGAACAGGTTCATTCTTTTTTTTCCTAACACTTTCTTCATCCGAGATCATTTCAATAATTTCTTTACCTTTAAACTTTCAAATTGTTGTTTTGCTGTAGCAATATACTACATAAGTGTAATAAGATGTAGGAGACCGTTTTTTTTAACATTTGTGACAAGCAAAAATTTAGGCACCAAGTCAAATGATGTAGTACTGTTAATAGTTAAGTGAGTAGAAGATGAGATTTTCTTCAAAAGACTGGATGCCAAAGATGATGTAAATGATTTTTGTAACATAATGGTGAAAAGCAGGAAAGGGACACTGCTGTAAGGATTTCCATTCTCAAAGTCATCTTTAACAAGATTTCAACTCATTCAGCTTGTTATTTCTGCAACTTGTTCACAATCATGATTAGAACAGGCCAAGAAATGTAAATTACAAAGCCTTACAGATACAGTTCTTCCACCCTGTATACTACACCCTTAACGATCATGAGTCTTGGCCTCTATGCATCTGCCAAAAACACTGAAATTTCAAATAATTACTGCCCACATTCTCTCAAAGGCTGAGAGAAAACAGCAAGAGTAGTGGCAGCCACATTCAGGAGGTTGAGGATTAATTATGAAATGGCAACCAGAAACTGTGGCAGTCAACTTATAGGAGAAAATCAAAACTTTCATTTTTCTTTCTTGTTTAAAGGATTGCAGATAGGACTAATAAAAAGTCATATTTGACTAGGAAAAAAAGGAAAAGAAATGGGGGCAAAAATGCATGAAAGACTGCAAGAACTTCACAGAGCTAAAGGGTTTTTTTGCACTTTTACACTTTCGAAAGCAAAAAGCATTTACATCCGAGAAGTTTTACAAATAATTGACATGAGCTAAAAGTTGCTTCAGGCCTTCATGCTTTGTTATGTGTAACCATTTTGAATAAAGAAGTAATCTTTCTTCAAACATTAAAGAACTATGTCATCTCTAACTTCCTACCTTTTGAAAACCAGGTCATGTTTTGTCACCTTTAAAGTGAGTTATTCACAGTTCCAGATTTGATTTTATTTCTATTTAATTGTATTTATTGATCTATTTTAGTAATTACCACTATATCATGTTCAGTATTTTCATTGCTGGTTACTCCTGATAAGCAATTGTAGATTCTCAAGCCCAGAGCCTTTCATTTTACTCGGAGGCTCAGGATAAGCCCTTATGCTGAGAAAAAATAAAGAATGTTTTGGTTGGTTTTGAATTAATTTGTCTTAATAGTAAAACATTTAATTCTTCAGATGTAACTGTTAATGTTGGTGCATTATAAGTTCAGCTTGCACAGAAGGGACATCAGTTTGCACATTTGCTTCCACATGTTGCCCTCCTGCTTAGTTAATCGAGAGGAAGCAGAGCTTGCATTGTGTTGGGCTCGGGTTGAGATCCACTGCAGAAAAGATGTCCTCCCTTTTTATTATAGTTGCATACCTTATCTCCTGCCCCTTTCCCAGCCACACAGTTAATTAGTTATGTGGTTCAAGATAAGTATTCACTCCAATGCGTATTGAATCAACTTCCTGTTATGACGAGAGAGACTGAGAGATATGGATGCTTTCACAACACAGTCTGATTGTATTGTTTTTATTCCACAATAAATGCAAACCTTATTTGAATCATTTGTTTTGCAAGAACTAATGAGTAGTTCAAGGTATAATCTTCCATAATTAATTTCAGAATAATGCCTAAATTATGGGCACACAAGCATAAAATATGGAGATGAAAAGCCAAGATTGATATCAGTCCATATCACCATTTTTAAGTTTGAAAAGCCATAGACAAGTAAAAAATGACTAAGATAAAAACTAAGTAAGACACTAAAGAACAGTAGAAAAAACATTTCATCTGCTCAAACCTGTGCTGACAGCAGTGATCAATCATGAACAGCAGACGATGTGAACACTTTGCTTTATTCTAAGCTAGTGAACAGGTAGGTAAGGTAACAGATATGAACAGTTGATAGACATTAAACATGAAAAGAGCTTCATGCATGAGCGTTTGTCTGAGGAAATTCATTTTGCTTTTATAATGATCATGCACGTGCATATTCATTAGGTAAAATCTAAATCATTTAGTTCTTTAGCAAGAAGGGCTTCACAAACTACAAAAGTGCGTGCTCTAATAGTCAAACTACCCCAAAGACTAAATATTTGCAAAAGCAACACAATGTGCATTTTCAGCCATTTTCTAAAACATTACACTACATCACTACCAAGAAAAATATGGAGAATTTTAATTGTGCTGTACTTTTCTGGCTACATTTAAATACATATGTGGTAAGCACCTGAACAAGAGATGTTTCTTTTGTGCTGATTTTTTCTAAACTCAGTGCATAGCAATGGAAGAAGAGCAGATGGACTGAATACACAATCAAATCAAGCATTTGTGATAAACGCATAAAAGGGACTTCAAAAGCAGCTGCCACTTTGTACACTGTGTTGTAAAGCAATTAAGCCAAAGAGGGGTTGCTGAAGGAAGATAAGAGTAGAAGAGAAGGATAAAAGCATCATCCCGTCTCCGGCAAAGTGTGAGAGCTTGTTTGCTCCATGATGACCTTAGTTGAAAGGTGACTGTTTTTAGCTCTGTTAGCTCTCTTAGTAGGGACCTGCTCAGATACTGTCTGGACTGCAGAGGCGTCAGGCTTAGCTGGAAGAGAAGAGAAGAGAAGAGAAGAGAAGAGAAGAGAAGAGAAGAGAAGAGAAGAGAAGAGAAGAGAAGAGAAGAG
>JBAMHX010000009.1:16718233-16728838 GCA_037177515.1 Pseudomugil tenellus | reverse complement strand
TTACTAGCATGGTGTACCTAATAAAGTGGCCGGTGAGTGTATATATATATATATATATATATATATATATATATATTTTTTTTTTTCAAAGAATTCTCTTGGATCCTGTTTTCTTCAAGTACTTAACTTAACTTGCATTGTTCCACCACCACCAAAAAAGAAATGTATGTAGTTAATTTTTCTTTCTTTTTAAACATATCCTGTTTAAAAATTGTTTTTTAAGGATGTTTAATCTCAATGTCTTTTGAAGACAAGAAGGAAGAATGCGTCACCAAGTATTATGCGTAATCTTGCAATAAGTACAAAAACTGGAGCAATTTGCAGTATTTGTATTAATTAGTGGAGATTATACATGGCATGATTAGTCAGACTTATTCTGATCAAGGAGAAATGTATTCTGCTGTAGCAGCCAGGAGCCCCAGCCTGAGGCATTTTACTGATAATTACAACCCTCGTCTGCATCTGGGCAGAAATAGCTCACAGACATAGGCTTTTGTTTGAGTTAATGCATGCAATAACAATACTAGTACTTTATCAGTTGGATCCTATTCATACAGCGACAAATATAAGATATTGATATTGGTGCTCTTCTAGTACTCTGTTTATACAAGAAAATAAGCAATGTTTAGTAATAATTGGTCATAACGTGTTGCTCTCCTGTTTAATCTTCATGAGAGACATTTTGAAGCTTTTCATATGATACAGAAGCTTCAATCTATTTGTAACACTTTCTGTGAACTCAGCAAACTCTCCAAAAAGATTTCATTTAGTGAAACTACTAAAGAAGGATCTTTCATGCAGCCAGTTGGGATCTGAATGTTGAGGAAAACCTAAAACCCAAAAAATCCAATGAGAATCCAGCTTGTCAGAATGAAGATGTTTGCCAACATTTACTAAATACTTTATTTTGCTCCTTATATTTAAAGTAAAATTTAATTTTCCGAAGGTTTTTACTTCTCCAGTACCTGAGTACCACTACTGAATGTGGTTTTATTTGAAAAATGCATAGACTGTATATGCATGCACACTATTTTCTATAATCACTTCCTTCCTCACAGTAAAGGTACTGAGATTATACCTTTGCTTTATTACAGAAGGGAGTCCTGATGATAGGAAATTGAATGGCTTTATTGGTTTTTGCACCTCTGCAGTGTTTAGCAGGAAGGCTAATTTGAACACAGCTTTGAAATTCATCCTGCTCACTTGTTAGTTTTTATGTTGATAAAAAGCCTGGCATTTCCATCCTTCTTTTGCATGTATGATTTTATTACATTTAGGTTTAAAGTGAGTTATACAATGGATTTCTTAAAGGAAATACTACTATTAAAAACCAACTTATTTGTTTAAAAAGATTGCTAATCAAAAACTTTTCCTTCATGTAGCCGCAGTTTTCAATAAGTGTGCAACACTCTACCGTTCCATTGTAATTCTTGTAATTTAATTTTGCACTTACCAATGTGATTAATTGCAATTAATAAGAAAAATCAATGGAAATAATCAAATTAAATAATGTCAAGGTGGTCCGGAAATTGGTAGCACAAAGGACATAAGTAAATTTCTCATCCCATGTACACCTCAAACTGTCAAAACAACTTGGAATCTTCACATCTACAGAAATACTTAGAAGATTCTGCATGTGTGGTATCCCTCAGTGCTGGACAAGAAGCCAGCTGCAGTCACATCACTTTGTGGCACAGTGTGGGAATGCTTGCTGCACAGTGGAAGAGGTGGAAGTGGTGTTGGAGTATCCAACAGTAAAAACAGTAAAAGTGTAGGTTGGGAGTCTTAAAAAATTATACGATTAAGGTCATACTGAAAGTCAGCACTGTTAGAAAATAGAAATTTGATCTGTCAAAGATAGGAGGGAAATTAAAAATAAAAATCAGATAGACTCAAATGAGTTAAAGACATTTCTTTCCTCATGTTTTGTTTTTTAGCTTTTTATTGACAAAAAAAGAGAGGTTCAAACCAACATGCTTTATTTCCAAAGCTGAGACACAGAAGGTCAAATTACGTGTCTTTTTTAAAATGATCTGTGTTTGATATTTTCATTTTATGTTTGTCTACTGAGCAAGCAAGAAACCCACTTGGAGCCATTAATGCATGGAATCATCAGAGAGAGGACAGGAAGGTAGTAGAGCCTCTACTTACTACTAAACAAGTGTTCAAGTAAACAGCTTCCTTTCAGATTTTGGTGTCCTGATGGACATTCTTCATTCTGTCAATTTTGTTTTTGAATTGCTTAACAAACCCTTATCCATTTATTTATGGTAGTGACATGTGTTTATATTATATTATATTATATTATATTATATTATATTATATTATATTATATTATATTATATTATATTATATTATATTATTATTGTTTTCACTATTTTATTTTGTTATTTGTGTTATTGTATATTTTATTTTTGACTTGTTTCAGTTTACTCTTATTATTTACATATGTTTAGAATAAAAAAGCATCATCGTCATCATCACTTTAATGTGCTTAAAAAACACATGGGATTGGACTTTAATGTACCTCAATTAGCAAAATACAGTCTTTGTAATCTTACATTTTTGGCTAACTAAAGATTATCTGATTCTGTCATACTTCATTAATGAAACCCACTTTTTTAAAGACATAAAACACCATATTTATCAAGCTCTGTAGAAAATATTTTAGCTTACTTTTTGAATTTTTACCAGCTGGCAGTAAATTAAGCGTGGCTTTTTAAAAACACTTTCAGTAGGCTGCCCATGTCAATAATCATGAATCATATCATGAATTAAATTAAATGACACCCTGCTTTTTTCCTGCTTTATTCTGGCCCAATTAGCTTTCATCAATTTTTATATAAAATATTTTACTAAGTTACAGTATGTGAACTTACAGACTCATAAAGAATTATTCAGTGGATATCAGTGTCAAAATAAACATTCATGCATTTACATTAATGAAATGCACACAAATAGAATTCTTGTGACCAATAACCAGTCTCCTGGGTTGTCGTTGCGCCTCAGCTGGAATGGCACCTTCTTTAGTCTTCCCCCAATTATTTCTGTCCCTCTCCACTGCAAACTATTAGAAAAGGTAAATTTAGGTGCTCATGGTGAGTTCAAGCAAACATCTCCAGAAGGCTGTTGATCTTGCAG
Source organism: Pseudomugil tenellus (assembly GCA_037177515.1). Taxonomy (NCBI): domain Eukaryota; kingdom Metazoa; phylum Chordata; class Actinopteri; order Atheriniformes; family Pseudomugilidae; genus Pseudomugil; species Pseudomugil tenellus. The sequence continues at coordinate 16,725,697 of JBAMHX010000009.1, read as the reverse complement.
GCAGTGATCGTGCTTGTGAGCCAAATGTCAATGCAACTGTGTCAGCACATAAGGGACTTGTTAAACAACTTTGTTTGCAAAGGGACATGCATGCCCTCATGTCACTGGTCCTCCTGTCTCACATACAATCAGCACAGTGCCTTCTGTATGTAGCTGCCTGTGGCTCTAAAGATAATTGATACACATAAAAACCTTCAGTTATTGTTTTATATACAAATAAATATACATGCACAAAGTTTAATTTCACAAACAGAATGTCTTCTCTGACAGAAGTATTTTTAAAGACGTTTTTAAAATGCAACTATGTCAAGAGAATAAATTAAAAAATATATTAAAATGGTTTAGGTTTTTTTTGTCTTTTTTTCATAGCATCATCAAAATTGAGGTGAAGGGTTTCCTGAATAAACACGTTTTTTTTGGACATTTTACTTTAGACAAATTGTAGTAAGCAATCCAATTTGAAATGAAAAACATGTTGAGGGGATGAGATGAAGGAGTCACATGTCAGCCTTCAGTTGCAGAGTTTGTCAAAACATAGCAGCTGTCTGCATGGCTGTCTTTCAGTGGAAAGGAGCTCCCTTTTTCCTGTAGTCCCTGCTATAAACCTTCTTAACATCTCTTTTAATTTATCATCTGTATTTTTGCTTATATCAGGCCAGATAGTGCACAGTAGCTTTTAATCCTTAAACTGTTTATTTTACCATTTTATAGAGGAAATTTGTGGGACTTAATCACTTGGTTTGGGTGGACAAAATCTAGAGTAATTTTTTCTTATCCACTTGCTGCTTCAAGTGTCGACCCTTTAACTATTGTCACTATATTTACTGTTGTTTTAAATATTAGTTTTAAAAAAAGAACATTGATTCTTATTGTTATTGGTCTGTTTGGTTGTTGTATTGCTTGGTGTTTCCCATTGTTTAGTCATGTTGCAGACTCTGAGGCTTTCCACATAGTGTGTGTACAGAGATCACATGGCTTTCATAATGCATACAGGCTAACTGAACAGAGCCAATCATTTTATAGTTGTTTATCCATTCATTACATTGTCTCTTATCTGGGATTAGGTCATGGGAAAAGCTGCCTTGACAAAGATAGGAAGATTACCCTCCCTCTTACATCTACCAGTTCATGTGGGAAGTTTCTGAGACATTTTCAATGATTTTCAAAGCCAGCCGAGTAAAATAGTCCCTCCAGGTCCCGGGTCTCCTCTGGTTGGTCACAGTATTGATGTTCTATTGTGGACTTCTGTTTTGTTTTCATCTTTATTTTCATTCTCCTTGACCTTTATAAACTCCTCCCATGCTTGATTTTTTTTACGTCAGTAACTGCTAAAGCTATGATGAGCCTGAAGAAACCCGTGAGCTGATTTAACAATCCCACAGGCCAAAACGGCAAAACAAGATTTCTTCAGCTTGATTTGAATTCTCACTGTTTGTATCCACGAATTCAGGAAGTACCAATGACACCAACTCCAAAGTCAATCATCAAACTGCTGCTTAGTGTGCCCCATACCACATGTGGACACTCTTTTGCTTGAACATGATGTTTCTTATGATGTTGTTAATGAACAATCAAGTACCTATAGGTCTCACCTTCACTGAACTGCTGTTCAGTGTACATGCTCAAACGACAGGAAGGAGGTCATACTCTTTGCAGAGGGGTAAACCCTAAAAGACACAGAGGCAATAAGGGTCCCTATACTTCTCGGTACCTCTCACTTTGAATGGAAGAGGGTTCAGCCATTCTCTAGGACTCTACTACCAGAGGCCATGTTGTATGTGAAGGTTATTTTATCTATATTTAATCAGAACTCTTTAACTACTGTTTAACTACCAACTGGTGCTGCTTCCCCACCTGAGAGGGGTGACGTTTCATGTCCTTAGAGTGAACTTCCACACCCAAGGATCACTTTCAGCTTCGGAGGGGTGAGGCTTCTTTTGGGCAAGCCTAACATGGCCCCCACGTGCTTAACAATGTGACCACCAGAGTTCCATAGTGGGGTTCTAGTAACCTATGTCCAGGTAAGCAAAACCTTGAACCAATGTTGCTCTGCATCATAAGGGGGTCCTGAGCCATCTGGTCTTGTCTAGTTCCTTATTGACTTTTTTGCTAGGGGCGACCCTACCAGAGACATAAAGTCAGCAACAACATAGCTCCTATGATCTTTGGGACATGTTAACCCCTCCGCCATGGTAAGGTGGCAGGTCAAGGGGAGGTAATTAGCAGCACCAAAGGCTTCAAAGCAAGAGAAGGATTTTATGTGCACACATAACTTCTAAAATAATATTTTTCTTAGAATTAAAGAAAGAAAAAAACTGTATTGCACTGATGCCAGATATGAAACCAAGTGATTTTATTCTTTACTTTGGAATCATATTTTTGAATGAAGTGTGAGTTGAACTTAACTAAGTAAGCAAGAGAAAGACTTAGTTTTGTGTGGTTGTAATGTCATATAATAGTGTTTTGTATTGACTATGCCCTCATAAATGTGCAAATTAGCTATATCATGCTATATCATGGATGTGCAAATTAGCTATAAAAGCTGCCCTGCACAGTCACAGAGACTTGACTTGAAAAATGTCTGATGATAATAAGCAATGTGGTCTCTCGCCTCTTTAAATATGATCTCACACAAGAAGACATTTCTAAAAGATCTGAACTTGATTTGTTTGTCTTGAGCACAGTTTTCCAGTTCGGCCCTTTTCAGACAGTGAATGAATAACACTAATGGCTTCTTTAATCTTGTTAGTGATGACTTTGATTATGATTATGTCATATTAATGTCAATGTTCCTTATAGCATCATCCAGATATCCATCCCATTGATGGACAAACATGTCAAGTGTGTTGCATTTTGTGTAAAACATACTAATGATGAATGGGATGAACTGAATATTTGTATTTTTATTTATCCTTTTAGAACAGTGTGTTTTATTTAAAAAAAATATTCTTACTCGCTTTGATTAATTCCCCTAAAAGAATTTAAAAAGCTTTTAACAACTCAAGATAAAACATTTATCCATTTTTTCACCATCATGTCCATCTTTTATGTGTGTGAGACGTTAAACCAGCAAAACCTATATAAAAATTTTTTAGAGGTGGTCTCTTATTTCTTTGACTCAGGCACTGAAAAAATGTCTTGATGCCACACATTTTACTTGTAAGTAAAACCACCGAAGTAGGAAAGTTTGGTATTGCAGTTATCAATTAGTTTAAAAATAATATCCACTGCATTCCTGTAAGCAGCAGATTATGTGCCAAACTAAAACCCGCCAATGTTTGTGGTTACTGAGACTGCATATGTTTCAGACGTGTAATTTTTACATTTTATTATGCTGTCAAACTGATGAAAAAGAGTGCATGTCTGAAAGCGTCTTAAAATGTTAAATGCGTTATGCTTATTGACAATGAAACCGCACTTGCCCTGAGCCCATATGGCTAGCTTCACCACAAAATGGTTTCTGTTTTCAGTGCAGTATTGCCTCGGGGCAGAAAGAGCAAGGTCAATCAATATTGGTTTTCAGCCTTTTCCCATGGCTTTAGATATGTTTCTGGATTCTTTAAACTTGTTAACCATTTGAATAGTTGATGAGGAAACTCCAGAATTCTTTGCTATTTTTGATAGATCGACATTAAATAATTTAACTGTTTCTTTACTAAACTTCCTTATAATACTGAAACTAAATCCAACTATATACTCCAACCATAAGAATATAAATTATTTTCAAAGATTCACATTAAAAGTTGATATCATCAACAGTCCAAGACTGACCACACTGCCACCTAGTGATGCTACTTAAACTTGTCTTAGGGAAAAAGCTGCAGATTATACAGTATCAACACACTGCTAAAGTACAGCACATGACCATACAAAACTGTAATCTCAATCCGTTTGGAGATGAGCAATAAACAACAAGAAGGTTGAACTAAATACCAGTATTGTGCTGATTGCAGTCACCCACAATTCTCAGAGGAGTTGTACACTTCCACATTCACTTCTGATTATCAGTGTCAGTAACACTTGCACATCCTAGAGACTTTGATCAGCATAGTCCAGGAAAATGTGGTCAGCACTCCTGCAGTGTCCTCGTGAAGATAACAAGTCATTACTTTATTTCAGCTTACCGTAAATGAGCACATTAGGACTCTTCTGTTTATTTTCTTTCCATTACATGTAAATTAGAGGCACTAGGAGATGAATAGTCTCATAGAGGTACAAACCGTTTTCTGGCCTGAGTAAAGTTCACAGATCCCTCGTATACTGATGGCTAACTTTAACCTCTGCGTTCACAGCGCCACTATTTACTTTAGTTTCTGGATGCAGTCAATGGTCTGCAGGAAGCATTGGTCCAGAACGAGGGAATACCTCTGAGGAGAAGGATGGAGAAAGGAGTCATTCAAACCTGGAATGACAAATAGCTGAGGCTGTTTACGTATGCTGTGTTTACATAAGTTTGTGTTTGGTTTGGTGGGTTATTGGGCATTTTGGAATAAATCTACACCTTTCTGCGTAATACAGCTACATAAAACAATAATAAAATTGTTTGTTGAAGTGTAATTTATTTGAAGGTGATGACACTTAAATAACTGTAATCAACAAGAGTAGTCATATTAAGCTGTAAAATTAGTTTAACTGAACTAACAGTAAGAAGTGCTGGACAGCAGCAAGTATTTGGTTTGGTTATAAAACTACTCTTGTTCTTATCATCTACTTTGTTTTTTTATTTTTTAAAAAGAAGAGTGATGTTAACAAATACTTACTTCATCTACAGTTGTGTTATAGCAGATTTGAAATAATAATAAAAAAGCTCAACATGAATTAAGTCAATTCAGAATTGGATGCAGTGACGGATTCTGACAAGTATTTGCTTCATCAACACCGTTTCCGATGCATTTATATGTGTTTTGCAGCCATGCAGGTTATCTGGTCCTCCATAGACACATCATCATGCTCTGGCACATAAAAAAGGGTGCTTCACCTTCTATCCCGGAGGTATTCAACACAAGCTGTTTTTTATTACTTTGGACATACAGGTTTTCTTCATCATGTCCAAACTCTGATATTTTTGTCTTGTGACACTTTCACGCTCAGTCCAAAGGGGACCTGCCAATCTCCCACAGGGTCCTGGAAGAAATAGTGCGGTATTTGAACCAGCACACTAAGTCAGCCATAATTTTAAATTAAGCCTGATGTGGAGCGGGGAAATAAGGAGGCAGGGGGTGGGTGGGGAGGGGGGGGGGGGTGGAGGGCGTTCTACTGAAACCCTTTCAGCTCCATCAGAAGGAAATAACTCGGATGTTAGTATAAAAGTGAGTATGAATGTGGGGACCAATCCCGTCAGCTATATCCATACAACCTTTGGATTAAGAGTCTAAGATCATCTGTTGCTCTGGGGAATGTCAGGATGGACAGGGTGAGGAGTGGGGGTTGTACAGCTTGAGTTAGCATTTATGTTCAACCATTACTCCCAGACAACTGCTTTAAAATAATGAATAATTAATAAAGTATATAAAATGTAACTTTATTTAAATTTGATGTTTTTAGTGAGGTGGGGGATATAAATAAGAGTTATTACTTTGTGCAAACATCTGTAACACCTCAAAAACACACCCAGTTAGACTAAAAAGAAAAAGGAATTAAAAGAAATGCATCATCATTAATAAAATCAATTTGTTTTTTCACTGAATAAACTGAATAAATGTCTTTTGCTTTATCCAAAACAAAATTGATCCACTTAGAGATGCCCATATTGGGCTCACTATGCATCAAGAAAGGAAAAGCTTTATTTTATAAAATGTGACAATTGACATTTATGAAATCACAAGACAAGATATGAAACCACAGAGAGACATCCTATCAACGTCATGCATTTTTTAAATCAATGGGAACACTTTTTAGCTTCTATGGGGGATAAGTTGAAAGCTTTGCTTCTTAAGGTCAACAACTCTTTAAATTGAGGTCACCTGATCTTATAGAGTAACTATTACAAACCAATATAAAGTAGGGAAAAGGTAAGATATCTATATATCTGTGTGGCCAAAAAGAAGTTGTTTCCTGCAGGCTGCTATTTGTCACATGTGACAGGAGAAGGTAGGGCTCAGCTGGAAGTGAGGTTGAGCAGGGACCAGCCAGTTCCCCTGGTTAGTGTCTTGTCGGTGCTGTCACAGAGCCTCGAGGAAAACATGCTTGACTTGTCTCATCACGTCACTGCAAAGCTGCAGGTCGTGGTGGACAGTGCTCTTTAGGGATGCCCTCAGTACCTCTGTTTCCTCCAGCTGAATGGACAGCCAGTAGACAGCATACAAGAACAACATAAACAAGCCTGTGCAGCCAAAATGAGCAATGTCCATGGGCAGAGTCTCCATTGCTGCACATTATTTGTCTTGTTGCCTGTCTTGTTTTCAAAACTTGGGAATGCCATCAGGTTTCATTTGAGAACCAGCAAAAGAAATGTACAGTTTGTCAAAAAAAAGAAAGAAAAAAGAAAAAAAATGTCTACAAATGCTAACTGTTGGATCGTCATGCATGGATACTTCCTGTTTCTCCTGCCACCGTGCTCCTTAGGGACGGGGTCCTTAAAGCCATGAGCGAGATTGATAAGGGTGCAATTGATGAGCTACAGCATTAGAAAAACTGCAAAAAATGAAATCTGCTTGACACTTTCATATCACACTGTCACTGTGCCTTGGTATATCAGTCTCAACCATGAAGCATTTATAGTCCTTTTTAAAAATCTATTTTTGTCTTTTCCAGCTGCTCCTCCAGGATAATCGTCCTGCGCTACTCATCTTGGTACCTCTGCCTCTAAACATACCTGGTTCAGCTCTTGGATTGGATTCACACAAATCAAGTTTTGATAGTAACATTAAAATTTCACAACTGAAACTTTTCTAAACACATCTGTTTCTTCTCTTACTCTTGATGTTTCAAACAAATGAGGCATTTGATAGCTATTTTAGAATTTAAGAAATTAAACTTATTTTATTTAGTAAGAAATTTGTAAGACTTGTAATTTTTGAGAAATTTATTTGTTTTATAATAAATGTGATTATTCATTGGCAGGGAATGTTTCATGAGCTTTAAATTGACAACAAATATTCTATTTATTACATTTATTTTTTTTAAATCTAAAATATGTTTTACATAACTTCTAATGAACATTATCCTTTAGTCATGATTAAAATAAATCCATAGTCTTGAAGTGGACATTTACAAAAAAGATTAAACATTCTACTGGTGTAGTGCCATAGTAAAGGTCATGTTGACAGTTATGATGCACAAAAATATTGATATTGCCTAGAGAAATAATGAATATAATGTTTCAAAGGTCAGCATCTGCCTAAACTGCCAGTACAAGTACCTGTTTCTCTTGGAAAATAAAGATTAGTCACTACATATATTTTAGTTACTATATATATACAATTATGAGATTCACAATTTTACAAGTGGACTAATATATATATA
>JBAMHX010000009.1:16678849-16688860 GCA_037177515.1 Pseudomugil tenellus | reverse complement strand
ATATATATATATTAAAATGGCTGTTTTAATCAAATTTTACATACTGCTCACAATAGCACATTTGTATTAATTTCACTTTGTGCTTGATAATCTAGAAAGGTCAATAACCTGTGTGTGAGACTGTCTCTGTAAGATAAGTATTACAAAATGTGTGTAAAAGTTCTCAACAAGTCTACATCAATTGAATGTATTATTGCCTAGTGGCTTAAAATCTAAGTGACAAGAAGTATACTGCCTAGGACATTGACAACTGCAGGATTTCATACCCTAAACTATCTCAGGCAACAATATTTATTGAGTTAATTGACAAAGTATTACTTATATAACCCTTATTTCTCATAGCAATAACCATGACCTTAAAGGTTAATATCTTTTCAAAAGATTGCCTTTTCTTATCACCTCAATTCATAGTCAAGATCCAAATGTCACTTGTGTTAACTAGTCCTCTATACAATATGCATAGTTTTGATCTGATCTTTTTACATAAATATACATCAAAGATAAGCAGCATTTTGCTGAAATCAGCAAGAAATCCTCCAGAGTTGCTATCAGCATTATCAGTGTCTAGAGTTCACTCACTTGAAGAAGGGAACATCACTAAAGCATGTATGAGAAAGAAGTTGTAACGATGCATCTATGATAGTCCAAATGACCCTCCCCATGTCCATTGCTCCTTTGGCCTTGCCCCAACTCAGTCAATGACGTGTATTGTTAAGACAAGATAACGTCAAAGGTTAAAACCCTGTAGCTCCACAAGCAAAGCCTTGTAGTTTTGTTTATATGGATGGGTGCTTGGTAGTTAGTTTTTCTTCCCCTACAGGAAATCTTCAGCAGGCTAGTATTTCTAAAGTAATTCTCAACAGCTGAACTGCTGCTATTTTAAAATATCCAGTGATTAACAAATTAATATGAGTGGTTTTAAAATTGGGAGATTGAAACTATATAGTGTTATGTACAATTATATTTTAATCACATTTCTAGCCGAAAAACATTACAGATTTCTAAACAGATATCTGTTCCAATGCAATAAAATTCACACTCAAAACAAGTGTGAGAGATGCAGTGCTCTTGCTAAGGAAAGTTGTCGGCATCCACCTCAAGGCTTTTCATCTCAGTCGCTTCATTGGAGTCCAGCCTTAGTAAAACTGGCACGGGACGCACTCGGCCCCGGGGTAGGAGAGACTCGGCTGAGAAAGTGGGAGAAAAATGAACAAATGTGATGGGACTGCCACCACTCACAGGCTGCCTATGGGATAGCCCCTCACTGCCTGGTGAGGGTTGTTTAATGATAGTGGTGGAAGAGGATGAGAGAGGAGGAGTCCAAGCATTAAGTTGCATGTTTTTCGCTCTGGTGTCTTGTGTCACTCTTTCCTCTGAGGGTGCAGGGGGGCACATCCAAGTCACATGGTGGACCTTGATATATTACATAAACACAGACATCCACAGCCCTCCCCAGTCTGCTCATATCAACTTTATTCAAGAATTACATTTGGATAAAACTCCAGTGATGACATTGGTGGCAGCCAAGGAGAGTTGTCGAGATGTTCGCATTGCATGACTTTAGTTCACAGTTCTCTGAAAACTCTCTGAGGCAAAAATCACAATATATTACAGTATGAACTCACAGGCTTTACATTTCTGAAGCGCAGGAATTATTTGTTGTTGCTTGTCTTTTGAAGGGGGCAGGGAGTATTATTATTAATCATGTTATATATAAATCAATTTCTATTTATTAGAAAATAAATACTCAACAATAAATCCAACTTTAAACTATTGAATTTTAAACAGTCTTTTAGATGTCACAGGATGCCAGTCCTTGTGACGACAGCAATGTCAGATTATGTCTTACAGGGGAACACTGTAATGTTTTCCTGGCTGTGGGCTGTCCAATCAATATTTATCAACATGAACAACAGTTTCCTAAAGCTACAGTAGCCTCACTTGTCTGAGGACAAAGGGACAGTGCATTTAAAGTTAAACAGTGGCGGGGGGGATTGGAATTTAGGGAAGCTAAAATACATCAATCCATGTCTATGTGGAAAGATATACATATTTTAACATGACCATTTTTTTTGTAATTTATTATTATAAAGGCAACACTATTCTAACTTAACTTATAGATAGTTGCACCTAATATCAATGGGATAGTTTATTTTACAATGTATGAATTGAAGTACTTAAAGCTTGACTGATAAAATAAAATGTTCCTAAAGCACACACCTGCTAATTGTTGTGCATTGATCCAAACACCTGAGTGCTTAGTAAGAGCAACATATTGTTTAACTCCCACAGCAGTTTATGGAAAAATAAGAGTGTGAACCATTTTAAAGAAATATCTCTTTCACAGTCAGGACACATAGCATAGTATAGCATTAGGGACTACAGCTCAACTAAATTAAATCCAATAATTTAAAATATGGATAAAAACCAAGTTTAAAATATGTATACATATGAGATTTAAAGTAGATTCAGAGACCATAAAAGGGGAAAAAGGGGGAAAAAATAAAGACAATCCCATAGACATTTGGTGTGAGAACACCCAGTGTGCTGAGCAGATACCAGAAATAGATAAACATTATTAACATTTATAAAGCCAGAGCTGCTTTTCTTCTACTTCTTCTTTTTATATATTATTATTATTATTATTATTATTATTATTATTATTATTATTAGTCTCACACATTCTTGCTTTTCAACCAAAAATAATGTCACAGTTCATTATGATCCTGTTTGAAACAATAGCTCTAAGAAAAAGCACTCTTTGGAGTTGCAACTTGTACATTATGTCTCTCTTCTGTATTAGGCAGGAGAAATATTTATGGTAAAGTTTAGGCCACATTATTGTCAATTAATCTACACTGTATTAATCATTCAGGCTGAAGTTGTCCAGGAACTCTAATCAAACTAATGTTCACATTTGATCTATCTTCACTGTACCATTTGTGTTTCTTGGATGATTTTTGAGAGAAGAGAACACATAACAACTTAAAAACACGTGCTTCTTTGTCCCTTAGGGATATCACGTGTCCAAACTCTCCAGTCACTCCAGCAGCATCCCCTGTCTTCCTTTTTTCACTGCTGCACTTACACTGCTTGCTGCACCACATTTCTTTAGTAAGACAGAGGCCAGTCTTGAAGGTGAAGCCTCTGGGTGATGGACCTCGCGGGCCCAGATGACTGACTCTTAGAGCTTTAGTTAGACCGAAAAGCACTACAACGGAATGATATTTTAATACAAAGACTTCCCAAGTGATGGCGAAAGCGCAGTCTGAATGTTTCCTGTTGCTGCCTTTCATTTTGTTAAAAAAGATTTCTCCATCATGACGTAAAAAGTTAAAACAAACCTAATTGATGGTACAATCTAATATTGTTGAGTGTTATTCTTTGCTTCATAACTTAATATATGTCATATTTAAAATACTATTGAGAGTCTTGTTAGGGTATAATTATAATACAGCCACTATGACAATGACCAGGCCCTGTTCATTAATGCAAACCAGACACTAACCCATTTATCTACCCTTTATCAAAATACTTTCAGTTTAGAGCTTGTCCAAAACCTGAGTGCAAGTTCTGGCAATAAATAAAAAAATGGAGAAATTCCTTTCCTGTTTTAATCATGCACAAATCATTGTCTATGTTTTGTTGCGTTATTACAGACTACAAGAAGAAAGAAAAGTGTGTGTGTTTTTGATGGAGAGACTTCTGTTGGCATGTGCTTGCCATACTGACAAAACTCCATCATATGCCTTAAGCAACAGTGTCCGCTACTTCACTCCAGCAAGCCAAGGTGAAGGCTGTAAGTGTAAACATGAAGTTGGAAAGGACATTCAGCGGGAATACAGAGTGTGACCTGTCCAATTTTCAGCTATCTGGCCATCTGCCTGGATGGAACATCTAAATATTATGACATTTGATATGACTGAGCATACCTGCTGGTTACATTGTAGCTGATGTGCACTGGGGCAAGGTGGCTTATGTCTTAGTGACACTGCTGCCCTTAAAGTCCCTGTCTAAGTTTCCCTAACAATGTTTCTTCATAACCGTCATCCAGCATAAACTGCTGTGTAATTTCCAGATAATTTAGAGGTTACTAATGAGAATTTGTTGTGCTGGATGTGTCTGTACGGGAATGTTTTGTTGCAGAAAAATAGGAAACTGAAAAGGAATTGATGTTTAAGGTAATAACTCGTATTCCTGCAAATACATATAAGGTCACAGCATATCTTTTTTTCTCAGTGGGGCTGTTGACATTTATAAATTGTTGGGGGCATGAAGACATAAAGCTCAGGCTCTTGGATAGAGACATAGAGTACAGAAAGGAAGATGAAGTAAGAGAAAAGGAAAAAGAGGGAGGGTCATCATCTGTGTTACAAATGTTGCACATAATGTTGGGGTGGAGGGGGATGGGGTCGGGGTTGGAGGGGGGAAGCGATTAACAAGCTCCCTCAGCTCAGTGTTCATTTCAATCTGCAGTACAATATCCCCAAGTCTGAACTCTTAGTTTGGGGTCATTTGCCAGAAGAGGATTTTTTTTTCTGGCTTTTTTTTATTATACATCCTTGTTGGGCAGAAGGCTGGTGTAATAGAAACCAGACACAAGTCAGTATGTGAGGCATTCGCAGCAGCAAGACCTCACTTATGTAGTGGGAAAACAGGATTTAAAAGGAATTGTAGTCCAATAATTTGAGTCACTGCTTTTGCTCTTGTCAGGCTGGAAGTTATTAATAGGAGCGAAAGGGCCAGGACATTAGGATGGAAGAGGTGTTATATGGATCAGGCTGTGCAGGAGACATCTAGAGAGGGCAAGGAGAACTTCAGAATGGGAAATGCATGTGCAGCTTTTTCAGGTGAGTTTTTTATAATTTGAAATTTCACTAAATGAATTGTGTAACTTTGTGCAGCTGTCACATCATTGACAATTATTGTTTAACCTTCTCATGGTGAATTTTCTAACAGACGTTGTGTCTTACAGAAGACAGTTGAAATAAAACTTTCTACCCTAAAAATGTAAATAATTATATATTTAAGGGGATTTCATTGATATCTTTTAAGAATTTAATTTAATCTAATAGAGAAAAATCGGTCCCGGACTTGCATTTACTATAAAGTCCCAAATTTAAATATATATATTTGCAAATTATATGTATGTATATGTATAGGGACTCATACTTTTTATAAATTACAGTGTAAATTTCCAGTATATTTGTACACCTACAAATGGGTCTATTACTGCAGAATTTAAGTAATGTGTGGGAATTAGTGAAATATTTGTATCATTAATTTATTTTTTTCATTAATTTATTTATTTACTTACATTTATTTTATTTACTTTTATAAAACAAAAAGCTGTCTTTCTAAATGGCTGTGTGCAAAACAAAAGTTTGCCTTGTGGGACATCTGAGCATTTGTTGTAAAAATTGTATGAAGACCATGTCTAATCTAATCCTTGGCATTTGCGTGTTCTCGGTCAAATATTTCTGTTAAATGTTTCCCATTCTTTTCGGTGAAAGAGTTCATGTTGACATTTGGTATCATATTGGTTTATCAAAGCACCAGACTGAACTGATGTTACATCTGTAATTTATTTTGTTGCTGAATCAGCCCCACTATGAAAGACACACATCAATGAGAAAACAAGAAGGTGAAACATGAAACATGTAAGATCCGTTATTGTCTTAAGAACCAGGGTCATGTTACAACAAATTCATTCAAATGTAAGTCCTTGGTGGAACAACCCTTCTGTCATGGCATCCTGAGGCGGACATGAGCCACCCACCACAGATGCCATCTGACTCTAAGTATATGTACCTCTCTCCGGCATCAGCATGGCTGGATCTGGAGGGCGGGCTTGTGGCGGAGCAACAATCCTGTCCTGTTTGCTCAGATGGCAGGGGAGATGACACATCACACGCCAGGGAGTACAGTATCACAGTCATGATCAACATGCAGCTCTGCACAATGAGGAAAGTGCCACATTGTCTCCCCACTATTGCTTCAGTTGCCCCACAATCTGTGCTGATGCCGACTGTGAGGAGAATAGGACTCTATGAGATCTTTTGTCATCAGTTTTGCCTGCGTATGACTGTATGGCTGCTGGCATGCAGCACTGAAGTACAGAAAGCAATATGTCTCTGAAGTGCCGCTCTGAACAGATCATGCTCTGGTACCAGTTTGGGCTTTTCGAAGATGTTTGGCTTTGTCACTTTTCAAATATTTTTTAAGCTCTTTTCCAGTGTTTCATGTTACTCGTGAGCCTGTTGTTTAATGGGGGTAATCGTTTTGTGTTTTGTGCGTGGAAGAATTATGTTGTTTGTCTTTTGATCTTCCTTTAAACTCCTGCTATTTTGGATCATTTTCATCAATTCAGCTGTGCAATCACCTTAAAATAAACATGCCAGGCACTTCCAGTCCAGTGGCATGCAGAGAAAACCACATGTTTTATTCTTTGTGTTTGGATAATTACCCGAGAAACAAGAGAAAAATCTTCTTTGAGACTTTCAGAATATGAAATAATTAATTGATTGCAGACATTTCCCAGGAAATGCAGCTTTACAGTGACTGTTATTTGTGATTCATTTACATCATCTTAAAAAAGAAAAAGGACTTGAAAGAGCAAAATAATTGCCTGTTGTTGGACACAAATACAACAGCATTTATCAATCAAATGTGGCTCTGAAATCTAAATATTTCTTGCTTTGATCCTGTCTGACAATAAAACAAATTGTTTTGCAATGTTGTTTGGAGAGTTGAAGTGATTTCTGACAACATCCTAGATTCTGGGAAAGTGTCATGGAAATGTTTCACTTTTTCTGTATTTTGATAGAAGAGGGGTAATAATTTAAAAACTATCCTTCTCTGGATTAGTTCTGCTGGATAATTTCATAAACAATAAAAAGGTCCTCATATAAGAAATCAAATTAAGACCAGAAAATGGCAAATTACTACCAATAACATTTTTATTCATTTTAGCATCTCTGTGTGTACCTTTGATTATAAAAATTTTAATTACTTCCTTCTTTTTTATGTTAACAGATTCTAGTTGAGAAGCTTGTAGGAGCAACATGAGCTGGAGCTTTCTCACTCGCCTCCTGGAAGAGATTCACAATCACTCCACATTTGTGGGGAAAGTGTGGCTGACTGTGCTCATAATCTTCCGCATTGTGCTTACAGCAGTTGGAGGAGAGTCCATCTACTCAGACGAGCAGACCAAGTTCACCTGCAACACCAAGCAGCCAGGCTGTGACAACGTGTGCTATGATGCCTTTGCCCCCCTCTCGCATGTTCGCTTCTGGGTCTTCCAGATCATTATGATCTCCACTCCCTCCATCATGTACATGGGCTATGCCATCCACAAGATAGCGCGAACCTCTGAGGTTGCCCCCAGAAAGCATAAAAGGCTGTGCAGGAAGCCACTTCCTCACTCAAGATGGAGAGAAAGCCATCAGCTGGAGGATGTTTTAGAAGAGGAGGAAGATGATGACGCTGAGCCTATGATTTATGACGATACGTTGGGGGTGCCGGAGGCTAAGCCTGAACCAGTAAGCAGCACTAACAAAGACCCACCAAAATATGACGGGCGCAAAAAAATTATGCAAGGAGGCCTAATGAGAATCTATGTTCTTCAACTCATGTCACGAGCCATTTTTGAAATCGCTTTCCTTGCTGGACAGTATCTCCTCTATGGCTTTCGTGTTAGTCCATCGTACGTGTGCAACAGGGTACCCTGTCCACACAGAGTGGACTGCTTCATCTCCAGGCCGACTGAGAAAACAATCTTCCTCCTGATTATGTATGTGGTAAGCTGTCTTTGTCTAGTGCTAAATGTCTGTGAGATGCTTCACCTGGGAATTGGTACTTTTCGAGACACCTTGCGCATGAAGAGGAACCGTGGCCGACGTACTATGTCCTACGGCTATCCATTCTCTCGCAACATCCCATCTTCACCACCCGGGTACAACCTTGTGATAAAAACAGACAAGCCTAGCAGGATTCCCAACAGCCTCATCACCCATGAGCAGAACATGGCCAATGTAGCTCAAGAGAAGCAATGCACCAGCCCGGATGAAAACTTCCCCTCTGATCTTGCAAGTCTGCACCGGCACCTACGGGTTGCACAGGAACAGCTTGATATGGCCTTTCAGACCTATCAAACAAAAAACAACCAACAAACCTCCAGAACCAGCAGTCCTGTATCTGGGGGCACTATGGCAGAACAAAATCGGGTCAATACAGTCCAGGAAAAGGAAGGAGCCAGGCCGAAATCAGCCACAGAGAAGGCTGCAACCATTGTGAAAAACGGAAAGACTTCTGTCTGGATCTAGAGATTAATCTATTTTACGATATTAACAGCATTTTAAGTTTCCAGAAATATGAGGCAACTAGAGGAAAGTTCGAACCGTTGACAACATATACTGAGATTTCAATCACACCAGCAAGAGCAGTAGAGTACACTGAAAGCCTGGGTTTTGAGGATAAATGGGAAAACAGAAAGAAATGATCAAATCTGATATCACAAATATACTCCATCACTCTAGACAGTCATCATGCACTTAATATAGCTGTTGGGTGTAGCTAACATTTAACTCACTTAATTCAGCATCTCTTATTTAGGCTAACATGTCAAAGGACTTCTTCAAACTATTTCTCTGATTTACAATCAGTAACAAGTAAACTGCTCTTATTTGAAGAAGTTTAGCTTTGAAAGAGTGTGATTGTATTCTCAATACAAATGTGAAAATGCATAGCAACACAATGCAATATAGTGTATATTTGTAAAAGACAGCAAGTGTTGCTAGATAGATGCATGCTTAATATTTGGGAGAGGCATAGTTTGGATGCGTGGTGTAACATGTGTTTCTTGAAGCAAGTTAAATGTGAAATATTTTGATAAAGATAATGAAAGAGGGCTGACTTTCTAAGAGCTTTTCTGGGAAACAGCTGTTCAGTGTGAGGATTGCGTGCAAAGCCTTTCTCCATGCTATTGTTTTCAAGGCCTTTCAGTGTGACAGAAAGCAATGAGTAAATAGAAAATCTGATTATTTATTTTATTTAATACTGATTTTCTGCAATCTGTAGCAGATGATGCATGCTTTTCAATTGGGAACATACAGTCTACATTTAGCCAACAGTAGGAATCCTGTCCTTACCTATGCAGTGAACACTTATATTTAGGATTGTTAGATAATATGAAGATTTTCCTTTTTCTGTCACTGGAGCAATTGGTCTCTGAGTAATAGCTAATCCTGCCTTTGCTGTTTTAATACATCCAAGTGCCTCAAACTTCTGAAGACTGTTCTAGCATTTTATTCATGAGAAATAAATTACTTTGAACTCTCAGATTTCTTCCTTTTTAGTTTAATTGTTTCTCAAAAACAACACAAATTAAATCCTATGGAAAAGTGTGTCCATCATCTTTGTCATGGAGTGATTATTAAACAGTGGGGTTATCTTCTCAGAAATCAGACAGAAACGCAGCTAAAATCCAGAAATTTTTGAGAAGTCCCTCACACAACGAGTCTGTGGAACCACTGATGGAGATTGCATACATTAATTCCAAGAAAGCAAATCTAAGATGGTTTAGGGACAATAAAGGTGGTCATCCTGATGGGAACATAGCAGCTAATGTGCACTTATGGCCTCTCCGTCTACCACTGAAATATTCATACACCTGCAATAGGGCTGCACAATTAATCGTTAAAAAATCGCGATCTCAATTCCCACTTGTATGCAATCTCATTTCCAAATGACAACAATTTTTTTTAAAAAGAAAAAAGACCACGATTCTACCGCATTTTGATCAGGGACATCATCTGCATAAAAACAAATGCTGCCTCTTTCTCTCAACAAATGAACAGCAGAAAATTATTCAAAGGTTGTGTAGGTTAAGCTGGGCAGACACTGTGCGATATTTTTGTCGTGGATAGTCAGCGCTTGCTCAAACTGTACGAGTGAATCGCAAACGTCAAAAGTTAGCAGCTCGCATTTTATGTCCTCACACTAGACGACCCG
>JBAMHX010000009.1:16664048-16678749 GCA_037177515.1 Pseudomugil tenellus | reverse complement strand
CAGACACAATGAAAACCAGAAGTTTACATACACTTTGCAAAAACACACATTTGCTTTTTTTCTCACTGTCAGACATAAAATAAATTACAACTTTTCCTGTTTTCTGTCAATGAAAAGTCACCAAATTATTTCTATTTGTTAAATATCAAACTAATGAAAATATTTTTGTTTTGTTTTTTTTTTTTTTACTTTTTTTCATTAGATTTTTCAAAGTCAAAAGTCTACATACATTTCATTATTATTTTGTATTATTAACCTTTAAATTGTATGACTTGGCTCAAACGTTTGGGATATCCTTCCACAAGCTTCTCATAATAATTTGTGGGAATTTTATTCCATTCCTCCCCACAGATCTGGTGTAACTGAGCGAGGTTAGTCTTCTCGGACAGATCGTTTCAGGTCTGCCCATAAATTTTCAATAGGATTTAGATCTGGGCATCACCACAGTGTTGTTTCCTCGCTGACTAATATTTTAGTGAGATGCTGAGCTTGCTGTATTTCTTTTCAGGCTGAAAGAAGCTGCAGGAGGGCACGGCGTGTTCCTGGAATGTGACAACACAATTAAAGACTCGATCTTAAGACATTTGAAGGTGTACAAACTCCGCAGAAAGGTCAGCATTAGCACATGTCCAGGGCTCTCTGTGTGGGCTGTGCTTTCCCAACAAAACATCTCAGATCAAGAAGCCAATAAACCAGAACTTTCTACTCCTGAAAGAGCTTTGGTATGGGAGGCTGATCCTCGAGCCCTGCAAATGGGTTGGAGAATGGTGTTGCCTGATGAGGTTGACCCCGTGGATGTCGTAGTATCTTGTCACAAAGGAGACACAGAGGACTATCACAGACATCGTTATGCAATAGGTATGACAAATCAATAACAGAGTAAAATTTAATTAGATAAACTTGGATTGGGAAGTGTGGGTCAGGTCAGTATGAGCCTTTTGCAAAAGTCATTTGTTATTTCTTTGTCATTGCTGTCTAGGATTTCCTGAGGGAGTGAAGGACCTTCCTCCTGGGGTGGCGCTGCCACTAGAGTCAAACATTGTCTACATGCAGGGTATCAGCTTTAGCAAGGGCTGTTATATCGGCCAGGAGCTCACAGCCAGGACTCATCATACTGGGGTGGTTCGAAAACGCCTCATGCCAGTAAGATTGTCATCTCCAGTCACAGACCTCGAGGAAGGAACTGCACTACAGACACAATCGGGCAAGCCAGCTGGGAAGCATCGCGCAGGAGTTGAGGAGCTGGGTCTGAGCCTAATCCGCCTGGCTCATGCCAAGGAGGTGTTGAAGCTCAAATCTTCTGATGACACAACTGTGACACTTGAGGTCTCTGTGCCAGACTGGTGGCCTAAAGATGCAAAAATAAACTAAAGAGGAGGATGTTTGGTAGCTCCCCGATATGTGACGTGCATTACTTCTGACAGATTTCTCATTGACAGATCCCTGGAGTATGTTACACTGCTGTTACATCTGTCTTGTCTGCACTACAAAGTTAAAGAGGATTTTCTAAAGTGATGAAGTGTTATTTATCAGTGCTGAAATGTTTTGGTTGCTTAATAAAAAAAATATACCAGATATGATATTGTATTGGTTGTTTTTCAGTCATTATAGAAAAGTGGCAATGACAAAAATGCAGCATTTTTTTTAAAATTGTCTTCTTTTTTTCAGTGCAAAACCAAAGTCCAAACATTCAGAAGAACAGTTTGACTTCAATTAACTTCAAGCCTAAAACAATACAACATCTTTGCAATATTATATCTTTTACACTATACAAGTTGGCACTTTTCATTCAAGCTATTCCAGGTAATGACATTGTGACCCTGTACATGCTCGTATTACTCCTGATAAAGGAGGAGCTGCCCTCTTGTGGACTGTATGGTGTCTCGGATTTGCTGTAACAGGGTTTCTGGCTGTAAAGTTGATGATGAATGATCAAGCCGCTTAAAGTCTTCATTGCACAAAAGGCATTCAATAATGTGAGCCACTCTTTGCAAATCAAAGGCAGCATGGTAAGGTCCAAGTGTGGTTAGGGTCTCAGAGAGATGTCGTGAGTAATCGGAGGAATCGGCCGAAGAGCAAGTGTTCAGGAAAGCCATCCGGTTCTCAGCAATTATTTTCAAGAATGACGCAAATTCCCCATAATCAATACCAGAGCAAGCCTTCATGATGACCTGAATTGGAATACACAAGAGTGGTCACCACCACATTGTGGCATTAGAACATCTGGAGAGAATACTGAGTAAACAGTTTAATACCTGACAGTGCTGATGCCACGAATCCATTGTGTTTCTCCATTCGTCTATCTCTTTTTGAACAGATGACAATTCATTCTGAAGGAACTGCCACATTAGGTCTACGTTGCAGCCATTCAGCCAATTATGATTAATAGAGATGGTGTCTTCCTGGAAGCGAGCAAAAGAAATAAAAAGTAAGCTCAGAAGCTTTACAAAACTCAGTTAATTAAATCTGATAAACAAAGTCTTCATATCACTTTTGTATGAGAAAATATTTGGTTCAGATGCTTAAATACTCTTAGCAGGTCTCACCAGATTATAAACTTGATGGTGCCATCCACTTGGTACAAAAATGATTTCACCAGCCTCTTGAATAATTTCAAGAGGCTGGCAGGCTTCTTCAAAATGTGGGAAAAGGCCTCTGTCTTGAAGTTCAGCAGAAGTTACATCGTATGGGAGGTTGCCATGAGTGTCGCGTAAGAAGTCCTCCTGACCTGGAGGATACAGGAGCCACTTCTTCCTGCCACAGATGTTTGCAGACCAGCTGTAGGAGCGGAAGACATCTGCGTGGAATGGGGTCCTAGCCACATAGAGCATTGGGTTGCATGGGAAAAGAACTCAATAAATATTGTTCAATGATATGAGATTTAAATGCAACATGTAATTTTTCATACCATGAACCTTTAGGTCCCATGTAAACAAACCGGTAATCATCCACCTCAAGTGTGTCCCAATATTCATTTAGCCAGTCAGAAGAAAAGAACACAGGTGTAGTGTAAACGTTATGCTCTGGAAAGTCCCTGTTGAGTAATAAAAAGTCCACGTCAAATTAACAGATTATTTTAAGTTTAAATTATTAATCAGGACACATGACAATATATTCTGACACAAACTACAGGTAAACTATTCCAGAAACTGTGTGGTGTTTTTTTTATCCTGTCAACACAAAGGGGCATATGAGTGTGCTCATATTTGTGCGACTTCAAGTCCTAAACCAATTATTGTTAACAAATAAGAAAATATTAATAATGTCACACCTGACAAAACTTTACCTCTTTGATAAACAGATCCGCATATTTAGAGCTATCCAAATCTAACAAACCTTGTAAAAACATAGTGGTCTAAACATTTACAGATGTTGGATTTTGCTACTCCAGTACAACTTTTTGTTGTCACAAGTCAAAAACCTCAATATCAACCATGAGGCATTTTCTTATATCTTTTTACTCAACACATATTGCTTTCATTATACCATGCCTTGACATGTGCCAATCCTTCAGATAGAGGCATCCTTTCGGTGACGAGTGTCCATTCTGGATGTATTCCTTCCAGTAATGGATAAATTCTTTAAATGGCATTACTTGTTTAGGATTTGCATTGTATTCCTTTGCGTTGCAGTTTGCAACAGGGACCGGAGTCTCATCTGTGAAGAAAGAAAACCAAACATAAATGCACTAGCATTTGGTCATTGCAGCTGTAACCCGGTAATGCATGAGTGGGTCTTTTTTTTTTTTTTTTTTTTTTACCATATTCTTGTAGAAGTTTCTGGAAATTAGGTTTCCCCTCTTCAGTCACCCACTGTTTTCTACATTTCCAGTCCTCTGTGAATCTTCTTGAAAACATGCATGGGTAATTAGGTAACAGGTGTTTCGTGAAAAATTTAGAGTAGCTCAGCTCCCTGTCGATATAGTCTACAAAATGCGAAGACCAGAACTGCTCATACGACTGCCCAGGTATTTTGACAAGACTGCTGCAGTTGCGGTACGCCTCCCTGTCCATTATGGTAAATAACACATCGGCTAGCTAGCTAGCAAGCTTAGCTGCCAAACAAAGAAGAAAATCTAGAGGAAAGATTTACTTGTCAATATCATATCCCCATTCTCGTGTTCTGTATAAAATTAAGCCTGTTCAAAATGGAAACTTGCATATGCTAAAACGATATTTTCTTTTTTTTTTACGACTCCTCGTTCCTCGCACATTTCATTCCACCGTTGTGTAATCTTATGTCACTGCCGCATATATTGACATTTTGATTTTCTCTTATGATAATTCAACGTTTTATTAGAGCTATATCGTATCCCACCTCGCCACGCGCGATTGATTATTTCCCCCAAAACATCATTGTGTAAATGTTTTATACCAGCAAAAGTTTCCGGCCGGACAGTAAATACCGCCGTACTGAAAAGAGACATAACTTCCGTAGTAAACATCCCAGCTTCCAACAACGATACAAGGTAACGTAATGCTCAACCCAGTGATGACGACTTGTGCTGGGTTGGATGAGTAGGGTTTTACGAAGAGTAAGTAGTAAAATTATATAATCATATTAATTAACAGTGTTATAACACACTTGCAAATCGGATAAAGAGCTGGAGTTAACGAAGTGAAAACGTCATCTGAGCCCATCTGCTGCCTGGATCACACTAAGGAAATTATGTTGACTACCTGAAAAGTACAATAGCATGATGATGTAGCTGCTAATTAAAGCAGCAGCAATATTTGCACGTATTTACTGAGTCTTATTTGTTCCTCCAGGTACATTCCATTGTGCCCCTCTGCTTAAAATGAGCCGGGACATTGCCATCCATAGCTGGCCTGGCTCCTATTACATCAACAGTGAGAAGCGGTGGGAGAATGGAACCCTGTCACTTACAAGAACCATGGTGCGCTTCGTCTCCAACCAGAGTAAGGAAAGTCTAGCCAGTTTCCGTCTGTCCAGGATCATGGAGATCAAGATGGAGTCATCTAGTTTCATATTCAGCACCCTTACAGTTCTTGAAGAGGGGAATATAAAGCACTGGTTTGGTTCCCTCAAGCCCAACCGAGTCGTGGTTTATAATGTGTTGGAGCATTTCTGGAGGGAACGTCTTCTTTCTCCCACTTCAGAAGCTCGGGGTGCTGAATGCCAGCCCTCAAAAGGGAGAGAGCTGATTAACCTGGTGGCAGGAGCTCAGAAAAGACTGGAAGACACTGGCAGAGTCCTCAGCCACCAGGGAGAACAGTTTGACAACATGATGCAAGGACTAGAGAAGATTGACTCTGACTTGGGTGTTGCTGATAAGTAACTATCTTAAAATCTCCCAACCTATTCAAGTTTTATACCTATATGGTGTTCTACAAATGTTTTGTTAACTAAGCAGAGAAATTTAATATGACACAGTAGTAACTCCTTTCTTTAACCGCTCTGTCTTGCAGACTTCTGTCGGAACTTGAATCTCCCCCCTGGTGGCCTTTTGCCAAGCTTCCCTGGAAAATTCAACAAGAAGCAAAAGCTGAAGATGCAACCAGAGCTGCAGCAGCTGCCGCAGCAGCCAGGGGATCCAGTAAACATAAGGTGATCGTAAGCATCCCAGCAGTCGTGTCCAAAGGTGGAGACTCAGACTTGAAGCCTGGTTGCATGCTGGTGCTGGTGTCCTCGCTGGAAGTGCGAGACACAAATTGCCAACTCCTTCACCGGTTTGAGCGGAATGAAGTAGATGAAATAAAGGTTCACAGTCCTTTTGAGATTACAGTTAGACAGCGATTCATCGGGAAGCCAGACATCTGTTACAAGTTCCTGTCTGCTAAGATGCCAGAGGCCCTGTCAGTGTTGGAGATGCAATACAAAAAGAAGGTTGAGTTCACAAGTGAATACACAGCTTTCAAGGCAACTCCACTCTCATCTCCATGCGACAAAGAAGGAATGAGTGTAAATGAAGGTAAGGGACATATTAAATGAAAAAAGACATTATTGCACTAGTTAATTTTTTTCTCCACACGTTATAAATCTGACCACTAGGTGGGAGTAAAGATCTGTCTTTTCAGGTCTGAATGTTTATAAATGCAGTCACATGTAAAAACATTTCATCATGGCTGTTAGTGTTTCTGTGTTCACAGAAATGTATATTGATGAGTCACTTCACCCCTGTTGCCTCAGTTGCTGTACTTTGTGTTGCTGTCTGGTTTCCTGATAAACATTGCACTCTGCACTTTTTCACCATCTCCACCCATGGAGTCAGGTTTGCTACAGAAATGCCAGGAGACCGAGCTCCCAGTGGAGGTCCCAGCAGGAGAGCTGTCCCAGTTGCAGGTGCAAGTTCTCCAGCCATCTGTCAGTCAGGCTGAGGCCCAGGAACTCAAACAGGTGAGAAAGTTGGATTCCCACTGCTGGAGTAAGAAAATAACTGCACCATTGAAGCATTAAGTTGTTTAATATTTTCTATGATTCAGGTAATACAAATGAAAACGCCCACATGTGCAGGCCACAGATTTCGCTGTTATCATACATAGTTTTTTTCTAGCAACATATATTTTGATATTTCCATTCCAAGCCACAATTTGCTGTAATGGTTTTTATTTTTCATCCTGTGTGTTTAAAATGTTATTTAGTAAGACCACAAACCAACGTCCATCCTGGTTTTAAGAGAGGAAAAGAAACATGGTCAGTTATTTGGTTAGGCCCTACTGTGTCTTTCCAGTCTGAAGCTTACAACGCTTGGAGCTGTTACAGACATGGTCTGTGGTAGCAAGACCTGCACAGTGACGCAAATTCAGACCCATAACTCTTAACATTTTTTTAAACATTCAAGTCACTTTTCCAGATTGCTTCAACTAGATGTAAACTTTTGAGCTTTTCCAATACCACATTTACAGTTATATTTACTTCAGCTTTACTTGCATAGCGCCACTTCACGACAATACCGTCTCAGGGCACTTCACAGACACATCACTCTGGGTCAATACATAATAGCCTAACTAAGGTAAACCAACATATTGCATCAGATCTTGACTTTAATCCAATCTTTCATCCTGTGCATGCATGAGGCGACAGTGGACAAGAAAAGTCCCTTTTTAACAGGAAGATAACACCTCTGGCAGAACCTGGCTCAGGGACAACAGCTGTCTGCTTCGACTGGTTGAGATGAAGGGGACAGAAAAGACAGATTAACAGGCTCTGCAACTTTTCCAGGAAGAGATATATGTTAATGATGTCAATACTGTCATATATTAATATATATAGAGAAAAAGGAGCAGAGAAATGAAAAAGGAAGTGGTCAGTGAATCATGGAACATCCTTATGGCTGCATAACTAATGGATGGCTAGACTATCCCTAACTATAAGATCTAATAAAACAGAAGGTCTTAATGACATCTTGACCAGCCATCAAAGTCAGTAGAATCAAGGATTAGCCTCCAAATTCATCTTTAAAATACCCTCCTGATAGAAGTGAACCCTACGACAGTATATCCTAAAACAGGAATAGGCCACTCTGGTCCTCGAGTGCCACCAAACAGTGTTGGGAGTTTCCCTGCTACATCACACCTAACACGCTACATCACCAGTGCCATCAGACGAGATGTGTGCAAAGCTTGACATAAAGCATGATACAAGTCTGCTAATCACTATCATCATTGATTGGAGTCAGGTATGATGCAGCTGGGACACTCGCAACCCTTGCAGGACAGTGGCCCTGTAGGACCGGAGTTGCCTGGCCCTGTCCCAAAAACAGAAAATTCTTTACTAAAACCTCCTCTCATGTTGATGTAAACTACCAGGACCTCCGTGATTTATTTTGAACAGTCAGTCATAGGAGAAATAATTGAGTTTTTTAAAACATTTTTTTTTAAATGGAACAAAATTTAAACAAAAAGAGTAAGACATGTTTAATGATTTAGTGATTTTATTTGTCATATTTGGCTGCTAACTCTTAGTTTTTGTCAGTCAGTAATAAGACAAACATTTATGTAATCAACAGAGCCTCTGCTTTCATATGACATTGTTTGAAGTGGAGAGACTGGCAGGAGCTCTGAAGTGGACAGCTATGCTCTTGTGTTTTTATCATAAAGCTTGGTTTGTTTATTACATTTTAAAATATGCATATTGTGTGCTTCTGATAACGGGTTAGTTTTGAAAGACTGCCAATTAGGACTTAATGCAGTTGTTCAATTCGATTCAACTTTATTTTTATAGTGCCATTTCATGACAATGTCGTCTCAAGGCGCTTCACAGAGATCGGCCAATTAAAAAAATAGCCTTACATAGGTGTGGTGGTGTGGCAAGGTATAAAAAATGAATGAACAATAATAAAATCAGATTAAAAATAATGTTTTATCACATAAAGCCAGACAACGCCACCTGGGGCATAAGGCCGTAGGAAATAATCTTAGGGTCGTTCCTGTGGAATAACTGGAGACGCGTGAGGCGATTAAAACTAAAATAAAAATATGGTCTAAAAAGTTAAATTTGGCCAAGTTAAAGCGACTTAAGGTCTCAAATATTTAAAAGTCAAACGACTACACAAGATGATAAATGGGTCAGTTGGGACCACCAGTGGAGGGCAGCGTACAGAGAAGGAGTGCCCAGGTGTGCCAACACCTCTTACCTTGTGAACACTCACACAGACACACACCTCACTGCAAACTGAAAAATGTGGAGCAATCATGCAGCCAGTGCATAAAACAAACCAAACAATTGGGGGGGGGGGGTTCCACGAGTGCCTAGCCCATCAACTAGTGGTTCCCAGCTGCCTGTAACAAAAAGAAAGCAATTTAAACCAAACTAAAGGAATGAATATTATGTAAGACTAAGTCAAAACAGGAGCAGGTGGACCTTTTAAACAAAAGAAAAACATTAGTAAATATACTGGTTTTTTCCATATGTGAACCTGCTGTGCTCCGCACCACCCTGAGAGAAGAGACACCAGGAACATCCAAAGGGCAGCTGCCACCACCATCAGCGTCCAAACGGGTGGAAGCAGGTCAACAGGTGTTTTGTATAAGTGCCCGCTAATAAGGATAAGGAGCCACATGACACTCATGGGTGCTCACCAGTATATAGGGAACCAGCTAGATTGTATCATTTCTTGGCTTTGATCAAGATTTGATAATCTACCACCCTGAGCAAGCGAAGGGCCACAGTGGGAAGGAAAACTCCCTTGTAACAGGGAGGCAAAACCTCCGGAAGAACCCGGCTCAGGTAAGGCAGCCATCTGCCTTGATTTGCTGGGGTCAGAGAGGACAGGAAAGACAGGTAAATATACATTGCATCTTCTATCCAGGAAGACCTGCAGATAAAGGAAAATAAGAAGTTGTGCACATACACTTCTCTTAACATAATTCAAGATTAGGATCGTTGTGATGGAGTTTGTACAGAGGGCCACTCAGATTCAAAGCGTGTTACAAATATTCCCTTTTGCTTCACCATTTTAAAAACAAAATATATTCACCACAAAGTGGTTCGCAGTAAGATGAGCCCACTGCTCAAAGTGTTGCGGTAAAAGTTGTCACACTAGTTATGTGAGAAAATCTTTATACAGTATGGCTTTAGCAAGTAATTTTGTGTTTAACCAAATGCAGGGCGAATGTACAAAAAGTCTGCAAAACGGTAATAACAGAGTGACTAATAAGGAAAGTAAACTGTAATCGCAAACAAAACTATCATCGCAATCAGTGCTGTACAGTGTTTTTCTAAGTCTTGACCTAAATGTAAGATGACATGAAGTCAAAAAGTGATATGAAGAAGAATAGAGCAAGACAAAGGTGTTCAGGAGGTGATGAAGGCTGGTCCAGTGTATCCTAGACTTAATGAGATAAAATAACTACTGAATACTAAATCTAAAAAGATAATTATACCAGATTTAATGTGAACCTCTGTGTCCTAAATGAAGGTCCCTGTAACCTATTCCATCACGTTTGGCTTTCTGATAATGACTTTGGACGTGAAGGGAAGTTATTATAAGAATTACGTTACAGTTAGGTTTAGCGGAAGGACTGGTCAGATGTTTAGTTGCAATTATTCAGGTTAATTGTTTCAATGCAGTGTCCCCATGACAATATAGAAACAAACCTGTGAATTTGTGTGTACTGCATGTCTATTAAATCACAGTCCTGAAATGATTCCACTAATGCATATGGAAATTTAGCTCATACGCTTTCCTGTTAGCTCTAGCCTAAATGTTTAGTTTTTGGAGTTTCTACATGACTTAAGTCCTCTCGCCATTTTATAATCAAAAGCTAAAAATATGCTTTTCTTGTGCTATTTTTTTTTCTTTCTTGTTTCTTGACACACCAAAGCTCTTGTAAATGTTAACTGCAAGGTGGGATTCAGTCATGTCATACCCGTTTAAATTGTGAAGTCACAGACCTCAGTGAGCGAAAGCAGTTGCTGCTTGGTGTGTATTGACACACTATCTGTTTTCAAACTGCTGCCTGTGCCTGTTTTAGTGCCCAGTTGAAATGTCCACATAAACCAGCCAGTGAAAACTGACATAATGTCAGCTAGTGTGTGAGCACGGATTGTGTATGTGTAGCATAATACAAGTTTAGAAACCAGGATGGTGGGAGTTGAAGTGAGTGTTTATTAAGCTTTCTTTGGCACATTGCTGTATATTTAAACTGTCCCATTAACCAAAACATACATGGTTGTTAGACTGTGGACACGCAGTCACAATATTCCTCAAACCAGCTGAAAGTAGAAAACAAACAGTATTGTTTCTTATTGGTCCTATGAGATATGCCAAAACTCCTCTTTTGGTGTATTCTCAAGTTTCATTTCCTGCATAAATATGAAATATTTTCACATCTGCTGCATGAATAATTTTTTATTGCATCACTGTTGGTGTTGAATTGTGATGTTTTCTTCTGATCTGCAGACATTAAGCAGCAGGGTGTTGTCCATGTGGGCAAAATGAGCAGGGGGAGCTCTGAATTATTCTCTATTCCGCTAACTTTTATTTTTTTATTTTTTTTAACTCACTGACTCCATCTTTATATCTCTCCACATCTGGTCCACATGTTCCACCCTGAAACTGCTCAGAACTGTGATGCACTTTTAATATTCAGCCATTTTTTATGTGTGTCTTGTTCCTTAGTTAGCCATGTTCACGGTGGCTTGACATCTACTGTGATTACTTTAACAAATGAGCATCTGGTATGTGTATCCTGTGTGCAGATGCTATGGCAGCTGAAGAACCTTGCGCTGGAGGCAGAGACAGAGCTGGAAAGGCAGGATGAAGTTCTGGATGTCCTGACGAGCTCAACGGACCGAGCTACCATGAATATAGAGAAGAACACTTGCCGCATGAAAAGGCTGCTGTAGTCCTGACAGTGCAGGAGATGTGTGTGATACACGGCACATGGCACACATGGAGTTGGTGCAGTTTGAGAACATGGAAAAATATCAGAATAATTTGCACATAGTTTGTAGAATTTAGATGTACTTGATTATGTAAATGCATGGGTTAGAGTGTCTGATTTGTGGGCCGTGAGCAGTGTTTACCAGTGCTCTTCAAATTTGCATATAAGTAATTAATTATAACATTTCTGTTTAGAAACAGTAGAATGAAATGAAAACATGCCTAAAAAGGCATGAGTTCAATCAGAAAATTATGTCACTTCACACATCTGTGTAATTCCACCACAAAGATAATATAAACCTTTATTTTCTAACTTCTAGTTCACATGGGAGTGACATCAATCGAACAGTCAGTTTTTGTAAAGGGAGGACTGATAGCTTTTCACTTGAATTGTCATTTGGCTCATTGGGAAATGGCGAAAAAGTTTGATCAAATATTTCTGAATAAGGCAAAACAAAGGACAACTTAAAACACAAAACTGGTTTTTATCAAGTAACCAAATGACAAAAAACTCATGGTTTGTCTGACCATACTATCAGAGTCTAATCTGCTCCCATTCTTCTTTTTTGTCTGGCTCAGATCACAGTTGTTGCTTATCCTCGCTTACTATTGCATGTCTCAGTATAATGTATAGCATCCAGTAACAATGTCCTATGATAATTAGTATGTAATCTAAACCTGTAAATGTGGAGTCCAGTTCTGGGACTTTGTGGTGCAGAATAGAGGCATTCATCTTTATTTAATATAGATTAAATACTAAATCTACTGTATATGACTTGGGAAAGATACTTTACTATTCTACCCCTGTATTAATTGTAAATAATTGACTCTCATTGTAATTGTATTATTTTATTGTTGTTTCTTATCAGTGTGGGTTGTGTATTTATTTATTTATTTGTCATCTCCCTAAACAAGAGCACTCCTAAAAGGGATTAGGAGTCTCTGCTTACGTTATATTTGATGTATCTCTACCACCTTCAGAAATTATGTGTGCTTATTTTTGTTAATATTAATATTGTGTCTATGGATATAAATAATCAACTTCCAATTAAAAAAATCTACCTTTAATCAAATATTATAATATGGACTGAATGAAAACCTTTCTATTAGCTATGAAATCAGCATTTCAAACCTGAAGTAGAACAAATAAAACCTGAATGTTTAATTAGTTGTTTGCTGTTTACTTAGAAATCACATTTCATCATAACGTTATAAAAAATTGCTGCTAGAAAACTACATGAAGGGGTCAAGAAACTTGACTAACTTTGATCAACTTGTCATATTTTTTGAAAGGCCTTCCAGCAAATATATCCTTGAGAACTACCAGTGTTGAGACGTAACTGTGCGTTTAAGAAAAAACTCAACATTCCGCTATTAAATACATGCGACATATCAAAGTTAACACTGATTTTATTGGGCATAAAAAATATGCTTGAGAACAGAGTAAAACTGGCAATTGGCAACAACAAGATTGTGTTCCGCACCTTGCACCGGTGTATTTAAAGAGCCCACTATGCATCACAAGTTCAGTCTTGCTTTCAACCTTTAGCGGTGAACTTTGTTTTTTTTTTTTGTTGTTGTTGCAGAAAAAGTAACTTATGGTTTTTATCAGTTCCAAACAACTTTTTCATATACTCCAAGCTTTCTTTCTGCTACTTTATAATTGAAGCACAATATAAAACCAAAAACAGTGTTTTTAGTGGTACTCGATTTTATTACATTAACATTGCTTCTGTGCAATATGTAGTTATAATAGTCTATATGTTGGTGTAGAAGAATGCAAATATACATTATTTGCAGTTGCAAGAAAAGAGGTCTTAAAGGGGCAATATTATGCTATATTTGCCATCTCACAGTCCATCCTATGCACATCTATGATAATATTATGCATTTTGCAATACGCTCCAGTTTTGCCATACCATTCAGTTTGTTGCTGAGAGATTTCTAGCAGGAACTGTGAAAGCCGGGGTTTGTATTTCTCCTGCTTGCTCTCTGTCTCTGCTGCTCCCCTGCCCGGCCTGCACTGAGCAGCCAGAGAGGCACCATGTGTAGTCACCGTGCAGGGGGCGTGTCTGTTCAAAAGAGCGCAACAGCAGCAACATGTACACTTCCTGGAGGAGATGGCACGCTAAAGTTTTAGGGTAGGGGAGGAGGGAGTCCCACCGTGCCGCATCAGAGCGGTGGAGTCAGCCGTTTGCTCTGCTTAAGCTGCACTCTTCTTTTTAAAGTACTAAAACTACAAAAACGCATGGATGGAAATACAACTACTTCCGGAATCGTTTTAAAGTACAGTTAACACGAACATAAGGTTTAAAAGCTCATAAAGTCCATTTTGCATACAATGGGACCTTCAATAATAAGGTTTTTACCCCCAAGTTGTGCTCAGTAATTGCGTTAGATTGCAATGTGTATCATAATAGATGATCCGTGCATGCGGATGCGTGAGTTCGGTTTTGGTTTATTTTTTGTTTGAATAATAAAGAGAGTGGGACCTCTTCCTCTTCCGGGTTGTGTACCGGCTGTGAGCTGAACGGGAGTGGAGGAACACCACGGAACGTGTTCCAGTTGAGAAATGTCTCCTGTGTTTTATATATATGTGTGAATGATGTCCACGTGTGCTGATGCCCCATGAGAGGGATCCCTGGTGCAGAGGAACACCACCGCTGCAAAGGACTCAACAGGTTATGGGCCATGGATTGCCCCGACCCTGCACATATATGGACGTGGGCTGCCGCCGCGTTTCAACGGAGACCAAGCCAGATATCACATCTGGAAAGCAAGGTTCCTAGCTTACTTGTACACAATAGGCCTCAAGGATGTCATACTAGGAAAAGAGCCAGTGGAGGCTGAAGCGATCGAAACTTGCAGGAAAAATTAAATGCTTATCCAGAACTGTGCGGCTGCTTGGATGATAAAACGCTGATGTTAATCCTATACGAAGCTCCGGATGACGGTAGGAAAAGCCTGGCAATATTAAGGCGCCATTTTGAGTCAGTAGAAAAACCGCAAATTGTGGAACGGTACACTGAGCTAACGAACATGCTAATGGCTGATGGTGAGGAACTTGCGGACTATCTCGCCCATGTTGAGAATATTGTCGCAGCGTTAAACAGAGCAAAAGAAAAACTCTGTGATGCAATCTTAATAGCAATCTTAAAAGGTCTTAAAAGGTCTAACGGATGAATACAGCCCATTTTCAGTGCACGTTACTCAGGTGAGAGAGACATTATCCTTCACAGTATTCAAAACTAAACTGAGAAGTTTTGAGTGCACACTACTGTAGAGGAAATTCATGTATTAGCTTAATTACCTTGCTCTTAATTAATGTCTAGCTGAAAGGTTTGACTATAAGGC
>JBAMHX010000009.1:16649192-16659221 GCA_037177515.1 Pseudomugil tenellus | reverse complement strand
GTATGTCTTAATGTTTTGTCCCTTCATATTTCAATGTTAACTGTATGTTGAACTTCTTTTATCTTCATTATTAAATTCATATTCTTCTCAATCTAAAGAAACCAGTGTCCTCGTCCTT
The DNA here is from genome assembly GCA_037177515.1 of Pseudomugil tenellus. Taxonomy (NCBI): domain Eukaryota; kingdom Metazoa; phylum Chordata; class Actinopteri; order Atheriniformes; family Pseudomugilidae; genus Pseudomugil; species Pseudomugil tenellus. Next base: position 16,659,103 of record JBAMHX010000009.1, on the reverse strand, counting down.
GACAGGAAAACGGTTGCTACTGCAACAGACCCCGAACTGACGACGTGATGATGACAAAACACAAAGCCTCGCAACAAAAGGTTAAAGAAAAAGAAGGAAAATATTTCAGTGAATGCTTCATATGTCAGAAAACAGGACACAGAGCAAGAGATTGTTGGAACAAAGAAAAGAAAACCCAGTGGAATTAGAGGAGAATGACCAACCCTACAAACAGGGCTAACAAGATAGCAGCCATTTTGGAGACACCACATGACTGTGCTACTTTGGAAATCAACCAAAGCTCATCAGAGGAGAAAAATGCTTTAATTCTCAAGGTGAATGAGTACAACCCACAGTCTACACATCAAAAAGGTCTTCTTATCGACAGTGGTGCGTCAGCTCACATTGTGACAGATGAAAAGGCTTTTGTAACATTTGATGAGACTTTTCACCCAAGGAACCTCATAATGGAGTTGGCACTAGAAAAGCGGGGAGCGCACTAAAGAAAGGGGATGCTCAGATCAAAGTGGTTAGCAGCAAGGGAAAAGTGGTGAACATCACTCTTGCAGGTGCCCTTCTGATTCCAGACTACCCGCAGGACATTCTGTCTGTGGAGACAGCAATTTCAAAAGGAGCAAAGTTTAACTTTGAGAAGGAAAACAACAAGATGATCTTACCTGATGGCACAACGTGCGACATGAAGGTAAAAGGTAGACTGTATTACTGTAAAACAAGATGAAACTTGTAACGATACCTGTAATGAATGTTTTACCTAAAAACATGGCATGGAGTAATGGGTCACTGCAATTATGGTGATGTACTTAAACTTGAGTCTGATGTAGATGGAATGAAAATCAACGGGAAAGCTAACAAACCTAACCAGTGTGAAATCTGTCTGTAGGGCAAATTTACCCAGAAGAAACAGGGAAGGAGATGTGAGAGCTACAGCACCACTAGAGCTGGTACACACTGACCTGGGAGGCCCTTTAGCCCCGGAGTCATTTGAAGGGTACAAGTATGCCATTACATTCACAGATGATTTTTCAGGTGCTATTAATGTGTATTTCTTGAGAAGGAAGAACAGAACAGTTCAAGCTACAAAACAGTTCTTGGCAGAAACAGCACCTTATGGCAAAGTGAAACGCTTAAGGTCAGATAGTGGAACAGAATTTATTTCTGAAGAGTACCAGTCACTGCTAAGAGACAACAGCGTTAAACATGAGAGATCTGCCCCCTATTCTCCCTACCAAAACGAAACGGCAGAAAGAAACTGGCGCACACTGTTTGAAATGGTCAGATGCATGCTGATTGAATCAGGTCTGCCAAAAGTTTTATGGCTCTATGTAGCTAGAATGGCAGCAGTGATCAGAAACAGGTGCTACAGTAAGAGGACAGGATAGACTCCATATTTCCTTTTCACTGGCAAGAGACCAGATTTATCAAAAATGAAAAAGTTTGGTTCAGAGTGCATTGTGTACGAACAAAACAAAAAGAAGTTGGATTTAAAAGGTAAAAAAGGAATATTTGTTGCGTTTGACCGCTATTCACCAGCTGAGATGGTATTTTTTCCAGAGACCAACAAGGTCCAAAAACACAGACTGGTACACACCATAACAAAGGAAACGACAGAGAGCCACACACAAACTGACACTGACCAGACAGAAAACTACTTCACAGAGTGGGAAATTAGGCCCACTGAAGCAGTTCAACCACAAACAGTAGAGATGATAACTGACGAAGAAGTAAAGGACCAAGATCCTGACGTTCTGTTAACATGAATGCCTGGCAGACACAGGAGAAAACCTAAATACTTAGAGGACTATGAGTGTGCAGCACAGAGCAGTGAGAGAGACATAGATTACTGCTACCGAGCTACAGTTGGACTACCACAGACCTATGAAGAGGCGATGACATCAGTTAAAACTGATAGATGGAGAAAAGCTATGATAGATGGGATGGCTTCATTTAAAGAGAACAACACCTTCTCTCTAGTACCACTACCAGAAGGTAGACAAACAGTGAGGGGGAGGTGGATTTTCACTCATAAGAAGGATGAGAAAGGAAACGAGACCTACAAAGCCAGATACATAGCAAAGGGATATACTCAGGTTGAAGGGTTAGACTACTCTGAGACTTTTTCCCTGACTGCTAACTTGACATCGTTACGGGTAGTGATGCAATTAGCGGCTCAGTACAATCTTAAGTTACAACAAATGGACGTTAAAGCAGCATACCTACACGCACCCATTGACCACGAGATATACATGGAACAGCCACAGGGTTTTCGCATGACTTCTTAAAGAGGTGAAAAACTTGTATGTAAGTTGAACAAATCTGTTTAGGTAGGAACTGAAATATGATGCTTCACAACTCTCTACTTCAGAATGGGTTTACACAGAGTCAAACGGATAACTGCATCTATACAAAACTGTCAGATGAAGAGAAAATAATCTTGCTGGTATGGGTAGATGATATAGTTTTGGCTACAAGCAGCGAAGAATGTTTAATGGAAGTAAAGGAGAAACTGAAGAATCAGTTAAAAATGAAAGACTTGGGACAACTCTCCCATTTTATTGGGATTGATTTTAGTCAAACAACTGGTACTGTTAAGATGAACCAGGCTAGATATGTTGAAAGAATCTTGAAAAGATTTGGCATGTCAGAGTGTAAGAGCAGAGCTACACCTTGTGAGGTGAAATGTGATCTCTCTCCAGATGGAGACCAAACAGACCAGAAGAAATACAGAGAATGCTGGGTAGCCTCATATACATCATGACCAGTACTAGGCCTGATATCAGTTGGATTGTGAGCAAACTGTCACAATATTTGTCAGATCCTAGAGAAAAACATATGACTGCAGTAGAACATGTGTACAGATACTTGAAAGGAACTAAAGACTTTTAGTTGTGTTACAAGAAAGATGGCACAGAACTGGAACTGATTGGTTATTCTGATGCAGACTGGGCAAATGAATCGGAAGACAGAAAGAGCATCACAGGCTATTGTTTCAGGCTACAAAAGAATGGAGCCATCATTTCATGGAAGACAAAGAAACAGCAAACGGTGGCACTGTCAACATGTGAAGCTGAGTAGATAGCGTTAGCAGCCACAATTCAAGAAGCTCTTTACCTCACACAACTACTGAAGGACATGGGTCACTGTCTCTAAAATACCTCAACAAAGATTTTTGAGGACAATCAGGGGACTATACGACTGGCAAAGAATCCTGTGAACCGCCAGAGGAGCAAACATGTGGATATTGGTACAAGGTGATGTTGATCTGGTGTACTGTCCTACAGAAAACATGGTAGTAGACGTGTTCACAAAGCCTGCTACAAGGGACCTCTTCCTCTTCTGGGTTGTGTACCGGGCTGTGAGCTGAACGGGAATGGAGGAACACCACGGAACATGTTCAAGTTGAGAAATGTCTTCTGTGTTTTATATATATGTGTGAATGATGTCCACGTCTGCTGATGCCCCAGGAGAGATATGCCGGGTGCAGAGGGACACTACCGTTGCAAGGGACTCAACAAATTGTAATTAAGTGGCACTTGTTAATACAGGAACTACCATAAAAACAGTTTTGACTACTTCCTCAGGTGTATCATGTTTGACTTACACCCATACAAGATACAGTCACAAAATCCAGCCGGTGTTGTTTATATCAAATGTTGATTTCCAAAAATGATGGCTTTTCAGCCTTGTCCCATATTAGTTTGCATTTCTAATGTATTTGTAACTCCATATCTGGTATTGTAGCATGTATAGGCCACAGCACAAGAGTGTCAAAAACTAATTCAGGTGGTCTCCTTTAGCGGCTGCAAGAGGGAGGAACCATTTGTCATCATCATGCAAAAGAAATTGTGAACATTAAAGCAACCAAGCTGACAATTGAAGGGCCCCATGTTGGTTTACGTGCGGGCACCAAACTCATTGGCAATACTTGTTAGTCATTTTAAGATGTGTTTACTGTACCTTTATGTTAGAAAATGATAAGTTAACAATGATAATAATAACCACAAAGCCCCTGACTGACATAAAATAACTATTAAAATTAAATAAACATGACTTAGTATGTAGTAATCAGCTCAATGAGTCTCCTGAGATTTATTCGTAAATAGAAAGTCATCAGGCAATGCTTCTCACAGCTGTCTCGAAATGCGACAAATTGCAACAGAGAAAATTTAAAATCAAACTAGGAACGGATGTTATGCACTGAACAGGCTGACAGATGGAAGCAACTCACTTTATTCTCCTTAGTATAAAGTATTATAATCTCCTGTTGGCATTGCAACTGGTAAGATCAGCTGACCACCACTGCCAGGGGGAAATCTTACTAAAAGTAGACCTGAGTTGACTTGGCATGTGGCTGAATACTTCATTATAAATCACTACTTTAGTAAACATGGCCCACCATGAAAGATGTGGTAATGAAAGCAACAACACAAAGGAGTTCCTTTCATGTGACACGAATCCTTCGTCTTGCACAAATGGAGATGTTTTCATCGTGGGTCATTTAGTTTGTTGACTCCACTGATAAACAGTCAAATTTTTTTAGAAGTCCCAAACTCCAGAAGCACACCACATGGTTATGTGAATTCCAACCCTTAAAAAAGTTTGAAGAAACAGAGCACACACTGGCGTGGTTTTGAAGCAGCCTCGCAATACGAGGAAGTGGTGGCGGTCTTGTCTGACCACAGATACATGAGATCCGGCTTTGCCTTCCTAGCGGATGGTATGGAGACACAAGGGATTTTGCTGGCCTTGACTTCTAAGTCTGTTTACTTGATAGTTATGTGGTAAGTGCTCTCATTCAAGGAGCGTGTCCCCGCTGATGGCCAATCAATCAACTATTGCAGGAAAAGAGGCTGCCAAAGTCTGTGGGATAAGAGGGCACATGGGTTACATTGCACTTCAAAATATGGAGTCACATGACTGCAGCAGAAATAAGGAGGATCATCATCCCCAGAAAAAAGAGTCTCGCCATTATTTGTTAAAATTACAGCACTTTTCTTCTTTTTTTGGATTTATCAAATTAGTCTTGCCTTTGTGGAAATAATTAATCGGAGTACTAAATATTTCAAAGTTGTAGATTAAGACAACCTTGAACACATTAACGAAATACTAGAGGAATCGTGTCTGTAAATCCAGCACTATCTGAGTCTGAGCCTGATTCTTGACTCACATTAAGGACAGATTATACTACTGCAGGTTTGCTGCAGGTGTTGCTGGGTTTCCTTTTGTTAAGGGAGTTTCTAGTTTCAGGAAACAAGGCCTTTTGGTTAATGTTAGAACTGGGAGAAACGTTCCTGGAAGGAAGGTGCCTGAGTCCAAACCAGAGGGGATGTTTATGTAGTCTCAAATGGAAAATGATATGACACTCAATATTAACATTGTCTTATTGTCTCCGGTTATCTGTCTTTTTCTTTCTGTCTTTTTTTAAATTGATTTTACTAAATAAAGTTTAAGATTGAAGCGTTACGACAACCTGTAGATTTACAAATGATTTCCCTAAAATTACATGCATCCGTACAGCAGTTTGCAAGCAGATTGTTTGAATTTGATGTATTTTTGGTTTAGTAAAGCCATAAATGTGCTCTGCAGTTGTAATGGTACTTTCCCAGATGCTGATATCATGTGCTGTTGCAAATTGTTATGTTTTCCTTGGTTTTTCAGGCACTTGGTTTTTGGTTTTCTGACTTTTGTTTCACAAACGTTTCCCATTTTTGTGTGCGACACTGAACATTTAGGCAGCCAAACTAAACTTGGCTTCATGGGTATACAGTAGTATCAGTCTCAAATCAATTCCAGGTGAAATCCCACATTGCAGCCTACCTGAACTCTGCAGAGGAATTTGCCTTTCCTGTATGTGGAGACTATAGCCTATTACCTGCAAAATTCCAAATTAGCTGAAGTGATATGTGGGCACATTTGAAGTGGGTCAGCAGAAAAGGTAACTTGTTCATAGCCGTAGTGTACACACGTGCTCAGCCACACACACCTGAAACTATGGACACACATGCAAAGTATTAAACGTCCAAAAGTTCTATGACACTCAGGAAGTGTTGCTTCTTATTGCCTCATTAATATGCACATTACAATTTTGCTTTAATTAGCATATATAACAATTGTGTGCTCGTTTATGGGAAAAAAACATATTATCAGTACCAGAATTGTGGTTTTCACTACCTATGATGAATATGTGGTATTGTTAGATAATTATTGTTTACTTATTTTAAATCCTTAAAAATGCATGCTTGATTTCTGCATAAACTTAGAAAAACTGAAACAGTACAAAACTTCAGTTTTGGCAAAATTAAGAGCTTCTTTTTATGATGAGTGGTTTGTGTATGCATTAAAAGCCCATCCATACACCTCCCCAAACAGGTTGTCAGGCCACGAGCCATCAGTACTTTTACAAGCTGGCCCCCCAGAAACTTTCAGTGAGTGTGTTTTTAGTGGCTCTTACTGCAAATGGAAACACTTAACTCCAACAATAAATTACCCACCTGACTGATGCCACACTGCACAGATCCGCAGCTATTTGCACCACAGATTTACATTTTACATTTTATTCTCTCTGGATCTGCTAAATTGTAGTGATTTGAGGTCACATGAACTGATAAGTGGACAGGAAAAAAATAAATCACACTAAAGGTTGTTGCACCAGAGTACAAGCCTGTGGGGTAGGCAGTCTGTTTAAAGTGAAAATTGTGTCCCCATCACCTCACTGTGTGACACTAGGGTCATTTCAGGATAAAAATAGGTTTTCTTGGTTACTAATTTTCTCCGATGAGTAAATAGCCATTGGTGCGTCAGGCCAGTGATCTAAAGGGCAATACTAGCATCCAGTCTAAATGATTGTTTATGTTGAAGTTGGATGATTAAAAGAGACAACAGATTATAGTAGACGCTGCTGTTTAACAGAGCATCTATAACAAAAACAGTAATAACGGTACCTCTGAGAACACAGTCCAGTGGGTTCAGGGTCAGACACTCCAAAAACATACTTAAAAGCACTTGACTTAAATCTCTGTATTAAGTGTCGAGGTGTGTTAGGAAATAAGAACCGCATCTAGGACCCTTGCTAAGAGTGCCCGTGAAATAATCCTAATTATCATTCCAGCAAACTTGTGTGTTTGACCACCTAGTGATGTAATTGCAGCTGACCAAATATATTGTTGCTGAAATATTGCCCTGCTGTTATAGGTGCGCTGTGACAGCGTTGTGTGTTCACTGAGGGCCGCCGCAACCATAACAAACACAGCTGAATCTGGGGTTTACATTTCAGCAGGATGACGGCGCATGCAGCGTCTGGGTGGAACTTGGGAAAAAAGAGCCTGGGCCGGCAGCCTGGCCTGGCTCTCTGCCAGCATGGTAAGAACAGCTTTGTCAGAGGAACCTGGGAGATTATTGTCCAGATGGACCAGTTCATGAATGCAAATAGTATCAACACAGGTTTTGATGAATGTTTGGTAAAGTAGGTAAAGTCATGCCAGAGCAATGGGTTGTATCTATAATAGGGTGTGGACCAGCAACCTCAGATTGAAATAATTTTCATTAAAAGCTTCTAAAAGAGGAGCCGCCAGCCTAATTTCATGAGCTGATCAATTAGAAGCTAAAATATACCCTTTTGAAATCAATACACCCTCAAATGGAAGGAATAATTGTAGTCATCCTTGGGTGGGAAGTGGAATTAATGTAGAAATAAAGTCAAGCTTTTGTTCTGATCTTGGTTTATAAACTCTAGCATGTCTTCAACCTTATGACAAAAAGGACTTTTTGCATTTGTGATTGTATTTTAACTTGAATGTTAGATTAAACATTTCACCTCATCTGCTATTTTACTTTTTTATTAGACTTTATGGAAAAAAGTTAACAAAAACAAAGGGAAAATAAGCACTTGTTATGCATACCAAATGGCGTCTCTGAAAGCTTTTACTCTCTGCTTTCTCATTCTCTTTAATGCTTTCTCTTTTTGTGGTTTTATTTCCATAACTGCAAGGAATTTTTGGACAACACCTATTTTGTGGAAACTCCTTCTGCAATCCCAAATGGTTTGTCCACGTAACCTCAGGGGAGCAGCCAGAAACTATGTAATTGGAGAAGATTGAGTACACACACAGTAAGACCATAGCCTGGTGAGCTATCGAGAAGCTGAAACAAAGATTACCAGATGTTTGCCCCCACCATGTGGGAAGTGGATGCCGAAGTTATCCACACGCTGTGTGAGTGGCAGACAGGAGTAGTGTGAAGCTTTGACCAAATATTTCTTACAGGTACAGCTGTGATGCCGACTGACCATGAAGGGAATGCAAAACAATGACGTGTTACCCTGTTTGGTTTTCCTTGAGAAGGAATTCTAGTGTTTCTCAGGATATCACTCAGGAATCCCCTTTTACTGATGGAAACCATGGAGCCGTCAAAACAGAGCCCTGTAACTCAGCTGCATGGTTTCAATTAAAGCATTGAATATCAAAAGACAATCCCTTCCAGTTTTTTAAATACAAATTTTATGTGTCCCTAGTTTATTTTGATGGAAAATTTGTGGGTGGAGCATTTGCTAATTGGCATGGAAAACTTGCACCTGTGGTAGACCAATGTTTTGAAAGTCAGGAACATTGAATATTTGCGTTCGTTTCTTCTGAGAATGAGACCAATATTATCCAAAAAACAATTCCAGACTGGATGTGACATGTAAAATATTGTCTGGAATAATGCAGTTTCACAGTGTTTGTGAGTTTCCAAGCTCTGGCTTCATGTAGTGTAATTTGTCCTTCACCATGACCATTGACCAAACATTTTTCCTTCATAGACTGAGATTGTAAATACACAGACAGCAGTGACTTTAAAATCCTTCTTGATGTGAAAGATAACCTCAGATATTTGACAAAGTAATAACAGTTCATGATATGTGCCTTGATTATCCTATTATGTCATCGTTTTTGCACATGAACTTTCCTAAACATTATTTATCTTGTATTGTATCAACGCACAAATGCAGCTATAGCAATTTTTAAGATATACATGACTTTAATGGCTGCAATTCATAGCCAACAGCAACATAAGTTCATTGTGTGTCTCTTGCTGGCTATTAGTACAAATACGTGGCTCCGTATTGGATGTCTTGCTTCTACTATATACCCAGATACCATAGCAAGTACTTAATAAATAATAACACTTTCAACAAGATGTGTAACAGTAACAATACAGACTAAGGCTGGATATGCATAATGCACCCCAATGCACTTTGTAGACACAATAGTTTATAAACCTAGCTGTGAACTTGTTTTAAGGATCTTTTGGTGTCTATTAATTATACTTTTTGCACTTAAAAAATGTTTTTCACAGCTTATAGTTTTCACTTTACTTAGTAAATAACAAGACAAACTTTTCTTTCATTTTTTCATTGTAGTACCAAATTGCACTCAACAAATGGTTGTGCAACCTGTGGTGTTAGGGTAAAGCGCAGGAGTCATCCCTTTGCTGTGCAGCACAATTTACACAGTAATGATTAATAACATGACTTGGTATATTATGGATACACTAGTTCAGTGTTTCTAAATTCCGGTCCTCAGGACCCCCTACCCTGCATGTTTTGGAGGCAACCCTTCTTTAACACACCTGAATTAAATGAATGGCTAATTAACAGGCTGCAAAAAATATGATTGTTTGGTTCATGAATCTGAGTGAAGTGTGTTGGAATAGGAACATGCCTGACATCCAGGGCAGGGTCCTGAGGACTGAAATTGAGAAACACTGCACTAATTCGTGAGACCTGACTGTCTTTGCTTGCATGGAGTCAGAAAGTCAAAACCTGGAGCCAAATTTCAAATAGATACACAAGCTGCTGGGTGCATAGAATAGAATAGAATAGAATAGAATAGAATAGAATAGAATAGAATAGAATAGAATAGAATAGAATAGAATAG
>JBAMHX010000009.1:16590754-16628251 GCA_037177515.1 Pseudomugil tenellus | reverse complement strand
ACACACACACACACACACACACACACACACATATATATATATATATATATATATATATATATATATATATATACACATTTGCCAAGACCCTAGATGTAAGTGAATGAATGGTAGCTTAAGCTCACCAAGACAGCACACTACACTACGCACAGCTTGCCAAATCATTAGGTCATGCAGTGCTATGTTGGTAATGTCTGCCTCCAGATCCCAGGCACATATTTATGACCTGTTGGCTGTGAGAGTCCTGCTGACTCGTGCGTATGAGGTCAAAGCCATCAAAGTGACCTCACCATCAGAGACAGCACAACATCTGTCCTCCTCTTTCACACCTTCTATGGCTGGGTTTCCTCAGACCTCCCTGCCTCTCCCTGCGTACACTTACCTCTAATTAGAAACACTTTCATTCAGCACTGCGAACACAACAGATAAAATAACAGGAGTCAAGCCAATTAAGGTTGAACTGGGAAAATTTTACAGCAGCATGTTCTGCAGATCAGTGTCATACATTTAAAGTAATCTACATTTCAACTGCTGACATTTTCCTGCTAAAGGTTTACAACTAATGTGTGTGATTCAGTGATGGCATCGACTTCCTATGAAAACAGAGAAACTGTTAACAGTAGCAGTCTCGGTTCACATATTAGCTTCTAAAAAGTGCAATGGCATCATACAAGGTGTCATGATTTGGACTTTGTATGGGGGTTTTTGGTTTCCTGTTTAATGTTGTAGTCTTCCTGTTTTTCCCTATGTTTCTGTTTTTGCTTCATGTCTTGTTAATTAGTTTCACCTGGGGTTGATTGGTTATTGTGTTCACCTGTGTAGTTTAGTTATGTATATAAGTCTGTTGGTTTTCATTTCTGTTTGCTGGTTCATTGTGATTTCGTGGCACATGTTAGTTGGTGGTTTTCTTTCTCTGCGTTTTCTTACTTGCTTGAATAAATTAAGTTTTCTGCATCCCTGCTGCCATCCATGTCTGCATTTGGGTCCACAACCTCCAGAGCTCCTGACAGAAGGGGAACATGTGATCATAATGTCAATCAGTTGCTTATTAATGATATTACCAACAATAATGATACAATATCCCACAGGTATTATCCTGTAATTAAAATGAGTAATAATAGGATTTGGGTAAGGGTTTAGGGAAGGAGACCACACATGGGGTAAGCTTGTATTGTACATGCTTAATCAGATTAAAACTTTAAATGTGATTATGAAAAAGAGTGACACAGACTTCACAGGAATGCTGACATAAACCGGGTTTGTTCATATAGTCCTTTCTGATGGGGCAGGACATTTTTGTTTATGAAAACTTTCCTCTCAGACATAATTGAAAGCATTTGCCCTTCAGTGAGCTGACAACCTAAATGAACTTTTGACATTCATTTGCACATATAGTTTGATTATGGATTAAAAACAATGTGCAGAGATTAAGATTTTAAAGTAGTAACAGTATTTACATTTTATTATTGTTGCAACTTTCAGTCATGTACAGTAGAAAATCAGTGCTTTTGCTTGAAGCTTTTCTTTTCTTTTTTGTTGCCTTTATTTCACAGTAGCTGGACAGGAAAGGGGTCAGAGAGAGTGAGGAATGACCTGCAGCAAAGGGCACCAGGGTGGGGATTCAACCTGGACCAGCTGCACCAAGAAGGTGCAGCCTTTGAGCATGGGGCAGCTGCAAAACCACTTGAGCTAAACACTGCGCCAAGGTATATATTCTTGTTTTTCTCAGTTGTTGTTGTGTGTATGTGTTTTCTTTTTTTCTCCTAAACAGCCTGCAGGCTCCAGATCAAAGAATCATTTATTATTAAGAAAATGTTTTTCATTGGAAAGTTAAACAGCTGTAAAAGGACGATAAACAGATGCAAAATAACTGTTAAGGAAAACAAAAATTTTGTCAAAAGAAAGCAAAAGCTGTTTACAAAAAGGACACAATATTGCACCAAAAACAGAGGCATAAACTAGCACAAACATTCACAAAACATGATGAAAATTAATATATAGATTAATAAATAAACACTGCTACCAGATTTAGATATGACGTGACCACAATTACGAACAAAATTACTAGAAAAGTAATACTTCAAAATCTGAAACCATGGTCTTTACCCAGAAAAGGGTGGGTTATCCTCTCCAGGTCAGGGATCAAGTCCTGCCCCAAGTGGAAGACTTCAAGTATCATTGGGTCTTCATTATAAGCAGGAGATGGTACGGTAAAGACTCCCTCGCCCCTACCTGAAAACTTCAGCATGCCATCTCCCCCAGGAGTCTGTCACTACTCCTGTGCTCTCGTCAGCATACATGCCCCCTGCACACAGACAACAGACGGCACCTCTCTGGCTGCTCAGTGCAGGCAGGGCTGATAAGCGAGTGGAGCTGAGAGCAAGGCAGAGTGAGCCATTCACACTTCTAGGTAGAGACCTTGCAGCAAGAAATGAGTGGTATGGAAAAACTACTGCCCATTTGACCTGACACAGGAAAAATGGAGGAAACTTGATGGATGAAATAAATAAGCAAAAATCGTCCCATGTTGCAGACGTGAGCAACATCGTGTAGTGTGTAATTATTAAATTTCCTCAAAGCTAAAAAGAAATATTGCACTTTATGACCCAATGTGACAGCTTTGAGAACATCCCTGTGATAAATTCAGCCACCAACAAAACTACATACATTTTTCTGTGAAGTGAGTATAACAATCATCTCTTTATTTTTAAGAATGACCCATCAGGACTGCTTTACGGGCAATGAACAATGCCTTCTTAATCTGGGCACCAAATTAGTTTCTTCTGGCCCTTTTAAGCTTCTTTTGTCCAGTGTCTCACAATAAAACTAATGCCTCTTTCCTTCACTTAGTGTACTGTAACTCCACCATAATATATTGTCTGAGCAGAGTGGTAATAACAGAAACATCTGAAAGCCACATGAGATGCAACATATTCCTTTGGCTCTTAGAAAAAGAAACTTGAATTTATTTTAGCCAAAAGATTTTCCATCACATAGGGAGAGGGAGCAGCCTTTTTGGCTGAAGCACACCAACATGCACTTTTTGTTTCTACAAGGAATGAAACCTTTATCTTCAGAAGGCAACATTAAAAGTATAACACCTGGTATGTATCAGTAAATTGAAGGGAGGAAAGGGAAAGCCATATGTCCACCTCCAGTCTTCAAAGCAGCTTGAATGTGTGTCTAAGTGCATATGAAGACTGAAACAATCCCAAAAGGAAATTTATCACTGAGCTGAAATTTCTGGGCTCTTAAGGATTTAGTTTCATAAACATTGCATGCTGGATGTTTTTCATCCCAGGTTGATGCCATTTTAGCTCAGGCATCTGAAACTTTCAGGATATTTTCAGCTGGTTTTGCAAGGCCATTCATTTGTGTCAGTAATAATTTTAGTGACTCCAATTTTTCTCTTTAGTTGCACTAAAAACAACTGGATTCCCATTATTATGTGCAGCCTTGAAACCTTCAACTAATCCTTTGTTTCTTCACAGAAGCATTTTAACATTCTCAAAAACCCTTGATTCATTTTTAAAAAATTCTTCTTATTTTGATGCATGGCAGTTAAGTGTAAATAAGAAAAAACAAAACTGAACAGACGGTGTGCCTATAATGTTTACAGGTGAAAAAAAGATCTGCAGGATAAAATAAAAAGTTCAAAAATCGAACCTATATTAACGACACAGTCAAGACAAACAAACCAGAGCAGACAAGTGGCAGCCAAAAAGTCTAAAAACCAAAACAAATGAAGTAATACAATACAACAAAAACCAAACACACAATAATAATAACAACAATGACATGCTTAAAGATTTAGACCAACTCAAACACACTGGGCTAAACATACACAGCATCAAATATGTCTGTAACCTTCCAGCTGTAGCTGCAAGCAGTGAAACTTTTATGGTGGATATCTCCCGCCAAAAGTTTGCCTAAACGGTTGGCACGGTGAGCACAAGTCAGTCATAAGCACTTGAAGTCCATCACTCTCAGGCAACAAGATTTTTTATTTTGCCTTTGAATCCACCTAGCATAGCTTCTTCAATGTTTATATTTAAGCTTTACCCCTAATTAAATAATTCATATTCTTCATTTAATTTTTATTCCAGAAATATTACTACTATGTGCTCTGTTATTTAGGTAAAAAATAATAGCTCTTCTGCAGTCTAGATGTATTTTTTCATGAAGGACCAACATACCGCTAGCTAGGTTCTAGCTGGATGGCACATTTGACTTCCACTTTATGTTTTGCACTATATGTTCTTATGGTGTTGTGGGTTATATGGTCCTAAACACTATATTGACATGTCACTGAGACATTTTCCTTAATCTGAATTATGAGGAAATAGATTTTAAAAGTAGTAATTCCAACTTCAAGGGGTGGGCAGTATTGTGGTTGAAGCACATCAGTCAGGCCAGATATTCCACAACAAATTGCTATTTAAAGTCTTAAATACACTGATGCAAAATTAAAAGCTTTTAAATATATTTTAATAAAAAATCCAAATTAAATAAGTCAGCTTACTAAGATAAATAGCCCATTAACTATAAACAATGGCTCATACAAATAATCTGTCTATCTGTTTGTTTGGAACATAACTCAAAAAGATATAGACAGATTTTCATGAAATTTTCAGGATATATCCATTCTAGGACAAGGACCACGTGATTAAAATTTGGAGGTCATGGGGGGCTGTGTAGCTTGATGGAGGTCTGCGCACTCTGAGTGCTTTTCTAGTTAATTATTCACCTAACTTTACTGTTGCTCTTTAACATTGTCACTTCAGATTCAACAATTACATCATTCCCATATTCATGCTGAGCTGTGTATTAATAAAATAATAATAAAATAATAAAAAAAAAGGTTGGCAACACTGCTCATTTTCTATACAACACAGTAAAACAGCAGGCAGACACTTCTTCCACTGCAACTAAAACTAGCACAAGAAGCTATTCTTACCTACAGCACAACATTTTATAACAACGCTTTTATAATGGTTATTATTTTTAAGATTTCTTACTTAAACGGCCAAAAATAAAAAGCCTTTTGGATTTTATTTTATTAAAATTTAACTCATTTAAACTGAGGTAGAATACAATTTAACTCCAAGGAAAACCAACTTTATTCTTCATAGTGTGATACTGATATAAAGTTGGATTATAGTGGCTCAATCTGGACTCTCTGTCAGTAAATTGAACTAGAACATAAAACTTCTTGCTGACTCAAAAGTTTCCTTCTCTTTGTCCACAAACTGCAACGTGATGTTGATAGGATTTTTAATGGCCTTCCTGTGTCTCATAGTCTGTCGCCATGAATCATGCCCACCACAGTAGTCCTTCCGGACAGTGAGGTGTCACTTCATAATAAATAACATGTGCACTTGTGGAGGAGGTGGATGATAAGTGGACAGAGAGAATCATCATTTACCCTACTGAGGGAAACAAATACATATGGTGGTTAGATAAACTTCAAACAGGAACAGACATCATGAGAGCAGAGAGCTGTTTTGCATGTCTCTCTGGACTAGATAGGAAATAAAGATTTGGCTGTGTTTAGAAAGGAGAAGTCCCTCCTGATAAGATAAATGTGAGATGTCTAAACAGAGATAAAGATATTTGTTGTGTTTTGCAGCTTTAAATGATGAAGTCAAAGATGCATCTTTTGAAAATCATTGTAGCAGTACAAATATTTATTGTGGAAGGTATACAGTCACTTTGTGTTGTAAACATTCAAGTTTAGAGGCGTTAGTTAAAACATTTGTTTAGACAGATTTTTGTGACTTTCTAGGTCCAAAAGTAGATTAAAAAACAGGAAATGAGAGGAAAGAGACATGGAGGATGATGCACAACAATGGTCTAGCCCTTATGCTAACAGTACAACATTAATGTAACCTTTTACTGACTTTCAACCTATGCAAGCTGTCAATCCTTACAACCCATGTTAGTTAAACATGGTTTGACATTGTTGTAAAGGACCCCTTGTGAAATTTGGAATCAGCCATTTTTCAGGGCATAATTCCTCAGTTCATTTTCAATGAGCTCTGAGATCAGTTGAAGTAATGTCAAATGCAGTCTTAACAGCATGAAAGAAAAGAAATGCAATATTAACAGAATTTGCAAATTAATAACCTACTTCAATGTCAGATAAATAGCGGGAGAAAGTAAGCATGCACAGAACGACCGGAATTAACTCTGAGCGGAATTAAGGTTTACATGAGTGAAGAATTATTTAATTCAGCTCTAAGATAGGACATAAACCAGCCACTTTATTTAGAATTAAGACTAATTCAGAATTGTCAATTCCACTTGGAAGTAGGTGTTTACATGGTTACTTTTCATCTGTTTGAAGCGGTGTAGAGGAATTCCATGTATTAGCTTAATTACCTTGCTCTTAATTAATGTCTAGGTGAAAGGTCCGACCATAAGGCTCCTAAACTGATGTTATTCTGACCTCAGTAAACCATCTGCAAGGAAATGTTTAGGCGAGACCTCGGTCGTGTTGTCATAGTCGAAGAACAGAACCCAGATTGACGCATGTGACCAAAGTCTTTAAACAAAGCTCCCCCTATCTAACTAGGGCAGAATAGTTCCAAACTTCTGTGTAATGAGAGAGCTCTGGAGAGATTCTCCCCGGGTTATTACCTTATACCATGTCTGTATGTCTTAATGTATTGTCCCTTCATGTTTCAATGTTTAATGTATGTTCAACATCTTTTATTCTTCATTATTAAATTTATATTCTTCCCAATCAAAAGAAACCAGTGTCCTCGTCCTTGACAGGAATAACGGTCATCAACAGCGGAATTAACTTTTATTGGGAATAAAGGAGGTGTTAAGTCTCGTCTAGACACAGCCATTTTATCAAACCTAATTTTATTTACTTCTTGATTTAATTATTCAAGTTTGGCTTAGTGTTTAACACATTTTTCTGTAATATGACAAACCAATGATACAGATTTCTACTTCAGATTTTAAATTGTAGCTTGTTGTGGACCAGATTACAATTCCCTTTAAAGTGAGATCTGGAAAAAGAAAATATTTAAAATACTTATCCTCTCATGTCAGACACTATGCAAAGAAATAAACAAAGATAATTGGTAAAACAAACTCACAAACAAGTTGATGGAAAACCAGGCGTTACAAACTCCTTATTCAGCTGTTTGTGTTTTTACTTTAAGTCATTTTTTACCTCCTGCAGTACCACCTGTGTAAGTGGCTCAAGCTCTGTGGCCCTCCACCCTACAGTCTACATGTGTGGCACCCGTCAAGCTAACAGCAACAGATAGCATCATTGCTGTCCTGACAGAGGCTCAGACGCTGAGTGGCGGTTTCCCCATTTAACATTTGGCCTACAAAAAAGTTGAGAGCTTGACACATAGACAGGGGAGTTTCCCAGTGTTTTCTCCAAGGGACTTTATGTTTGTCTGGTACCTGTACAGTCAAAATAAACCAGATATAAATTTATTTAGTGATATTCAGGCTTTCAGTAGCCCTGCAGATGAAAGCTTGGCGGAAAACAGCACGTCACAGAATATGAGAGACCTGCAGAGCCACCATGGTAACACGATAAATATCATGTGTGCCATGAGACAGAATAAAGCAAATAAAAATAGTCATTAATTCTCATTTTTCATTCATCTATCCATCCTGCATCAGCAACATATATGCTAAAGAAAACAAGTGGGCCACAAAACGTTGGGTGGGTTTATGCTTCAGTTTCAAATTTGGGTTTAGTCTTGTAAAATTTTGTGGAGGAAAATGTGAGCCGAGGACAGTCACGCCCAGTCAGCCTCAGGTGAGTCATTTTATGTGGCAGCTCAGGTTGCAGTCAGTCCAAACCGCCTGCGTCTTCTTGTGCCCAGCATAGGTCAAATGTTGGTGGGAGAGAGAAGGGAAAAATCGAGGTAGACTTAATTAATTCCTGTCTGTGGCAGGTGTGTTTTTCTGTTTTTGTTTTCTATGTTTAAGTCACCTTAAGTTCTCTTTGCTGGATTGGAGGTGAGTCTCTGGTGGCATTGCCAGATGACGGCATCTGTCGCTATGAGGCTTTCAAGAGATCTTTAGCTGGCTTTGCAAGGCTTCAAGTGATGTGTATAGCAAGCTAAAATTCTTTTTTGAGAGAAAACACAATTAATGAAAATCGTGTTTTGTTTTTATTTTGGTTGTTTGCCTCTAACAGAGTTTTTTAGAAACAGAAAATGTTTGATCATGCATGAATAACAGAACAAAGACATTGGCAGAAAGTCTGTTAGTACATGAGGTTATTCAGTCTTAAGGTTGCCACCGCTCCCGTAAAATGAATGTTGTGTCTCAGATTAAAACCAATGCAGGACAGACTTTGTTCCATATTTTTAATTAATTTATTATTATTATTTATTATTATTATTATTATTATTATTATTATTATTATATCATGGTCACACTCATCAGCACTATTGGTAAAAATGTGTTTTTACTGAAAAGGAGGCAAATAAATACTGTTCAATCAGATAACTTAAGCATTTGTAATCCCACTCCTCCCCTCTAGGTGGCTGTAAGTTTAGTTTTCTCACTCTCTAAGTCATAGACTGTATATGAGAGCTCAAAGTACAAATATATCCATGGTTCAGACAGACAGTACCAGCAGCAAGTACAGTTGTACACTTTAAAAAATCTCCCTTCATTTAATTTATTGTTTCTTAGTTCAGTTTGCCTAGCAACCTGTCCAGGGTGTGCCCCGCCTTTCGGCCAATGTCTGCTGGGAGTGGCACAAAAATTATTCAGAACTTTTACTTGCACACAAAATGTTTGTGCTAGTGTGGTGTGTTTTCTTTTATTTTAATTTCTGAAAGGTTGCAACCCTATATCCAGTACAGCCTCAACAAATCATGTAAATCAGTGACAACATCTGTTTTTTGTCTGGCTCCCTCCCACCATCCAAAGACATGCATGCTAGGTTACTCTAATTTCAGAATGTAAAGTCAGATGTTTTTGACTTTTAAATAAAGACTAAAAACGTTAAAAAGGCAAAAAAAAAAAAAAAAAAAACCCATTCTCATCTGCAACAATAATTTCTTGTTAGCCAGTTTTGTCAATGTTTGTTGCTTTCTTTTCATTTCTCTATAACATAAATCTCTTGATTGCAAAAGGCTTGTATTAAAGCTGATATATGTATCATTATATAAATCTTTAAATTACCTAATCAATATTTGTTTCCATAAATAAAATTAAATGATCAGGTTTTTATACAAGAGTGAAATAACAGTTATAAAATATATTTCAGCAAAAAACAAAACAAAAAAGTATTGATACAATCTGTCAAACACCGGCAGACATTTTTTTTTTGTTGTTAATTTTCATAGATATATAAAATTCTGATTTGTTTTCTATTGGACTGGTGTTGTGGTGGTTAGCACCATTGCCTCATATCAAGAAGGTTTATAGTTCAAAACTCAAACCTTTCAGTGTGGGGTACATGTTCAGGTACTCCAATTTCATCCCACAGGGAAAAAAAAACCTGCATGTTACTTCAATTAATGTCAATGTGAGCATGAGGGGTTTCTCTTTATGTTGTATTTGTGATAGGCTGGTATGTGTTTCCCCCCTCTCTCTCCTACTGGCAGTTGGGATAGGTTCTAGTCCACCTGCAAACCTACACTGGAATCAGGTTCCATTTTTTTTCCAGGGTTGTTTGAAGTGATTTCATGATTTTTTTTGTTGTGTTGTTGGCTATATTTTGTTAAAAGTTTAAGATCATTTGAAAAATATGTTTTTTAGAAATATCTCTTTTCTGTTACTTGTTACCCTTTGTTCGGTTGCTGTTGTGTTATGATCCATATTAAAAATATTTTTCAGTACCATCAGTGGTAATGGAATAATTATACAATCTTGGAAACACATCCATATTTCCCTCTGGTGGATTGTAACTTTGCCATCACTATTCTAATTGCTTTTCTGTTATCTATAGTAAAACTGTTGATAGATAGATCAACAGATAATGCTGTAAGCACGTGAGTTCTGCCTAATTAGTTTCCAGCTGTATCAAAACCTCAGTGTCCCATAACTATTAAAAATGGGAAAATGTGTTGCCTCACAGTTAGTAGTGGATCAAATTAGGCAAGAATTTCCATGCAGATTATCATGTGTGGGAGCTTGAAACCAGGTGAAGACCATCCCATGCTGAAATGGAAAGGGGTGTGTGGTAGAGGGGGGTGATTTCCATCCATGTGTTTTTATTTTAGAAGAATAGTATAAAACTCTTAGAATCCAGGGCTTGACCTGGGCTGTGCCTTCCCCGTCTCGCCCTCTCCAATCTCATTCAAGCCTTTAATCAAACGGACATCTGGATTGCATTCGGTGCTGCAGAGAGAGGCCTGATTGCTGTTAAGCAGACCACGCGATGATGTCACTTTTCATTATTAATGATGCTACCCACAGCAGGCACATTTATCTTCCTGTCTAAAGATGCAGGGACCACAGGCTGAGGACATGACAGTGACTGTGAGCAACTTTGGTGGACAGCTGAGAAAATGAGGAGATGCTTCAAAACTGCTTTTCATTCATGCAAGACTCACAACAACAAAATCAAAGGAGGGATGCTGAAAGAAGACTGGATTGCACACATTATATCACGTGAAAACATGCACAGCACACACATGTGATAAGTATGTTGTCCTCGGTAAAACTCAGGAGAAACCAGCAGAGCTATAATCCTCACAGGTCCAGAAAAAAAGATGTTTTGATTAAAGTTCTCATTACTAGTCTTTATTTCTCTAAAGTGGTAATCACAACTTGTGCTGGTTTGACGTTTTCATTCTGAAGTCCAGTCTCTAACATCTTTGACATTTTATATGAATGTCTAATAATTTTGTTTGGCAGTTCAATTCAGTCACAGCAACTTGGAAATAAAGTGAAAATCAGCTCTTCCTAACTTCTGTCATTGTTTGTTAACCTGGTGACCTGTTTGCTTTGTTGTCAGTACAAACAATCATTTAAGAGCTGTTTTAATGTCTGTGTTTCGACGTCAGAAAAGAAAACCCTGCACATGCCTGTCTACTGCTAAATGGAAAAAAGATCTTGTCTTCTTGGCCACATAAATTGAAAAACTCAAGAAGAGTTCCTTTCTGACACACAATCATTCAGCAAACTCTTCAGGCATATTGTATTCACTCAGGTTTAATTTAGTTTTGGCAGTGAGGGATGGATTCAGTTTAAATCCATTGTTTCCATAAACTTAATCTGTTACTATTAGGTCTACACCCTTTTCCAATGCTGTGTTATGACTGGCATATGTGATACATTATCTTCGATGCAAAATAAAAGCAAAAAGGACACAGGAAAAGGTACACACATTGCTTTTTCTTAACTCAAAGATGTTGCTTTGGTGGGAAAATGCCCCTTTAGAGCCTCTCTTATTCTGTGATTATGACATTTTTCATAAGATTTTTATTGTATTAATGTTTGTAAATATTCCTACAATCAATTTGATTCATATTTATATTTGCAAGAAAACAAATGCATATTTGCCTTTTTAAATAAGAGACATTTGTTGCATCACACACTACAGATTAACCTGTAAAATATATTTACTTTGTTGTTATTATAACAAAAAAAGTGTCAGTGATGATATGTGTACTTACTGGCAGTGTATTTCTTTTTTTTTTTTTTTTTTTTAGAAAATTCCGAACAACTTTAATCATTTATGGAAGATGGTGCGTGCATCACACTTTTGCACACATGTATGTCCACCTCGCCCTTCCAGACATTCAGAGGAAAAATCTGGCCCGGGATCTTGCAATTCCTGTTTACATCTGCTTTCCAGCGATTTCATGTGAGGTGTTACAAAAGCTACCCGGTTGCTCTCTCTGGTACAATAATTTTCAGCTTAATCTGTTGTGTGTGATGCACCATAGTTTGAAGATGACAGAAGCATATCTGTTAAACTTTCCTTGTGTTTGTGATGCAAGTTTACATTGAGGTAAAGAAAAAAATAAGCCATTACAGGGCATTTGTAGTCAAGTAAAAGCTTATGTTACTCGAATATCCTGAAGTTTGATATAATTTTGAATAATTCTAAATACATATTTAAGAAAATAATTGTTTTCCATGATAAAGTTCATTTTAAATCAGGTTGAAAAAGACTTTCTTCTTCAGGAATTGATGAACACATTTCAGTACACATATTACATTTAATCTTAGACATCTGAGAGCGAAACTTTCATTTGTCATTGAAAACAGCAGGGACCTCAGGTTGGGGGCTTTTAATCTTCCAATGCAGGGTTGCTAACAATGGAAAAATGTTAATCTCCACTAAATTAAATATGTAGGCATTTCTGCTTTTTAAACAGCTGAAAAGAAGAACAATGTAAGGCATATTTCTGCAGGTAATAAAAGAAGCTTTGGTGCTCGTACAATTAAACCACCAAATATGCTCAGGTACCTAAAAATGTCTCAAAACACATCATTTTAAGAGCTCATAGCAGTGAAAGATAAGCAGAGGTCTATATTTGGACATTTCAACATTTAAAACATTCTTCTGCCATCTGCTTTTGATACTCATTTAACTCTGTATTCACTCTAAATTATGGCTTGCTGTTTAGGATTGTCTGTTATGAGACTTAAAAGCTATGTAAATTTAAACAAAAAAGGACTTTTATTTGAAAAATGTGAGTCTGATATTCTTTTGTAATTCTGACATGAACCACTGGGTTAGACACAAAGCCATGTTTTTTTTTATTTCCCATTTTCATAAAAAAAAGAAAAACTCTGTTTTCTGTCATTCATATCAGAGCAAAAATAATTACTGGAGTGACTGATGTCTCTCTAAACCCATTTTTGCCATTAATAATGGAGTGTCAGCTCTTTCATCAGAGCATGGACCATGTCCAAACTGACCTGGGCGAAAACAAGAATGTTAAACCCCAAAGCCTGAGTGAACATTAATAAAGAACAGTTTTTGAAAGTGTTTAGCTTATTACAATTCTTATCCAAATGAGGAGTGGACCCTTTCAGAAGAGGAAGCCATTTATCTGCGCAGGGACAGCAGAGCTGGCCTGGACAGCTTCACTGTGTTGCTCTTATCACAAAAAACTTGAGGAGACTCAGTGCATAATGGCTGTCATTTGATCTTGATGGGGTGTTGGACTGTCTGCTGTCAACTACTGACCCTATCAGTTTTATTTATCTTGAGTATTTCACCATTCCCCAAAGTGATAAATTGGACAATTATTATGTTGCAATAGACACACTTAGCTGTTGAAACGGCAGGCAGATTTAAGTAGTCACTTGGCTTTCTGTTGAGAATCTGTCAATAATTGCGTGAAAGGTTTTCACCCCATGGATATTTCCATGAAATACTCTCCAGATTCAGAATAATAACCCACAAGCCTGTTTTGTCCCCGAGCAACAGCATGCTGTGATCATATGCAGGCTTTCTGTCAGTGCAGAAATCATTGCCGCAACTCTGGTTCTAAAAAAAGATGAAAGACTGCATCTGGACGGGCAAGGTGGCCTTTAGCAGGACTGCTGCACCATTGCGTGCTATCTGCTCCATCTTCTAAAACCTCAAGGTGAAGGGAATGAACAAAACCACATGTGACTCGCAAGCAATTTCACACTGCAGATCCAGGTCAGGTCAGTCTCCATCGTCATTTGTTTCAGGATAGTACTTTGAACCCTGTGGCCAGAAGGCTGCTAACTCCATTATAAACACTACACAAATCTTTCAACCTATTTGAGTGTGTGGTTAGAATATTTCAGGGGCAAATGTTAGCATCATTGTTGGAAAAAGACTAATGCATAACTAGAAAATTTGTTTCCATTTTTTAAAAAAATGCCTAAGAGTAATTAAATAAATAACCTAAGCACTTTTCTTTCTTATGTTTTATTCTGTGGAAGGATTTTTTCGCTTAATCAATTCATTTTGGCATTCATGTTAACGCCAGTAACTAGAAACAACTGCTAGGAATGAATCCAGTCTTCATGACTGTTCACATGCTGCAGAATAATTAAGAAAGTCACTCACTTGTAGACAAAAAGCAACAATCCCCGATGTTGCTTTAACTGAAGAGTGTTATCACAGTCAGAGTAACATTGGTATATGAGATCAGAAAGACTAGTCTCTTCAAAGGCAATCCTCAAAAGGAAATAATCCAAAATAAATTCAGTTCTATTCTTATTCACTGGTTTGGTGCTGAATCTTATAAAGCCAAACGTATCATATTCCATACATAGTTTCTGAGACATTTTGCATCTCCTTATGTTAGAAACTTTGTTTAAAATCTTGTTGTTCACTATATGATACAGGTTTCCTGCCCTTTGGTGGATACCAGAAATCAGAAGATTAGTCAATATAATAACTTTCAGGTAACTTTCAGGTATTAACAAATTGTTCCTAATAACTGCCCAAAAATAAAATGGCAAAAAAAAAAAAAAATCAGATTGTGTTAAAGGGTCAAATGAAGATGTCAATTAATAAAAACTGGACTTTTCTGCCCAGTTAGTTTAAGGCTGGGCACTAAAGGGTTAATCCTGTAAAGCTAGTTAGGGTTAGGCAGCTGATGAATAATAAAGTGAAGGAATCGGATATTTTTTTACAGAAAATACAGCATTCTAAAACCTTGAATGCTCTTAAGACAACATCATTTCTAAGAATATGAGTTGTACTGCTTTCTTTCCTTTTCTCTCTCTCTCTCTCTCTCTGTGTGTGTGTGTGTGTTATTTTGGGGTACAGATGTATTAACATGAAATATAAAATACTAATCCTGCAGCAGTCTAAGCTTCAAACTAACACAAACTTTGTGTACAAGCTGGTGAAGTAACTTTACATCACTCAAGTAACATTAGTTTAGGTGGATCAAAAAATAACTAAATTACACTGAAGTGGTAGGATGGCAAAACAGAAATGAAAATATATTTCAAGAAATCCTTGCAATTCATAAAGGAGCATAATAGTGGGTGGTCTTATGGCTGAGTGGGCCAGCAGAAAAAAAAAAGACCCCTCCAGAGGTCAGGGTGGCTTGTGCAATAGTTCTGGTGCAACATCTGGAACTATCTGTCCGTGGTTTTGTGCCAAAGAGGCCCTGTTGGTCATTTATCCAAACTTAGGGACTGACTAAATCAGACTACGATGGAGCTTGCACTGATTTGGAGTCAACTCAAAAGGGAAGCAAGACCAGCCCATTAGAGGCATGAATAAGAGGTACAAAATCAACTAGTGATGGCATCTTTTACCTTCTGAAAATGATATTTTAGAATCAGATCAGAAGAATGAAACCAAAGAAGCTATAAGGATCTTGCAATGTACAATCTTCAAGGACACATTTCAATGTAATTCTTCACAACTGGAATCCAGTTATCTCATTATTCCAGTTAAATTATAATGAACTACCCACATTATTTTTTAAATGCTGGTATACAGAGGAGTTTTCTGTTACAAAGCACAATAGTCAGCAAGATAATTTTCTCTTTCACAGATTAATGGCACAGATAGTTTAGGCATGCTCGAGTAAAGATTACAGAGTGAGGAGGAGGCTCATCTTCAGTAGATAGTCCACTGCTTCATGGAGTCTGGATTTCTGACCTGTCTAAAACCAACATTGAGAGGTAAAACAGTGACATGGACTCAAACCTAGGCCTGCTGCAATGAGAACATACACCAAAAGGATGCATATCTAGCCTATTCAAATCAAGGAAATTTATTATAATGATTGAATATGTGCTGACTGGAGTCTAACTCAGCTGGAAATTATATGAAGTCACCATAATTTCTGAGGTGATAAGAATGATAAGTTGTTAAGTTGTTATCATTGCATACATGCTGCACATGTATAGACACTTAAGTTTCTCTACATCTCATTTCAAAGCCTAAATCATGCAAGGGGCTAAAACACCCAGCATACCGGCCTAAATCATCTAGATCAACCCAACACATTGAAATGTAGGAGGTCTCCATTCTTGCTTTTTTTATAGGCATCCATACAAGCCTGTCTGAGTAATGCCTGTTTGTATCCTCTGATACATAGCATAAGTTCTGCATGTCAATGCATGAGTTGAGCAGTTCATATCAAAGCACTTATACACTTGACCATTTGATAGCCAGCTCAAGGTACTTTACAAGAACATACCTCCAAGTTTATCAGTCATTTCAGTTGAATGAAATGCATTTCTGTTATAATAATAATGATAAATAACAATAATAATAGCTATTATTATTGCAATTACGAACAAAAAGGTAAACATTTATATTTCACCTTGTATATAAATTCTGTCTTCATTATGTGAGTGCAGAGTTTGCATTGAGCTTTTTGATTTTGTATATAATAAAATGTCAGAAAACATTAACAGAAGCAAGTTCCTCGAGTCCAAGAACTATTTTTTTTTATTGTTTATTCTATTTAAATTAATCTTCAATCACCAGATCTATGATATCATAGAAAAGTCACTGAAAGTCCTCACATTAGAAAGAGTGCAACTTAGAAATGTTTGTAATTTTTCTTTGATAAATTACTCAAGTACCAACAAGAACCCTTAATGTGTTTAGGAAAAGGGTGATTTGCGCCTCAGTTAGTTCTCTCTCACTTCATATCTCAGTTGCTGGCCTCCAGCATTTCTGATATTACTTGCTTTTGTCCACTGTATGTAATCGTGTTATCTCCGTGGAGCCCTTCCCTTCCCAGCTAGTTGAACGAAACAAGCTTCTAACTATTTAATGAAAGGCATCCAATTAAGGAGAAACATGTAGGTCCTGATGTAAAATGTGTCTTGGGACAACGCTGGTGGTCAGGGAGGCCCACAGTACAGCATATTCTCATAGTGTGGGAAGTCCTATTAAGCTTTTGAGACATAGCCATGGTTCTGTATTAATTCCTTTAGTCATTAATAGCATTTTACACAAAGCCTTTCGTATATTGTTTTAATAGGGGAGCAGAGCTGACGTAAGGAGGGAGCAGTGTTCTGATGGCTCAAAAGGGAGGGGAGCCCAAAAGGTTTCCATTGTCTCAAATGAAGTTGGCAGTGAAAGTGGTTTACTTGGATTCTCCCTGCATGGTGTAATTTGTGAGTATTATATTGATAACCTGCATTCAGCCTCACTCCGGTGTTTGTCTGTTCTCTGCTGTAATAAGAAATGATGGCATACATAACCACAGCCAAGGGGAATAAGATTTCAGCCAGACAGTTAAGTGAATCACCAACTGTGTTGCATGTGAAGTGTACATTTGCGTGACTTGTTGTTTATTGCCCACATTCAACTTCGTGACTGTCTTCCATATTTGTGCCAAGTCTGAGGCCACTTTCCTAAATCTCTCCAGCTTGTTGGTAGAGAAAGTGGCTGTAGTTCTCCTCCCTCGACTTATTCTAGTCCATGTAACACACACACTACATGTAAGGCTTGTGCACTATACATATACACTCTGTGTAGCAGAAATAGCTGAAAATCCACCAAACCTTTCTTTTTTTCTTACCTCTATGTTATTTAGATTTTTTAACAGGAATTGGCCTCTTGATTTTAAGACCAGGTTTCCATATCTTTTTCCATATCTGTGTAGGTAAAAGTTTTAACACATGCAAACTCTGTGTCAGTGGGCCCAAAATATGTTCAGTTTCTGGCAGTTGGTATGGAAGCTCTGTGTATTTACTTCTAGCTATAGCTCTTAATTTTTGTGTATTGACATTCAGTGCATCTCTTCCAGTGGTACATTGTTCTGACTTGCAAGTTCCACCTGCAAGTTGTGTTTGGCCTTTTGTTTGAGCACATCATTGTGTAGTAGTTCTATAGTGCAGAGACTTGTTCACAAACTTTACACAGAAGGTTTCAGTCATAAAGTCAGCTGGTTCACAGTTTGTCAAAGGTGGTCCTACCCATAAGTCCTTTTAATTTTATGGCAATGCCAATCAAATTTACAAGAGGGACCTCTGACCATTTGATCTTTCTGATGATTTCTATGTCTTTCCTCAGAGTTGAGCTGCTTTTATTAGTTCAATGCCTTGAATTCTTTGAAAAGCTTTTTCTAGCTCAGGACTCAGTGAATAAATTACCTTCATAGCTGCAAACCTTGCAGCTTCTCAGATGTTGCAACAAGCATCTTCAGAGCATGTCCAGTTAGTGTTTATCTCTTTGAGAATTGTTTGAGGAGAAGACAAAAACGATATCCGTTCACCACTTCTCCTATACTCACCTTCTCCAAATCCTCCAGACAGACCACTCTAACCTGTTGTTAGCCACTCTCCAAACATCCTTGGAATCAGTGGTGCAGTCTAGTTTGATCTAACGGGTATACTCTGACCTGGTGTCCCCGTTCAACGTCTTTACCCTTACTAAAGAACCAACACAGTCATTGATACATGAAGTATGGTCCAAAATTAATTGAAATTATAAAAATTAATTATTTGTTATCTGAATTTAGATTTATTATGAACAACACAAGATGTTTAAGTGTCATCAACAACTGCACTTTAACCATTAACCATCGAACAAGCAGTGATAGAATAAGACAAATAGGTTTTAAATAAAGAAAAGGTTTATAAAGTTTTATGTTGGCTTGGTCTTGGTCCAGGTTTGTCTGGGAGGTTTTTCTTTCTCTCTTTATTTGCCAGCTTGGCATCCTCAGCATTTTGGAGCATTTCAAGAAAAACTTTGGAAAATTCAATCATTTAAACTTTGACAATGAACAAAACAACACTGAAAATGTTTCTTCTCATTACCAATGACCTTAAATTAATTTATTAAGTGAGAACACTAAACAGTATTTATTTCATTTTAAATATATTTATGCCTGATGAAATCATTGCTCAGGTTGTTACTATAAATGCTGCTACATGTGTCGTGTGTTTCAATCATAGACTGTACATAAGAGCTGGACGGAGCCTCCATGATGTCACCTGAAGGTTTCTGAAGAGCTGATTTGAAGCTCATAGGATGGGTTTCACCATCGTCATCTTGGGGTGTGGGGTCTGTGACAGTGGGGATGGATGATTGACATCCGTCAAACTCCAAGCTGTAGCTAAGAGCTAAACGAGCTAGCCCAGAGATAATGGTGGCAAACCAGTTAACGGAAGTAGGTGGGCTAAAGAGAAGCTGCACTGTTATCTGGCTCAAAACTCAACTTGATGCAATTAATTGCACAGCAAGCCAAAGTTTTCCAAAGTTGACTAAAAATACTTGCTGATACAACCGATATGTTGAGTTCAGTCAAACGAAATGGTCGAAGTGGTTTAACGTGAGGCCGAGGCCTTCCTGTTAGCCAAGAGGTAGCAAGCTGCTAGCCACCAGACCAAGTACTGATAGCGCTTCTCACATGTCAATCAAAAGGATACACCTCTAACTTTAAGATCAAATAAAATTTTAACGAAATTAAAAAAAAAATCTCCCCCCTCAGAGCTGTCACGAAGGTAAACTCGACCAATTAAAGATGAAATGGTTCTTTGTACCAGACTTTAAACATATTTCTTTGTGCTGTGAAGTTGGCCTTTAACATGGGAGTTTATGGAATTTGCACTGTTTTGGAGCCAGCCTCAAAAAGAGGGGTGAATTGCAACTTTTTGCACTTCGGCATTGGCTTCACCTTTTTCTTAACTGGAGATTGCCGGTTGATTCCAATCCTATTTGTTGCTGTCATAAACAGGCTGCATTCCATTTTAAATTACTGTTAGTCAGCAGTGTGATGAGTATTAAAGACTTCTTCTCTGTCTATTTTCATGTATGTTTCAGGACTATATGGGAAGGTTTTCCTTCTTTTTTCTTTTTTCACAGTTTATAATGACATCTAATAGAGCACATCAATACTTTGGCTTGGATTTTATGTCACATGGTATCTGGAAATGACATTTATTGTATTGTACCTTGTGTGCATAGTTTTTACATTGGAATTTCAATTTATTCCAATTTAAATTAATGAATGGATGGATAATAGCAAAATGACGAATCACACCTTCATTCTGTAGCACAGTTAATTTAGTGAAAATACATTAAAGATACACATTAGAAAAAATCTTTATCCCAGCCTTGTTGTTCAACATTACCTATCAGGGACACTTAAATAAGTCTTTATATGTGGTTATATAGGCCCTTTAAGTGCTGCCCTTTTGTAAACCTAGAAATGAAGAGATAAGATTTTCAAGATAAAATGGGGTGTAACTGCTGTGCTCTCTGTTACGGGATGCCAAATGTAAAATTTTCATATCAAAGTTGTTGTTGACACATTTTCATTATTTGTCTAAATTTTCTCATATTTAACATGTTTTTCATGCCTTTCCACAACTGTTGAACACTTGTATAGAGTTCAAATATAAGAGGGGTGGCCAAGAGGTGGGGTACCCCCTGGACAGGTCACCAGTGCATCCATCTGTGATGGAGTAACAAACACCCACCGAAATTTAGATTCTCCAAGGTGCATGTCTTTGGACTATGGGAGAGAACATGCAAACTCCACACAGAAAGGTCACTGCCCGAAATTTAAACCTAAATGTTAACTGTTATATCTAAATATTAAATAAGTTGTAAAAATGTTAAATATTATATCTACATATTAAATTTTTATCTAAGAATTAAATGCAAAATCCAAATTTTAGAGCTTAAATGTTGAACCTTAATGTTTTAAATATGCTAATCGACCCTGGACTTTGTAACCTCAACCAATAAACAAGCTGAGACATACTAGCACTCACACACCTATGCACACAACAAAACTCACAAACATAAAATCCTTGGACCAGTCTAATTCATTTTCTGCATGCTCCCTCTGAGTTTTTCTTTTGCTAGCATGCAGTGACTTGTGATTCCTATGCTGATTACAACTAACTGTACATCAAATCAGGCTATATCCCTTTTACAGCCTTGTCAGCACGAGCATCATTTTTATTACTTACCACCTGCTTAAAGAAGATAAAGATACTATTCATTTGTTGCTGAGTGATTTCTAGCCCGAACTGTGAAAGCTTGGCTCTGCATACCTCCTGCTTGCTCTCTGTCTCTGCTGCTCCCCTGCCACCCCAGCACTGAGCAGCCAGAGATGCAGGGGGTATGTCTGTTGATGAGAGCAGCAACATGCACACTTTCTGGTGCAGATGGCACGCTTTGAAGTTTTTCTTAGGGACAGGGGAGTCTCCACCGTGCCATGTCGGAGCATGGAGTCAGTCGTTTGCTATGCCTAAGCTCCAGTCTTCTTTTTAAAGCCATAAAACTACAAAAATGCGTGGATGAAAAATAAAACTAATAAAACTACTTCTTGGATCAGTTTAAGGTACAATTAACACAGAGATTTAAAAGCTCATAAAAGTCCATTTTGCCTCATATGGCCTCTTTAAACACTTCATTAGGTCTTGACTGCCTTCGCTTTTTATCTCTGTTCTTAGTTTAAACTTAGACCTGGTTCCTTACCCGTTTTTACTTTTAGTTTTTATGTTCTCGTTGTTTTAGTTGTGCTGTTTTTAATTAAGTAGCACTTAATTTAAAGTGTTTTACAAATAAAATTTATTATTTTTGTTTTTACTACTGTTCCAACCTAAAATCTGTTTTTTTTTTTTTTTTTTTTTTTATTAGTTTTTACATCAATGCAGGTGGAATGTGAAGACAATATTTGAAAATGTTTGGGGAAGGTAAAGCCTATCAACATTTTTTATGGACAAACTTCAGCCAGTCAACTCAACTGTGGAGCCAGTTGGCAAATCAAATTCATGTCAAAAGAGTTTCAGAGGTCAAATTTCTTGGTTAATTGAAAAAGCCTACAATATCATAAGTACGCTGATGCATCCTTTTGCTAAAGAATCTAGAAAAAAACAAGAATGTACATGATTAAGATGTGCTGCTTTTGTCATCAAATTAAAAAGTCTTACATTACTTCCTGTGAGACCCCTGACTAAGTCACATAAGTGTACGTTTATCTGTACTTTTAGTGTTTGGAGGCTAAGAAATATATTACTTGCGTAAAGAAACCTACTGCACAGCAAATATCAGATTATCTGCATTGTGTGGTATACTAAAATCTGGTAACTTTGTGATGTCTCGAGCTAGGGTTATGCAGCATTTGGCACATCAGCAGATGATTGTTAACAGCATCTGTTGGTTTTCAGACAACAGTGTCTCTAAAACTGGGAGGAGGTGTTCAGACAGCAGCGATTAGAGTCCCATCTGAAGAGTGATCATCATTTGAGTGCCACTTTTACATACTTTCCCACAGCCTGTCACCAGCCCGCTGGGACTTCTGATTCTATCTGCTGCCAAATGTGTTTATCTGAAATGTTAGAAGAAAAGCATCCACAAGAAAAAAATGTAAACTACATTAAGTAAAATCTGAAATTGTACCACAGTGACACTGTCATATGTCATTTGTAAATTATCATCTGGTTGTTTGGTTTTCCAGTAATAAGAGACAAAGTTCATATTATCTATAACTGATACAAGTGGAGCTAACCCAAACACTGGCCCACCCTGTGATTGAATTTAATTACAGATGGCCTTCCTGACAACTGATTTACCCGAGCAGCATTTGCGTCATATTCAACAAAATTTTTTAAATGTAAGTACTATTCATATCTTTGACTGGAGCTACTGAACTTGGCTGTGACAAACTAACTCCCTTTTGAGCGATTGCAATTTTGTTTGTCAATCCACTGACCATGATTTTGAGGTAAGGTTGGGTTAAGCTAAGATCAAGGGGTCATATCCTTCTGTATTTGTCAAGTTGATCTACTGCTGGCAGCATAATTGAAAGGCAGGAGGTTGTTGGACTGGCGGCACAAGCACTTTACAGTGTTGTTTTCTTTGGGTGCAGAGTGAATCTCTGACTGTTTCTTTTTCTTTTTCCTGTATGGATTTCACATTTGCATGGAAAAATCTTTCTTGTGTGTTTGGATTTCCATTGTGTGGACAATATAAAAGGCGCTGGGATGGGATGTGGGAAAAGGGAGTGTGCAGTTTGCTTAAGTGCATGTTTTGATGTCTGTTTGACAGCCTTGGTTAGTGGCTGATGTTAGGACATACACAGTTAACGGCCATCCTCTTTCCTACTCTTAAATTCACCGAGAGAAACCAGTGAAAGGCTGCTACTGCAGATATCTTGCAATATAAAAATGTGGAACACATCCAGTACACACAATGTTCAATCATTATATAAAAACTGGGAAATTTTAAACAGACAAACAGTTAAACATTTGCGGTTGCAATGATGTAAAATTACTTGAAAAGCTTGAAACTGATCAAGAATCTGTGTAATGCGGATTGTAAACATACTGGCCCTTTCATTTGAGAAGCGGGGTTAGCGGTTCCTTAAACACTGTTTTGAAAGGAAGTATCTCAGTCAAATGATTTGTCCTGACAAATTGTGGTCAAAGACCAATTGAAGAAATGATCACTGTGCAATGTTTGCCAACGTGTCTTTTAAAAGTGAAAATAAATGCATGTTTGAAATATATCTGATTTTATTTTCCGTAATAATTATTTGTAAAACACCTTACACCTTACATTTCCCCATGACTGCTCCTTAGCCCAATACATTGAAGCAAATGTGGATACTAGGATTCAATTAAAATTACATCAATAAACATGCTCTCTGTTTCTCTTCAGTCATGTTTGTGACTTGGCTCAGGAGTTTGTCATGGGGTCATTCAGGTTCATGGAAGAAAAGGAGAGCCTTGCTGCCTCAGAGCACGAAAAGTACTTGAACACCTCATCTACTCTGCTTCATGACCTCATGTAAAGCCTTTGACCAGATCCGGGTGTTGTCTCCAGACTAAACTTCCTAAAAGAAAAAAAAAAAGGAAAAACAGCATGCTCGCTTTCCCACATTCTTTTCTGGGTTCCCATCTTTACTGCTTTTTCCGGCTTCTTTTCGTTAAATAAATCTTTGTATGAAGATGAGGTGTTTAATAAGTGTGCACATTTCCTTTGTAACAGGAAATAATAAATCTCAGCTCATTATTTCAATAAACAAAATGTACTGCAATCCCTCAACAGTTAATGACAGAAAAGTGTGTTTGGCACATGCATGTAACAATGATATGCCTGGTGCTGATATTCTCCAATGGAATTTCTTTGGCATAAAACAAGACAGCCATAATTTTACTTGACATTAAAGAAAAAAAAGAGTAAGAATTATTTGTTTTTTCTGGGTTGTAATACAGAAATGTCCTTCTGCAAGTCTGGTCATTGACTAAATATTGGATCACGAGGCAAAGAATCATAACTATAAATAAATAAACACACAAATAACGTCAAGCCACCTGCAACTAGCTCTGCAGGCCTGACTGGAGGCTAAAGTGAACCCTAACAGTGTAGAAAGTATGAGGCTGTTGGAAGATATGAATACCTTTCACATCCCGGTGACTGATGTCACCTCTGCAGGCTAAATAAAGCCATCCTGGGTCTTGTTACACATGCAAGTTATCCGAACGATTAAACTTTCAACTTCCCACTAAGACAGACTCCAGAAGGCACTTTTTATGTAGTAAACAAATTACGCTACATCAAATTATATTTTCATATACAGAAACTTCAGTGTACTGAAAGGGGTTGTCAATGTCATAGTTAAAGACGGTGCTTAATTTTACAACAAACTGTCCAAGGAAGAGTAAGGTCATGTTGCAGCATTCTTTAAACATTGTCAAAAAAAAGTCTAAAATTGAAGCAACAGAATGTACCAAAAGTGGACTTAATTTTAGAAGCAAGTCATTCATTTAATTTTTGTTCACAGCAGAGAGAGATCTTTTAGAGCGTTCTTGTAAGACACTACAACAGTTTTGTGGTTTTCACTTATATCCTTCTCAATATAACATTCTTCATTAGTCCCAGATAATCGTTTCAAAGAAGGAAAAGGAACCCCAGGATTTTAAATGAACAAAATTCTAGTTTAAAATGCTGCTTGAGCAAAGCCACCAATTTTTGAAGATAGTTTCTCCTGTCTGGTATTAATTTAAAAGATGTTTTTATTGCCTATTCAAAACTCATTCTGCTTCTTTAATTGATCGTATTCCTTTTTGGTGGAAGACCAATGTGCAGAATCAGCATCAGAAGATTAAGTGTCATCTTCAAGGACAAGCTGAGTGGATGCTTTCAAGAACCAGAGGAGAACCCAGCTTCTCCAGTTAAAGGCCAGCTGTCTCCGAGCTCATTCTGTAAGCCTCCTGACGACAGCAACTCCTGCAGCAGCAGTGCCAACATGGGATGGAAAGAGAGTCACTGACCCCAGCGCAAAAGACAATATGGGAAGACAATACATGGGAAAGTTTCAACACCGAACACTACAAGTCAAAAAAATTCCCAGTTCAAATCATACTGTAACACAGACAGTAAGGACTTTTCCATATTTTCAGCCAGACGAAGGAACCTCTGTTACGAGTCAGAACTCAAGTTGAGCAAGTGGTCATGTTAGATCACTGGTGAAGAGCTTACTCCCACGGAATATTTTAGGTTTGAAAAACCTAAACAAATGCATAATAAAAGTAGAAAAGTATTCGGAGAGCGCAGACCTCCGCCACGCATGATCAGTCCCCCTCACAAGGATTCCCACTAAAAGAACAGTCATATATTGATTTTATATACTTTATTATATTTGTTGGCCATAAAAGAATAGCCTTAAGTTTTGGAATGAAGTTATCATTATTATTAGTTGAAAACTTTTTAGGTGTAAACTGTTTTCCGCTAATGTAACAATTGAAGATACTGAAATCTGTTGATATACTCCCAATTTGTCATGACCTCAGCTACAATATGGTGCTCATTACATAGATCAATTCATGTCTATTACACGTCCAACACTGGCAAAAACATAACCTCCTTGGCAGAGGTACGAAACCAAGAAATGGCGACTATAGACTGTTGCCAACATGGAAGGATCAGTTCTGTGTAACTCCACGTGACTGTTTTATTTTATCGGAGAGTAAATATGCTTTGTTTGGGTTCAGATCCAGACAGTGATGGAACTGGACAAGGTTGGTTTATTTTTTATTTAGCTTCTCCTGATCTGGATCATTTGTTGAGAATGTTTGATGATCCAGCACACTAAGTATCTGTGTTAATAAAGTAAGAAGATGAATTGGGCTTCTGTACATTGTGTTTTTATTAATTATAGTGAAAGTCATTGTTTAACCCTTGAAGTCTGGATTGCTTTGTTTATTAGTAAATCTTCCAATAAATCACATTCCCCTGCTATCAATATATGACTTCTGTGCAAAACCTGTAGTTCTCTCTATTGATGTTGACCAAATATAAACATGGATTTCATATTACCAGGAGTCAGCGCAATGATCTGATTACAATCCACTTCTTACTCCCAATTCTCCACCAATCATTTCATTAAAGGCACAAACTAACACCGGGTGATCCAAACAGTCTTTTAATGTGTGATCTAAGTATTGTCTGGCCAGTTGGAGTTCTTTCTTATGCTTGATCATGACTGAAGTCTCTTTCCCACCCTGGACCCATTCCACACAGCCAGGGTGAAGCTCCAGTGGATTAGACCACTGGTGGCACCTGTCTCCTCTTCAGCGCCAGCCCGGGGAGACTGCCCTGCTACTCTTGATCCCAGCACTAATTATTTTCAAAGCAGCTGGGATTTAAATCGCTCCAAGGCAGGCGCCAGTGGCGCTACTGCTCTCCCAGGAAGCAGATTTTCTGGCTTTTTCTCTTGCACAGTTGGAGGATATTGTCACCATAGAGGTTAGGAGTGTTCAAGCAATAAGAGAAACCTGACAGATAACAGGTGGATGGATTGGTTAGTGGGAACAAATGGCTAATATGACTGAGTTAACACAGGAAGAATTTGGGAAATTTATTGCATACTACACATGATTTCATCACAATATTTATATATTCAGGCATATTAAAATGACCTTCAGCGCTTCATGCATCATTGCAGTATAACTAGACATAATGTGGAGGGAAATGCTACGTTTTCTCAGGAACACTTAAAGGTTTATATAAACATGTCTGTCTTTTCTGGGCCTGAACTCATTTAAGATGGACTGAAGTAAAGATAAAAACTGAAATTACTTTCTGGAAATCGTTGACACAGCATAATCAGCTGCTCTATCTGCTCTAATGAGCAGAGTTCAAAGTCCAGCATCCAGACTAATTTAATGCATATGTTATATGTAACTTACACATCAGTGAACACTAAATGCTGAACAAGCAGGTTTTTGGAGCAACATTTGCTGCCATTTCTTTTTCAGCAAAGGATTTAATTTATTAAGACCAAAAATAACATTCTGCACTTCTCACAACAATTCTATTATAACTCAGTGTAAACATTGTATCCATTATGAAACTGACATTTTAATTATGGTGGTCCTCAGTGTGCAACTAAAACCTTTTGTCAAACAAAAATTGGAAGGCATTTTGCCTTTACAATACAGACACTGATCTCTTTATGGTTTTACTGGTAATGAAGCACCTGTCCCAAATAAGGAAATAAGACAGGCAAGCATGTTTAAAACAAGGGTTAAATGTAATATATGTGGTTTTGTTTACCACCAACCAAGATGTTATTGTGACTGATGCAAGCAAAAACAGAATGTCAATTAATTTAGACATTTTAACTGATACATGATAATACACAGATTCACCTCAATAAATCACAGAGCACACAGCTTATTTTAAGAGGCTCCACAAATGTCTTTTAATTATTATCCTTGGAAGCTAATATAAAATCAAAGCAGTTTTATTTTCTAGGCACTTGCTCAGAACCTTCGAAGCTGTTGCCACAACCAGGATGTAAAAGCTACCCATTTTAAATAGGTGATATGTTACCGTTCAGCAGACCGTAAAACACACAGGAACTTGAACTGTGACCTCTTCTGTACAGTGGCCTGTTCTCTCCTCTCTTTGTTTTGTGCAGAAGTCAAGCTGGATCATTAATTTCATGGACTCCTAAGGCCTCTGTGCTGTCTTTGATGTTTTCTGATATATTACACTTAACATTCCATAATTTCTCGTCACTCTCAACCCTGAAATGATTCATACTCAAGTACCACATTGTCTAAAATATTTTTGGCTCCTTGCAATGTAATGGACATGTTTGCATGATGTTTGTAATAGAAGACAAACACAGAACACAGTGCCAGGAATCTCATTTTAGTTTAGTGCCAACTATAGAGAAATCATTTTAGCCAGGAAAATTGAAAAAATTAGATACTGCATGAGGTTTAATAAATATATTTTATATAAAGACACTGAACACAACACAAAAACACACAACAAGGTGTGCAAACTTTAATCAGAGCCCTTTTTGTAAGAGTTTAAATGCACTACAATGATCTAATTTATTTGGGGAAACAATTTCCATGGTCATTTTTATTTTCAAAATCTGTACACAGATGCAGCTTTATTTAAAAAAAAAAAAAAAAAAAAAAAAAAAAAAAAAAAAAAAAAAAAAGCTCCAGCACCACAATAAGCAGCTGAAAATGATCACAACTGTGTTAAAAAACTGCTGGTTAATCACATTTAAACTGTTTTATAATGGTATATTATACTAAAAAATGACTTGATGCAGCACCTGATCATTGAAAGACTAAACTGCTCTATGATCAACTGCTCTATCAACAGTTCGATCTTTCAGATTCCTTGGAACAAATGACGATGTCAAATTAACCCA
Organism: Pseudomugil tenellus; assembly: GCA_037177515.1. Classification (NCBI taxonomy): domain Eukaryota; kingdom Metazoa; phylum Chordata; class Actinopteri; order Atheriniformes; family Pseudomugilidae; genus Pseudomugil; species Pseudomugil tenellus. Next base: position 16,599,692 of record JBAMHX010000009.1, on the reverse strand, counting down.
CAGCTATTTGGTGTGTTTCTATATTAATATGACTGCAGAAGATCATACTTGATGTCTTGAAAGTTAAATGTAAGATCAAATAAAATAAACTTTATCCTGTATTGGGGAAATTTGCATGTTCTGTTGTATGGATTATCTTTATTTTACTCATTTAGATAGCTGTACAGGAAGAAATTATTTGTCACAATGTCACATTCAGATGCCAGCAGATTAGTGAAAAAGTGTATATTTGAAAGATATACACTTTATATCTATATATAAAGATATACACTTCAGTCTTTGTTTCCCTGGCAAACGTTGACTGATTTTAGTTAGTGTTTAGAGTTAGCATTGCTTAGACACACATTGTCAACAGTCATTTTAAAATATTAACTTGCATGTTATAGCCTAAGGGCTTGTATCCACATAAGTCTCATGTCAGTGGTTTTCAATAAAGGGAGAGCTTATGGCCGCCTGCGTCTAACTTCTCTCTCAAAATGGTCTGACTTTTCTTTTTTGTTTGACCTTTCTCAAAATTATAGAACTTTTTCATCCCAGCTTTGGTATCATTACCATCTCTTTTAGACAACCAATCCCATGACAAAAATAGTCATCCTCATAAGCAAAAGAGTTGTTAGGGAAGCATTTTTGGCTCTATGTGTCCATTCAGAACTTAGTTCATGTCCAAAAAAAATATGTATATTCTTAAATCATTATTTTCTTTTGTTCAGCTGTTGTTATGAAATGTTGACACTTTCCAATCTAACAGGTCCATCCAGAAATGTATTTCTCAATTTGAACAACAGGCAAAATTGCTGTTGCTCCTTACTACTTACAGGTTAAAAAAAAAAAGGTAAAAAAAAAAAAGGTAATCCACTCTTCATCCCAAAGGGATCTTAGAAAAACAAACCACCATGTTTGACCTTTGCAGAGAGTCTTGTATCAACAGGCTCTACTTACAACTTATATCAGCTTGCACTGAAGTACAAACAAAGGCTCAGTAATAGTAACCAAAAAGACAAGCTGGGCAGGGGTCTGGCATGGGCTGGGGGACATGAACATGAGGCTGATCTACACTTTTTATCATATGAAGACCCAACACCTAACATTTAACTGTCTGTAGCAGTTTCTATGACTATGTGTGGTCTGTCAGCAGCCTCAATATTAGCATTGAAAAAGAAAATAGTATTTTGCAGTTTGAGTCCTCACATTTTATATCAAAAGTCATGGTTTCCCAGCTTATATTTAGAGTGACACTGCAGGGGATGGTACTGCCAGGAGAGTAGCCTATCACAACTGATTTTATAAATATTTAGGCTTAGCCACATTAAGCTGATTTTGGTACTTTACTCTGCTGGTCTGATGTGAACACTTGAGAGTAAATCAGCTTAATTTGTCCTGTGCCACTCTGTGGTGGAGTTCTGCATTCTCCCAAGATAATATAAATGCCTGATTTTGCAGTTATGTCATCATTTTCTTTTTTTTTTTTTTATTTGTGGATGTGGATCTTTTTTTTCTTCATTTATTACTGATGATTAAGATATTTATTTGGATTTGATCATCGTGAGCTTCTGAATAGAAATGCTTCTATCCTCAGATGGGAAAGTCTGAACAGATTTCTGATAATTGATTTGAGAATGAAAGACCCTATAAATCCTGGCAATCGTGGATTATAGGTTGGTAAGTATCCAGTACCAGGTTATTGTGGTGAGACAGCGGAGATGTTGTGGTGAAGGGCTGGGCTAAGCTCTCAGGGTGAAGTGTAGTGATCCTTGTGGTTGACTGAAAGAACAATTACTGGAAGATTAAAAAGGCCTTTCAGGAGAAAACATGATCAGCACTTTAAAGAGCTGAAATAGAGATGTTTGTTTTTCCATTGAAGGTCTCATTGCTGTTCAGATGGTAGACATTTTTGTGGAGTTCAGTAAAAAAAAAAAAAATAATAAAAGGGATGCAGACGAAAAGACTGTGGTTCATCTTTGACCCCATGCTCTCAAGGTGCCGCTTTGACCACGCTGCAAAAAGAATCTGATTCTAATTTAAATCAACCCAAAAGGGCGTGTGTTTCATACCAAGAAATTGACATCAGTTATAGTAGATGTTGAAATATTTTATCCCAAACATAACTGAAAACTTGCCTTCTGTCGTACTGTAGGAAAAAGTGAGATGAATAATTAAGCGCTCCACAATGTCGACCAGTGGGACAATGAATGTTTACATAAAACAAAGATATTTATTAGGGAAAAGTTAAGATAGTTCCAACTTGATAAAAATGATTGACTCAAAAGTCATTGCTTAGGAAATATATGCTGCGTGTTTGTTCTTTGCAAGTAAGATAGCCCCAATATTTACAGTGATACCTATCAAAAAGCCCATCCTTTTCTGTCCATCAGTGCTACGATGCAATCAGCAGAAAGCCTCTTACCCTCACAAGTCTCTCCCTCACTATCTTGGGCAAAATTCTTAACGCAGCCAGTGACAAGCTGGTCACACAAGTATTATGTTTTATGTTTTCCCCATTGCTGTCTAATGTTTCACATTGAGGTTGGGACCATCAAGCAAACTACAGCTCACAAAAGAATGGGCCCATTGATTCTCAGAGGAATAATTTTAGTGGAGGGAGTATTTAGCACAGGCCCAGCTAGAGAGAGCTATTAGCTGCTTCTCCAGCTCTGTGATCCATGACTGCAAAGGCTCAATGTGAAGAGAGAAAGAGGACCCTAGCCTGGCACCGCATCCATACTCGTTTCCCCCTGCAGCCGGTGTGCTAAAGTCCCGTTTAATGGGCTCATCTTAACCATAAATGCATGGCTTCCTTCTCTTATTTTTAAAAGCAAAGAATGAAACAAAACAAGATTTAGATTTCCTGTAGCATCATTTCACAGCCATTTTATTGTGTTGTGATGGCAGAAGGGGGGCAAAAATATATGAAAAGATTTGTTTTATCAGTCTAGCAACCTTAAACAGATATGATACAAACAGTGTTGGGTGTTCAGCAAAGCCGGATATTTTTTTCTGTTCATAAACCAGACCCTCAGAGATTGGACGTGAATTTCTCATTCTCAGGAGAAACCAAAGTGGTCCATCATTACCTCCTCCACACTCCCCCCTTTCCCATTTCAGCACCACACTGAGCTAAGATATCAGCTAACACATTATCCTCTTAGCCCTGGAGACTGATAGCCAGTGAGGGCCTCGAGCCAGGAGCAGCCACACAGGTCTGGCATCTGCAGTAACTGTGACTGGCATCACAGTTACTGCAACAGTAAATTTAACATAGATAAGATTTTGCTAACTTGTTGCTCTATTCAACATTTGTACTGTATGCAGATAGCATAGACTATTTGCTCTATTTAGAATAACTTCTTTTTAAGAAAAAGGGGAAATGCTTTTTACACTTTTACTGTCTACACAGATTCTAAATCTATATTCAATTGAACTATATTTCCATATCTTTAAATGCTAACCTATATTCAAAGCAGTTATTGGCAAGGCTATACATTTATAGCAGATATATGTTGCTGAATTAGATCCACCCTGCACATTGTAAGGTTACACTAACATTACAACGCCTGAGAATGAAACATCACACCATTATTCCAATATCACTGAATATCAGGTGACATTATCCTTTCGGTGTTGCCCACCATGACTGGCTTTTTCAAGAACATTTGATTATATTTCTTGGCTTAGGGCACTCTAAGTCAACAGAGGAAGCCAAACCCACCAGGTCTTTATGATTAAGAGGACAAAGTTGGGAGGGTTTTATTCCAGAAGGCTTGCCAAGGCATTTTATATCACTTCAACAATCCAGAAATGAAATGTATGAAAATTACATTGATAGCTGTCAATGTAAAAGAAACAAAGCACCTTAATAGCTGAGAGATGCATTGGAAGGAAATCTGGCATTCCTTAGGCACTGTTTTAGCTAGAGCTTAGAGGCATCTTATGTAATAACTCACATCCTACAACAGACATGTCACGCAACTAAAAACATTAGAGCTGACCCACATGTTGGCAATAGCCCAAGATGCACCTGCACTGTCAATTAATCAACAACTGGACTTCTCTGTTAGTCTAGACAGCCAACACCTGCTGCACATTAATCTCTAATGGTCTCTGCTCCCGGATATTCCCAGTTAACTAGACAGCATCTGATTGCTGCACCTTTTCCTCCAGCCGCGCAGCAACACGCTCCTCGGCCTGCTCTGCAGAAGCAAGCATGTTCAGCTTAACCAAGTGATACTTGCCACTGAGTGTGTGGTTTGGGGCTCAGAGGGGAAAGCCAGGAAGGTGGCAGATCCGCTTCACATGAATTTGCTTTTTTGGCAGCAGCAACGTCAGCTTGGATGAAATTGAACACCTCCACACAGCTTCACTGGAAGGTTACAGTCTTTCTGGATGTGGTCCATGCAGGCATGATCCTCGCCAGCCACCTTCTTCACCAGCTGCACAGTGATGTCATTATTCCCTGCAGTCACAACTCAGAGCTGGCCACGATTGAAAAGTAATCACCATTTGAATTGCATACTCACATTTTAACGACTTCCCATTTTTAAACACCACCAAATGCTGTATGTATTTGCTTTTTGCTTTGTACTGCATATGAGCAGAAATAAACAAGTGAAACATAATCATTCTTAAATCACTTTTAAAAGCCCTTTCATGTTTGACAAAAAGTGCCCTTGGAAAGATAGTTGACGTAACATGCTTTTCTTGCACACACTATCTGACCTTTGTTTCAAAGGGAAGGAAATTCTGCAGGGCTACACAGTAAAAAATTTACTTTTTAGAACAAAAAAGCTGAAACAGTAAAACCTCCATAGATGAAAGTTCACAGAGATCTCGACAGTCAGCTGTATACTCTTACACAGATTAACACATTGCTTATAAATGTAAAGTTTTTGTAAATATTATAGGTCATTTAACAGAAAACACACCTGTTTTATAATGACTTGTGTATTTTGGTTGAATCAGCAAATCAGCAACATGCTTAACAAGCCGTTAAAAGTAACTGAATATGCTGTTAAACCAACTTTTGTGTATATGAGTTGCAGTGTCTGTAAGATTCAGCCCTGGCTGCAAAGGCAAAGTAGGCGGAGGGCATTACACTTTTTAGGGGGAGCATAACTTTTCAACCTTCATTTTATATGCCTCAGATGCTCTGTGCTGAGTAGATTTGAGTTTGTGAAAAAAAGACACATAATCAACTGGCAATGCTATTAAAGGCCATTCAATTATGATAAAGAGCTTGATTAAAAGATCTCTCTCAATTTCTCTCTCTCTCTCTAAGGTCAGGGTTGCTTCTGAGGCTACGTTCAGATGAAACAGTCAGAAGCAAAAAAGGCAAAAGTAGCATTTCGTTCTCACTTAAATCCCACATTTACATGACTGTGTTGGTTGGGGAAATCTACATGCACATGGAGATGCAAAAGTGCACAAAACTTCCAATTTCCCGTTGTTGTATGCACGCCCAGAGTGTAGGTGGCAGCACCACCAAAACCAAATACCTTTACTTCTATTCTTTATTTCCTCAACATGGCGAAACGCACCAGTCAGAAAACAGATGGTGTTATGAATGTAGTCAGTTTCTGACATGACTCCTGCATTTCATTTATTTCTCTTAGTGTAAGGTGAAGTTCCGTCATGTAGTGTTATTGTTTTCTTTTGATGTCAATTTTATGTGACCGCAACAGACTATTGTGTTGTCAACCATTTAAACGGCAACAACAGGGTGGAGTGCTGTCAGAATTTTCACTCCGGAAGGCATTTTGTGATTTTTGCATTTTCCACTCTCCAAAACTCAGTTTGTGATATGGACATCAGGTAAAATGTTTTGCAATTTCCCCCCATTGCCGTTATCGTGTAAATGGGGCCTGAAACAGAGGTTAATAATAATGATAATAGATACGCTGCTCTGGGTTTGTCCATGTTTGCGATTGGTCAGAACCTCCAAACATCACCCCTTTTATGTGAACTTGCACTACTCTCAAGTGAAAAACCCTGGGTCAAGTTATCGAGTTGATGACCAGCTTCATGGTACAACTTTTCCAAATCATGAATGTCTGGCTAAGTCCACCCAGGTAATGGAGAGAAATCTGGGGCATGTTAATCACGCTACGTAGTACAGGCTACAGGGGTCATAACAGTCCAATTCACTCCCTCCAGCACATCTAGGGTCTTCTTCAGACCTTCCTTCCAGTGGTCATGCTCAGAACACCTAATCAGGGAACATGAGGTGGTTTGTACCAGGGAAACATACTAACCAGATGTTCCCACTCCCCCCATAATAAAGAACATTATATATGCTTTAAGGTCATATGACATTTCATCCCACTTTGGGTTGTCTATGAAGGTCTCTCTTGTCCAGACTTTTAGGGTTAGGATTAGGGTTTGTTTCAAATGGGAAGTAAGCAAAATCTGTATAACCATTAGCCTACAGTCACTTCATTAAATAATAAGATTTTTATTTCACATAAACCATCATATTAGTATTTGATCAGTACTGCAATCACTAGTTCCACCATTGCTCCACCATTGACTTAATCCTTAAGGCACCAGAGTTTTCCATTTTTAAATTTTATAAATGACAGAAAAATGTTCAATATGAACCAAAATTTACGAAGGCAGTAAAATTACTCATATAATCTGAGATTGTAGCATCACAGGTTGGCTATTAGACTGCATAACTTTCCCTAATAACTACATTCACAGGCAGGGGGTGTTGTCTACAACTGCCCCCCACTGCCGACTGCATGGGACTATTGTTGACAGACCATTCTTATAGCTATTATCTAGCAGTGGAAAGTAGTAACAGCGTGACATCAATTAGTGCTTGTTGTATTTTTGCAACTTTGGGCTTAACTTTGCCATGATTTAAGTTGTGCCTCCACATAATTTGGAACAATTACATGGTGGTGAATACAGAAATAACCATATTTGCAAGTATGTCGAGAGTGGTTATTTCACATGTTTTTATGAGACCAGGTTGCAAAGAATGATGAATAATATATAACTTTTATGTTGATCTTTTCCAGTTTTGCAGAATTAGAGTCAGAAATAAATAATAACATACATGAGCACTAGTATATATCTACTTTTGATATAAAAACATAAAATGTACAAGGTGTTTTTTTACTTTGACGATAAATTATGATAAAGCATATTTCTGTCTTTAACCAAATTGCACTCTGCTCTCTTCATAATCCCACAGATCATGCAGAAAACTTATACGTAGTGCTATATGGATAAAAGAGATCTACGCACACTGGATAGATTACCTTTATCCCATCAATGGGAACCCCATTTAGCCCTTGCTGGTGGCAGTACACAAACATGTAAAAAGAGAAACTTGAGTTTTCCAACAAAGTTCTGAGGACAAATTATACAAAAAAATCTCATTTTAAATTAGGGGAAATAAAACTGCCCATTACTCAAGGCATCATATCGTATGTCAGACATGGCAGTAGTTATGCTGTGACTTGGCTTCTTGGCTGTTAATGAAACTGACACATTATTCATTTCACAGCTGACTGAAGTAATAGAATAAATGCAGAGGTACGCATTTGCACTTAGTTAGATTTGACTAAATATTTTTTTAAAACAGCCCAAAATACTTCAGTGATTAGGGGGTAATTCTGACTTCAGGTACCTGATCTCACCATGACCATGACTAAGCTGCAATCTATCAGACCAGTAACACCCTGTGTTTTGAATCACAACAAACTGGATATCTTCATACTCAGACTCATCTGATACTGCCCCTATTGTCATTATTTGTTATTTTGTTTTCTTCCTCATGAGGGAAGGACATAGATCTTCCCTATACAAACCTTTAAAGAGTAGCATCACTATTGTGCTGTATTAGTACTGTGTATAGTACAAACTGGCCAACAGGTGAAGGTGTAAATTTGGCCTGGTCAAACTGGCTTACTGATTTTTAAGTTCGTACATTAAAGGTGTTGACCAAGACAAGACAAACTGGGATAATACAGTACTTTTCAAACTGAAAGAGTAAGTAAATGTGACACAACGCAAAACCTCAGTCATCCTCATTTAAGTCTGATGTTTGCAGATTTAAGTACCAAACATTTTGTAGACTATCTGCATAAATGTCGATCTTTGATATAGGTGCAGCATCATTCATTATACTTGAATAAGCGGCTGAACTTTGTCATTAGTGGTTGGGTTTCTTGTGGGGTGAATAGTAAAGATTTGGGTCAATGAGATCTGAGATTGCAAGGTGCACTCATCTACCCCGATTGGCTGCAGCCATGGTATGGAGCTCTCATTGACAGCTGCAGCACTGTGTTGAAAAAATGAACGCAAGGAAACACAGAGAGAAGGAGACAGTTGCTCAACCTGTCGACAGCTTCTCCATAATTCAATAAGTCAAGGTGGAGGGCCATTCCAGTGAGGCTGCAACAGCTCCTTAAATAGCTGTCTAGCATGTTGAGTGTTTTTTTTTCTTTTCCCTTCCCGTGATTACCTCTCTCATCAACCCAGCTAACAAAAATGAACACACAGTCGTAAAAAAACACAAGTATCACTGACACAAGGAATGTTTCTTTGTCGTGGATGGTTACGCATTGACTGTCCTGTTTTAACATGTTCCAAGAATTTCTGAATCTGTCTACAGGTCAGCACGTTTATCAAGGCACCCCTTGTTCTGTTATCCTGAAAATGAAATTATTCATCACTGTTTTATGTATGATGGCAACATTTCTCATGTTTACATTGTCAAGGAAGCAATAAAAAATATTCCACATATTTCTTTGTTGCTCATTGACAGATAAGTGAGCAACCAGTAGAGTTGTCTTCTTTGTGATGTTTGTTTTAAGGTCGTGTATATCGTTTTTGTATAGTATTGTAGTTTCATTTTCTATTGTGTTTTATTGCTTCTTGTTTTATTGTGTTTAATTTAATGTGACCTTGAAAGACCTAAAAGGCGCTTTTTAAA
>JBAMHX010000009.1:16549939-16560642 GCA_037177515.1 Pseudomugil tenellus | reverse complement strand
TATATATATATATAATGTATGAGATATCAAAACAAAATAAAAAAATAACAAATACTGTTGGATGCAAATAGCTAGTATATCCTCATTATATTCAGGGATATTATTCAATACAAATAAAGTCTAAGATCCAAACAGAGGCATGAAAGCATTAGATAAGTTCAGAAAAACCCAAATCTATGGAATATCAAAAGAAAAAACAAATAACATGAGGATGTGATGGCAAATGCAATACTTTAAAATCTAAAGCATACCATAATAAAACCAGTTTGAATAGACAACATTTTCAAAGAGGTTGACTCATGGGAAATGTGGTCTCCTTTTGTAGTACTAGTCAGGAGTATGCCCATAGCATTCTTCCAGTGTTCAACTGGAACACTTTAAGGGAGTAACTGGGACCCCCAGAGACCATCACATAGTAATGTAACCTGGATGCAATGAATGCATCAACTTGTTTTCCTGCATCACTTCAGGTCTGCATTTAGACAATGTTTTGCATTTGGGAGAGAGTTAATAAGAAAATCATTTTGGTTCCATGTTTTACATAGCGCCAGAGATCACATCACTCTTCTCAACAGATCAGCACGTATTAAGCCTATCCACAATGCTGAAGTGTAATTTGAGTTTGAGCGAGCATGGCAGGTTGACATACAACATTGCAGAGCGGTATATTTAGGCAAAGGTTTGCCAAGCACCTGGTAGACTCAGCCTAAAACAAAGACTAACTTAGCTTCCCTGTGGCTCAGTCCAAAAACAATATTTCAAAATTCACATATAGTACCTCTAAAGGTCCGCAGCTAAGACACTGTTTTGCCTATTAATCAAAAGTAATTTGTCATCTGAGGGACTAATTATTGGCTCTGACCAGCTGTCTGGCAACCAGCACAGAAGGAGCAGTTGACAACATAAGCCACTGGGAAATGGCATGTTAATGTCGTTTCTCTTTGGTTTCCATAAGAGTAACACCAAATATACATACATGTTTAAACATTATTTGATTTTATCCACTGAGGACACCAGTATTGATATCTTGTCCAAGGACACATGGACAGCAACTATAAATATTACAAATGGTGCTATACTGTCCTTCAGGGAAAACTAAAAACCATTTAACTGACTGGAACTTAGGCTGATACAATTTTTATTAAAATGATAACTCACTTTAAAATGCTCACATTAATTCATAACAAGGTGCGTTGTTACTTCTTTATGGTAATAATATAACTGAGGATTATTTGACTGTCTCAGATAAACTGATAGCATTGCATTACATTGGTAAATGACTGCTCTGTCTTCTGAGTCCCAGCACATATAAAGTTGGGTGTTTCTAGTCTTTTTTTTCATGAATGAAGCTAAGAGGCCAACAAGTCTATTAACCTTAGCCTGATGAAAAAAGCAATGAGGCAGATGGATGGCAAAAGTTATTGTGATATAAATGTTGTCCCGTAACTAATAGTGGGGTAAAAATCCATGATATTTTAAAGAAGTGTTTTCAATAATTCTGTCTTGCTGTTTTAAAACTCAGAGGGTTCTCACTTCATACAGAGTTGTTCCAATTCAGAGACACCTTAATAATAAATGTGGCACAAATGGCCTTTCCCATGTATGTGGAACCAAGGCAAGTTCTCTTTCTAAGAGAATAAAAACAGAGATTATAATAAATTGAATACAGTAAAAAATTATTTTTTAATTATAATTAAAAAAAATTCTCTCATTAACCTGTGATTTTTATCCTGCTGTTGAATAATAATGAATATGAGAATAGCAACATGCACATGAATGTCAATGACTTTAATGTAGGATAAAATTACATATAGTCTCAGTCTGTATATAGACACAAATGCATCTTTTAGTGTCACCCGCTACTTGGAGAGCAAATGTATTTAACTCACCAAATTAGATTTAGGCATCAAAATGACTTGGTTTGGATTAGGAAAAGATCATGGTTTGGTTTAGAGAGCATTCTTTCACAATTATTACCACATGTTGGAGTTTGTTCCACTTTCTAGTTTGCCTGAGGTGACAAATTCAGAAGAAATTTGCCACAAGAGGACTTAAAAAAGGAGAAAAAAACATATATGATATGTTACACAACAAGCCATGGTAACTGTTGATCGCTGAAGAACTACTGACTGCAGCTTCACATGAACAAACATGGATGATGAGGGGAGTTATTGATCTTATCGCTTAGCAGAAACCCAAATGTTTTTTTTTTACTTTTCCTTTAAAACGTCAAATTTTGCTGTTTCACTGATGGCAATACATAAATATGGAAAAAGATTAGTTAAAAAAAGTCACTAAGCTTGTAATTGTCAAGAGTATACTTTTTGCATGATTTCACATTTGACTGATGAGTAATATCCATTAAGAATTCACACAGGTGAGCACATGAAAGCACAGGAATGCACTTTTTTCAGCATTATAAGCTTGTCAGTCATTCCTAAAGGGCAGTTTTTCACTTATTCAAAAGCCTAAAGGCCCCCAGTAAGAGGCCTGTCTCTTAATAACACCTGGTGTTAAGGAGATCAGCGGGAGGGTTTGTCAGTACATGACAAGAATGGACACTAATCCCAAGCAATACCCACTGGTCCTGCATGTCTCTTGAGTGGGATAATTGATTCCCACACCCTTCTTAAAACATGCTCGCCCCCTCTTCTCAGACCCAGCAACCGAGAAAACAGAGCTTGTTTCATTGTGGTGTCGAGGGAACGAAGCTACGAGGACAAAAGCCAGTATTTTTTCTTTCTTCACTGGAGCTCCTATGAGACTTGAACTGAGGGTTGTCATAAGTGTTGTAGGTGGTATCAGAAATTTGTTTGGTAATAGACACTAATCTCTTTAGGTTGTCAGGGGTATTTCCCTTTCTGCTGTTAGGGATCATACCTCTTTCTCCTCTCCCCTTTTCTGCTCCTCTGACCCTTTCTCAGAAGCTAACATGAGGGCTAAATGTGAAAGCAACCCTTTGGTCAGAGTGCCGGAAAATCATCTGGGTTCCAGCGGCAAGTGTGACTAGAATACTAGGTAAAGATTAAAGCGTCAGCCTCCAGAGTTGCATTTTTCTGCAGTAACAATGAACTTCCTCAGAACGCTGAGGTTAGTCTGCACCAACGATTTAAATGAGATGGAACGAGGTAGATGGAGTTCGAGGCATTTCCTTGAAAAAATCAGCCGCCTTTATTTGAATTAAAAACATTTTGAGTAGGATATATAGCTTTAAAAGAATCCTATAAGTTCAAACAATGATGTGTTTATGCAAATTAGAAAAGTAAGGCATCTGGAATAATAGATAATAAATAATAGAAAATCTCTTTTGCACACTCCTTTTTTTTAAAAAACATTCTGTCTCCATCTTCTCAGACTCTTCTGTATTAGCCTTGATCTGACCTTGCCCTGATATCACTTCCCTGGGGAGGAATGTGAAACGTATCCATCCAAAACCCAGTTACCACCAAACTCCTCGTTCTCACCACCTCTTCTTCGTTGCAGGGCCACATGATCTTTTCCATGTACCAGACGTAATTTGTGGCTTAGGTTTGGAGGCTGACAGAGTGTCTGCACCACTCTGCAGTTTCAGGCGCCGGGTGCACTATGTGTAACAGTTCTCTGGATAGAGGAGCAGTGCATCCTCAGCCTTCACTGCAACAGCATGTCACCTCCCGAGTTGCTCCTACATGATAATGAAGATTTAGAAACAGCTAAAATAAATTTAAAATGATAGAAAATTATTTAAAATCATTTTCTAACGTGTCCTAGATCTACTGTGCAACAACAAAAGGATGCATTTAGATTAAAGATAAAAACAATGCAGTTGAACTACAACCATTATGCTTTATTTTTGCAGATGACTGTTTCTCCTTTTGCATCATTTTCCAGTGAAGTGCTTTGACACACTAGATCCATATTGTACATAAGCATGTGGTGGCTTGTCAATTGTTTAAGGTCTTTGAGGAGGCACATCTAAGCTGCTGCTGTGTAGTTATGGAAAGAAACACAAAATTCCTTTCAATGCATGGTGTAACAGATGGCTGCGGTAAAGACGGACCTCTCCTTTAGCTAGGAAAGAAACAAGTACACTCTTCCAAAGGTGCTTCTACTTCATCTTAGTTCAAACAACTCTGAGATTTATTTTCTCAACACTTTGACTGGAAAGTCAGCAGGATTGCTAACTCGAGTGTATCTTACATTTAGTTTTATGTTAACAATAGCAATAATATCACACCACACTGCAGTTCACTGTAAAAACCCTGCCCAAATTGTAGTTTTCTATTTGCACATGAACAAAAAACGCAGCTATTCTTCCACTTTACTGAAGAAAACATTTACACTGACACAACACAGCAACATGTCTGCAATCTGTGCCAGGAGGCTAAAGGTTGCTCTACGTAAGCAGACTACAGAGCAGACAGTGAATGGGTTTTGATCATGAGCAGCAGGTGCTGTTCATGGAATGGATTAATCTGCTTTACTGATGAAAAAGGCAGAGCACACAGCCTTTTCACCTGGGATGACCCAGAACAGAGCGCCATCACACAGAAAAGAAGGGAAAAGAGAAAATAAATGAAATTTTGCAGGCTGCAAATCCAAAGATATCTATTTGCTTCTAAAACATAAACACTGTTTTTAGATATGACATCTTTGATAAAAAAAAAAAGGTCTTATCCAGAATTCTGTTTAATTTATTTTTTATATCTTATATCTTCTGACTTGTTAAACCACTTTGAATCTACTCATCCAAACTCAAATCAGTGGACATATTCACAAAGGTGCACCTACTTATATAGATGATGTTTTACAAAAGGGTGAAAACAAAGTCATGCTATAAGGAGAACATCTAAAGAAAATGTAAGACAGGAAGGAGCCCTAACACAAATCTGCAGTAAGATGCCAGAAATTAGGTCCTCTATTTAAAGAACAGCGGCCTCCTTCATTCCCAAATAGATCAGGATATTCAGTTGATGTAATATGGAAAGCCTGGCTATACAGGTAAACAAGGTAGCTTTGCTTTAAATAAGAACTGTTCCGCACTCTTCTCATCCGGCTTTTAGTAAAGATGGACAAGGCAGAAGCTATTCCCAACTTAAAGGCAAGAGACCACATAGCACACATAAACTCCTGTTTCGTGTGCAAAAAGATATTGTCTCATCTGACTAAACCAACCACTGAGCAGCACCTTGGTAAAACCACCCCTATGTTCAAACACGGGAATGGCAGCATTGTCTTGTGCACATTTTCTTCTTCTTCTTCCTCCCTTTAATATCCATGAAGCATAATGCAATCCTTTCTGAAAACCTTTCTCACACATCCCAAACTCCATCGAGACACATGGTGAAGTGCAAGCTAAGAGAACGCAGGAGTCTGGACCTCAGCATGGACCTCTCCATCCAACGTGGTCAGCAGGTTAACATCTCCGCCAAGAAGACTGGGAAAAACTAAAAGAGCTTGCGGGATCCCTCCCATGAAAACATACGACTGACTCTTCTGCTATATAAACATCAAAACATCTTTTGCTCTGCCAACAAGAATCATTGAGTGGGAAAGTTTATTTGAACATAGTATAACAACAAAAATAGAGATAACACATAATGAAAGAAAAAAATGTTTAAAAGGCATAAAAGAAAGCATAAGCGTAACAATATTATGTTTGCTCTTTTGTCTACTTTTAAAAGTCAAGTTTACATTTTTAAACTGTCATTTTTCTGCCTTGTTTTAAATGTTTCAGTCAATCTTTCAGCTAAACTCATATGAATCTCAGATGTTCAGTTTCCTCTTTTAACCTAAAGCCTTGGAGTAATCTAGTTATGTTCTCTTGTGACAAAAGGTTTTTGTGATCAAATAATCTAAATAACAAATCAGCAACTTTCATGACATCAAGATTTGAAGCTGTCCCCACACATTCCTCCTATCAGAAACCTTTTTACACTGTGTGTTACCATAAAGCCACCATATGGGATCTGGATGTCAGCACCTGTGGTAATGTCCACTCTGAAGATAAAGTTTTCTATATCTAGTAAGGCTCTATATGAAATGCCTCATTTATTAAATGAGAAGCTTTGTTGCATCAATCAAATGATAATTCCACTGCAATACTGACATCTAGTGGCTTTGATCCAATTGTACACATCCCATTGTTAACCTGTAAAGCTTAGTAAAGGACTATTCTGTTTCACATCTTATCAAAGCATTTGAATACGCCAGAGAGTCATCATCAGCTTCAGAGGACGTGAGGAAAGTATTTGTGGAGAAATGAGTGATGTAATGAAAATGGGATTATTTCTATTTTTTGTAGCACATGATGTTAGTGAGGCTGTTTCATGTCACAGTGAGGGAGTCTGTCTGAGGCCTGTGATGCTGTGCAATAACAAGTCACACTTGTCGACATGACTCATCTTTAACTAAATGACATAATCAACGCAGTGAGGTCACCGTGGGCACACAGAGGTGCAATGATGTCCTTCTGTTTGCTTGGAGGTATAAAGCTGAATAGATGGGCTGCACAAGGTGAGAATAGTTACGTTTATTTTTGTTTTTTTAACATTTTGATGGCAGGATTAAATATTCCAAAATGACAATACTTGTATGGTATTTTGTTCAAACTTGTATCCTGTGGAACTATATGTTTTTCATTTGGTGGCAGCTTTTTTAAATCAGTCAGGTACCAAATCTTAAGCATTACATTTTTCTATTGAATTTGACACACTCAGTGACTTCTGGCATCTGGACCAGTGCTGACAGCTGCTGGGAGAAAAACCCATTGGCTTCATGGCTGTGCTGTCTTCCAGACTTTCACATCAACAGCTGCAGTAACCTTCCAACTCCACACTTATTTAACTGTTTGCATGAACATTTGGTCATTTAATGGCAAATATGTACATGATATAATGCTGAAAATATTAAGCTGATTTATAATAGCCATTAATTATATTTATTTGCAATTATGATTGGTTACTTTTTTGTTACAAAATTAGATTGATTTTCTTTCTTTTTAAAAAAAAAAAAAAAAAATCTATCTAGAATAACTTGGCCAGAGGTGCCAGGTTCGGTTCTCAAGACCTACCATCCTGCAACTATTAGATGCATTCCTTCTCCAACACACCTACATGAAATGGCTCGGTTCCCTCTTCTGCATGTCATTCAGCTCCAAGCCTTTAATTTGACTTGTATGTTGGAGAAGGGTTGCACCTGAAAGTAGCAGGTTATTATCTCCTGAGGACTGGACTTGGGCACCCCTTACACCAGGCTAATCACTAAAACGGTTACTCCAAATAACTAGTTTAGTCAATATATGATGAAATGCCTGTAATAACTAAAATGCATTGGAGTAACGATGAAAGAAGAGTTGTAGTTTTATCTTTAGATTTAAACTACTGATTTCATCTTTAACTGGCTTAATTATTCTAATAGTGTCTTTACAGGTCTAAAAACTGCATCTAATTCAGAATTCTTCTGATAGAGTCGTAAGAGCAAGAAAGTGGATCACATCCGTCCGGTTTTGAGGTCTTTACACTGGCTTAAAGCTCTGTTGCTGGTCTATAAAGCTCTGATTAGTTTAGGGACGAAATATATCAGTGACATCTTGCACTAGTAGGACTCCAGCAGACCTCTCTGGTCATAAGGATCTGTTGTTTTTTTATCAGTTCCCACAGTCAGAAGGACACGAGAAGAAGCTTCGTTCAGCTTCTATGCTCCACATGTGTGGAACAAACTCTCAGAAAGCCTCAGATCAGCTGAAACACTCCACCTGTTATCAGCTGCATTTGAATAGATTTAGTTAAAAATTCAAATCTGCAAATTACTTTAAAGCTTGAGCTTGATTTTGGTTTGTTTTGTTTTTAAAAGTTTTTATTTGATGTTGCTTCCTTTTTGCTTTCTGTCTTGTTTATAATTTGAAATTATCCTCTTTATTTCTAAGTTTTTTTTTGTGTCTGTAAAGCCCTTTGAGTTTTTGTAGCTGTGTTATACAAATAAAGTGGGTAAAACTTATATATATTTTATTATATATATTTTAAATAAATACTAATTTACTTGTGATGTCTTTCTAAACATAATGCAACTATTTTTGTTTGATTTGTTTATTTTTGTTGTTTCATTCTACAAAGCTGTCTGAATATATTTGCAACCAGTTTGTATGTGTTGTACAAAATCATAATTCATAACAGGATGTTTATACTGCAAATCTTTAAAAAAGCCATCATGCACTTTATAACTATAACATCTAAATCAGCATCTAAGGAAACCTAAAGACATGTTTAGTAAGTTAACACCAAAGAAATAATGAAACATTATGAAGATTTTTTTTCCATATTGTAATTATTGTATAAATGCAACCTGGTGTGCATTTTTCTGGCAATGCTCAATGTTATCCAAAAGATGGTGCTAAAACATAGTCCTCATATCACCTGTGGCGGTTTCTGGGCTTGTGTGGGTCCCTAGTTTAAGTCTCTTCTTTATGAGTTGTTAAGGTTTACTATGTTCCTCATGGAAAAATTAGAGACTAGTAAAACTAGTAAAACCTTTGAATGACATGTCAGTGGAACAGTTAACAATAAAGGAAAGTAGACATAAAAAAAATCAAAAGCTCGAAATGATTTTCCTTTCAGTGTGAGACTGTGTGTGAGCAGGAGGGTTTGTGGAGATTTTTAACGGTGTTAATTTAGCTGAATAGATCCAACTACCTTTGATGGTCAATTTCAACTTTTCCAATTCAACAGAATAAACAAAATACAACATACATTAAAGATTAGAAATAGCTACTTATTACTGATTTATTTCCCTCAAATCTACTAACTTGTGTGAATTAATTGAGTCTTTTTGTGTTGTTCTCCAAATAAAAAAAACCTTTGAGCAGATTTTTTTGCTAAATGCCTTTGACTGTTTTGTCTTAAAGTAAGATAAATTTTTTCTAATTAATTCATTAATTCACACTAAATGTCAAGTTTTTCTCTTCTCAGAAATAGTTGGGATTCAAGAAAGAAAAATACAGCAAAGTTTGCTGGAGGCTTTACTTGGTATTCTTTCTATATTTTAATAAATAAGTATTATTTTAATCACCTAAAATATTATATGTTAAAACAATTACAATTATAAACAGAAAGTACCTTTTCTCTTTACAAGCTCAGTCACTCATGTTGCACAAGGGGGCTCCGACATGCTACATTTGTCTCTTCAATATGAAGGACCATTAAAGCCTGTATCTAATGAGGCTGGTCTTCCTCCATCAGATCAGTAATCACACTTGACACTGAGATGGAGAAACGGTCTCCAGTCATTTAAACATACTGGTGCGGACAGTTTTACACGATATATTTCCAAAGCAAGCAAAGGAGCTGCTTTACAGTAAAGGTGTAAAAAAAAAAAAAAAAAAAAACCACCAAAGATGGATGCATCTCATTAAATAGTCATTAAAATGACTTCTTCATTTTAACCATAGCAGATGTTCGAAGAACTTTTAGCGTGTTTTCATGCATTCATGAATAAATGAGCAAAGATAGAAATTATTTAGGAGAAATCTGCAAGGGTTTTAGGATAAAATACAACTTTCTAGTAAACGGACACAAATAAAATACTGCAGACTTTAATTGTAGTCTCAAGCAATTCACACATATTTATTTCTGCATTTTATAATCGTCAAGCCAGGGAGTGAAATCCGGACAGGTTGTTATAGCTACGCAATCCACAGGGGTTCCGATGTCTATTTAAAATCCAGAGGACCCTCCCTCTCTCCTTTAAACAACATTATATATCACACACGCTGCATGTTAATGAGACCAATTCTCAATGAGCACTAAAACACATCTTAAAATGAGCTCATTCTCATGTTTGAGTTGGACCTGACTGACAAGGCAACAGAGGGAACATATCATCATAATTTCCCCTTTGGCAATACCTGCTGATTGGGTCCTTTACAAAAAAAAAGAAAGCAAGCAGCTTTTAACTTTTAATATTTGGCTCCTGAGTTCTGCCAGGAGCAGTCGCAAAAGATAAGAGATCCCCTCTGATTGTTGGAGGAAAGAAATAAAAATCTAGCAGCTTTGACTTTATTTTTTCTGTCTTTACTCTTCAGTTAAGGTCTCTCTGCGCGCGGATGTGCGCGCATGTTGCCGTTCTGCTGGAGAGGTTTTGCGAAACTTTTAGGATGATATTCCCTGGATGTTTCCTTCTGCTATGTGGGTTTACGCACGTCATGGCAAGCTATCCCATCTGGTGGTAAGTTTGATTTTTTATTTAACGTCCTGCTAAATGTTTAGTTTTATGTGAGAAGTATGAGAAGATCCGCCTGTGCAAGCAATCAGTTTGACTCCTTCCAATTTGTTTCCTGACAGCAGCGACACGTCTTCTTAGAGATTGCAAAGTTTATCGGGCATCACTGTTCCCCGAATGCAGAAAAGATTTGACTTGTTACTATTTTTAAAGGCAAGAAAAACGCATATATTATACCACAAGTTGGGATAAAGACAAAAGTATGTTTCTTGTACTTTTCTCTTGTTATTGTTGTTTTACGCTTTGTTTTGTCTGAATTCCATTTTAGATTTAATACATTTAGACATTAAGAAAGTTTATTGTTGGCAATACTATTTTGTTTTCGTTGTGCAACAGGTGCAAACTTTGCATATTGACTCTGAGCGTGTTTTGTGTGTGTGTGTGTGGGGGGGGGGGGGGGGTGTAGTTTTGTGTGCTGGTGGTGGGGACCATGGGTGAAACAAGGCCCC
>JBAMHX010000009.1:16490242-16540242 GCA_037177515.1 Pseudomugil tenellus | reverse complement strand
TTTGGCAGATACAACCTAAACAATAATAATGGACTAGTATGTTTCTATTTGTACATATCTTCTGACCTTTTACAATCCATTTTAAATATCATAGCCGTAACTTTGCTAATCTATTCTTTAAATTAGTCATATTATTCAGGTGACAAACCATAGTAAATAATTACTACAAACATATAGTGTATTCCATCTAGTTTTTTTTTTCCAGTTTGTCTCACAGACCTCTGTTATTCTCTTTCCAGCCACACGAGAATCAGCTTTTGTCCACGCTATTGCTTCGGCTGGAGTGGCCTTTGCAGTGACCCGTGCTTGCGCTGAAGGCACGGCCACGATCTGTGGATGTGACACACGTCACAAGGGCCCTCCTGGTGAAGGCTGGAAGTGGGGTGGTTGCAGTGAGGATGTGGATTTTGGAAGTATGGTGTCCCGCGAGTTTGCAGATGCCAGGGAGAATCGCCCCGATGCACGCTCTGCAATGAATCGCCATAACAACGAGGCAGGAAGAACGGTTTGTTTCATTGAGATTTTTTTTTTTGCTGATCATGTTGGAAAAGTTGTTTCATTTTTAGATTCTTTAATAATATTTCATGACTTTCTTTTTCCAGTCCGTCAACTACAACATGTTTCTGAAGTGCAAGTGCCACGGGCTCTCAGGCAGCTGTGAAGTCAAGACCTGCTGGTGGTCTCAGCCTGACTTTCGAGTTATTGGTGACTACATGAAGGATAAGTATGACAGCGCTTCTGAGATGGTGGTAGAGAAACACAAGGAATCCCGAGGATGGGTGGAGACACTGAGACCCAAGTACAACTATTTTAAACCTCCCACAGAACGTGACCTGGTTTATTATGAAAGCTCACCCAATTTCTGTGACCCCAATCCCGAGACGGGCTCCTTCGGCACCCGGGATCGCATCTGCAACCTGACATCTCATGGCATAGACGGATGCGACCTCTTGTGCTGTGGCAGGGGCCACAACACCAGGACGGAGAAAAGAAAGGAGAAGTGTCACTGTATTTTCCACTGGTGCTGCTACGTTAGCTGTCAAGAGTGTGTACGAATCTACGATGTGCACACCTGCAAATAGAGATACACAGGTTCTTCTCTTTTTCTCACCAAAAACCTTCAGTAAGCAGAAGAACAAATGCAGACCTGAGCGTGGAAATGCATACACAACGTCAGTGAAAAAAAACATCTGCCTAAATCAACTGGAACAGATATCTGAAAACGCCATGAACTGTGATGGTGGAAATGGTTAAAAAAAAAAATAATAATAATAATGGAAAAAGATTTGCTGTGTTCATGTGCAGTAGGAAATAATAACTGCTGGCTGTTAGAATAACACCATATTGGTGGTTTTCTTTTTTTTCTTTCTGTGTTTTAAGTAATTATTTTGCTGAGAATACTGCAGCACTGCTGATGCTTTCAAGTCTGTGCCGCAAACATTTTGACATTTAACCATTTGATCAGACACTCAACAGCATACATTCGCCTTCTCAATATTATTAACACGTTTCTGCATATTTGAGAACTAACATGATCATTGTGTGAGTGAGTTTGTATTTTATACTATTACTTATGTTTGGGTAAGAATGCACTTGCACCTGAGTGAATGTAGTATTTTTTGTTGTAATGTGTTTACATATTCTCACTTAGTTAAGCTAATGAGTCAATATTTGCTTTAAATGACTAACTTTGTCTGAGAGTTGACATGAGCCACCCCTGCTGAACACCAGCAAAACAGAGAATATACACGGTCACTCCCCCATCTAACATTCAAACCCAAAGCTTGTCTTAAAGAGCAACAACACTTTGAACAACATCCAGATTTATGACCAAAGACAAGAAATAGAAAATAGCATCTCATGGTCAAAGAGCTGTAACTAAGCCTGGGAGGTCTGCACTACAGTGTCCTGCTGAGAAACATGAAGCATGCTCTCCTCATTTTTAACAGTATTAGAAATGTGTTATATGACTCAATGTGGAGAAAACTCTTGTTTATAGAGGATTTTCAATTACATTTTTATATATGTAAGACACATTATATACTCCCTGCTGAGGCAAGACAACAACAGAAAGACTGATGACCCATAAGGTTATAAGCTCTGCGTAATGCAGAATCATTTGTCTGGTAAGGAGGACCAAAACCTTCGTATGAAATGATTCTTAACTGTGGTTTCTTCTTCCTTCGACTAAACAAAGCAGCATCATTGAAATGATCAATATTCGCCTTATTTAAATGCTGCTAAGACAATATCTGCATGTGTGTCTGTTTAGATCCTGTTATATGTAGATTGTTTGCATGTATTGATTCTTTCCATGAAAGAAATCTGTAAAATGTAGTTTTGAAAAAAAAGAAAAGTGAAGTTTAACTAATTATTGCATTAAGTAACCATTTAACTAAATATACCAACTAGAGTTAAATAAGTTCTTTTCTTTGTTTTTCTGTGTTGAAAAATAAAACAATTCACAGTTGTGCTTAACATGAAATATAGTAGCCCAGAGGGGACAAAGCACAACATCACTGGACAAGTTATGACAACAATAGAACAGACAACATTCAAAAAAAAGCAGCAACTTTTTATTGTGTTATTTAAATTACAACAGTCTTTGTTTTTTCATGTTGCGCTTTCTTAAATATTTGTGTTTTACATTTCATTAACTTGTTTATGATGTTTGTCATGTTTTTATGTTTTAAGAAAAGTATGTCATTATTTTGATGTGTTGATTTTTTGCATTTGTCAGATCTTGAGTCTAAAATCTGTTTTGTTTAATATCAACATGTTTTTTATTTTAATTCTCTTTTATTAGTTTAGTAAAATTTGTGTTATTAGTTTTGTTGTGTTGGTGTTTTGTAACTGATGTTCGTTTTGTTAAAATCTGTAGTTAAATATATTGTAAAATGTTGTCATTTTCTAACATTTTGTTTTGTTTTTTTTTTTTGTTTTGTTTTTTTTAGTTCAGTGCCTGTTAAATCCTTATGTCTTTTTTGCAAGTTGTTGTTACATTTTGTCCAATCATGTTATATTTTGCACCTCAGGACCATTATAACTTATCCATCTTCTCCCTTAATATGAAAATAAATGCATAATGATATTTATTTATTTGCGGGGGGAAAACTGAAAATGGAGACAGACAGTTAGAAAATGTGCATACCATTTCAGTGGTAGTCTCTTCTGTTTATGATGTAAAGTTTGTCATGAGTTTGTGTTTACAGCCAGTGTGATGCTGCGGTGTGTCTCAGGCATGTATAGCATTCTGTTGCCCACCTATGAAAATATTTCAACATAACTGGGAATTTTAATAATCATCTTTACCCAATTCTAAGTCATCTTTAATAAACTGCTCACCAAAACCACCCCAACCTAAAAGATCTGTTATCTTGACTTCATTGTTTAAATGTGAGTGACTGCTTATGGACAATGTGGTTCTGTTCTTTTTTATGTCTTAAATCCAAAGTTTTGTACAAACTAGTTGCCTTTTTATGAATTTCTAAAATGTTATGTTTTTATAATTATTTATTTCATGGTTTGTATATATTAGTGAGTAAAAGTATATATTTGCAGAAATTCAATTTGAAGCAGTGTTGTGACTTGTAACACTGTAGCCTTTTTACCTCTGTTTACTCTCTGTTTTTGTATTTTTGCTTTTTTTCACGGACTATACACAGGTAATGTTTGGCCTACTTGCTGTTGTAGATTCCTAAAAATTAACGCTGTAACATCAGAATAAAACAACATTAAAACAAACAAATGACTGAATCCATCCATCCATTTTCCATACTGCTTTATCCAATTCAGGGTCGCAGGTAGCTGGAGTCTAACCCAGCAGTCATTGGGTGGGAGGCAGGGTACACCCTGGACAGAGCGCCAGTCCAGAGAGATGAATGAGCAGACAAACAACCAGGGACACTCACATTCACTCCTAAGGACAGTTTAGAATGACCAATCAACCTAACACACATGTTTTTGGATAGTGAGAGGAAGCCTCAGTAACTGCCCAAGCAGAGGTTTCAACCAGCAATCTTCTCGCTGTGAGGCTGCTGTGCCACCAAGTGAAATACTAATATGTGTGCACAGATAAAATAATATTTACCAAATGCTTTTTAACTCATCCGACGCCAAGCTCAGCTGACATTTGAAACCTTAACAAAGTTTCTTATTGGATGAAATATATATATATATATATATATATCATTGCTGCAGCCAAACATCAAAGCACATCTGCAATATTGTTTTAATGCTCAGTAAAGCACTTTGAATCACCATGTGTTGAACTGTGCTACACAAAAAAATTTGCCTTGCCATCAGAAGCATGGATTGAAAAGCACCTTGTTAAAATTCAATGTGCTGTCATGCAAAGCATTTCTCGACAGCACAGTTTTAATCTGATTAAATTTTAAATTTATATCAGCTCCGTCATCTACCAAATCACTGTTTGAGTAAAGAAAACTTTTTATTCAATTTAATTTGCATCCCATTAATTTTCTGTGAGATAAAAAGAAAACTGTCTGTCAGTCATGTCCACAGTTATATTTATGCCACAACGCACCAACATGGGTTTTGGTTTGTCAGCTGGACTAATAATTTAAATCCTTTGAGAGACTCGAGAGGCCAGCTGCGCTTTTTGGAAGAAATAATAATAACAGAAAGAAATCCTAGTGAGTAGACTTAAGAAAAAACCGAGATCTGTTGAAGAGAAAGACCCAACCTCAAAATAGATGAGGGACTGGGTGTGAATAGAGCTCAGTAGTTTTCCAGCTCAGCCTCTGGACCCCTGATAGTTTTTCAGCTCTACAACAATATCACTACCAGAAGCCAGGTCTTACTGCTATCTAAACCTATTATTACTCAGAAATATTGATACACACCCCCTCCAGTCTGGAAGCTGCACATAAAGTGATAGCCTTCCGTTTTCATTCATGTGGATTCATTAGTCTGCCCACCCCCACATCAAACTATGTTTAATACTGGCCACAGTTTATCCTGTGAGTAGAACTCATTACATGGGTGCATCTACTTCCCCAGACATTCATGAAAACTCTGATAATTAAAGCTTCCCATATGATCTAAGATATGACATTGAAGCTGATGTTGTGTATTAACTGCTGGGAACCAGCCAGGTTCAGGTTAAACTTCGTGAACGGAAGGGTGGCAGCAGCTCGTTCCACACCTTGAGCTTTGCCATTTTTCACACTATCTGAATGGGTAAAAACAAGTACAAAACATGAAACAGGTCACAGGATGGACAGAAACCCTGGCCCTGCAGCAACACTATGCTTTAGCTGAAGGAAATGGGCCCTTCCCTTCAGCCAGGCCCTCCTGTTGCAGCTTTGTCACCCTAGTGAGATGAGCATTGTTAGCAGATAGTTGCCAGAGGAGGCTTCAGAGGCTCCACAGCTATAGGTGGCATCCTGACTGTGAGAACTTTGACGCGACCAGACTGCAAAATGGCACCACCCAATAACCATATAAATGGGAGACAATGGGCCTAATTGCAATTAGTGTCCCCTTTTCATTTTATGCCCTGTCATTCATTAGAGACCTTCACATGCATATCAATAAAGTTATGTTGTGGTGGTCGAGTGATGAAAAGGCCAACACTGATGTGACGCAATGCAAAAAATCTCATAGAAGTAACATACTGGTTACAGCCTGCCTCTGTTTTCTCGTGCTAAAACAGTTGAAAGGTTTATTTTAAACCAAAGATGATCTAAGAAATTCATACGCTGGCCCAACCAAAAATAAAATTTTAGCCTGACTGCAGCTATAAAGGATGTAATTCTCAAAGCTCTTCTTTGTAGGCCATATACTCCAAAGGTGTCAGGACAAAACTGAACTACAGAGAGTAGTGTGTGGGCACTTCATTATGTAACTGACTTTGAAGCCAGCCTTTTGATGTCTGTGTGTTCTCTGTCTGGAGTCAGACTACTCCTTTTGGATTCGATGCATTTCTGAGCAAGACAGTGAATAAAACACTGCATCCACGTGTAAAATTAAAGGGGAAACATATCTATACATTTGAATCATATATATATATATATATATATATATATATATATTCTTTTACAATGTAGAATGTGTCAAGTAGGTCACCTGTTTTTGGATGAGGATGATTGGTTCTCAGAGGGATCTCTAAAGCCATCATGAGTAGAGTTGTGACACCTGTAAGACAGCCTCATCCCCTTTTGAAGTGCCTGTTTGTATTGTTGAGGCCAACAAAGAAGTTTTGCCACCTCTGTACTTACAAAAGAGCATTAGTCAAGCTAGGGAGATAAGAAGGGATGGGGAGTGGGTGAGTGGGGGTGGAGGTACTAATGCACTACACACTCTACAGGTGTGTGTGAATGCATTAGAAAGCAGCATTGACTGTTCTGTCTCTTCAGTGTAGTTTGCAAGGGGAGTCCCATCCATTCAGGTATGCTTCTCTAAGATGTGGTCTGGTAGTGGTGGTGATGACAGTGGGGTGCCGAGCCTCGAAGGTTGACAAGGGGTCATCCCCCAGATTAATGTGGGCAGAGGTTGGAGATATGGAGGAGGAGGCAGACGCGATCACTCATTAGTCACCCTTTCCCCTCTGTGGAGCTCAAAGCGGTCCAGGAAGGATGAGCATGAATGCATCTCCAGCATTTCTTGCTGGGTTGTTGCCAGCATCAGAGTTTATCTTTATGGTTTAGGAATATGAAAACTGCTTTACTTTGTTTTATTTGATACTTGTAAGGTTTCCCTGTAAAATCAGCCCAATCATGACATTTTCAGTTAACTATTTGATATGAGAGAGCTATGGAGGATCCGTTTTAAAATCCTCTTAAATAAAAACTACATGAGATCACAAAAGGAGATTATTTTTCTGGAGCCTGTGTAGTCTATTTGTTATACTAGGATCTATAAACCTTGTCATTTCCAACTAAGAGGTGATTTCACTGTGAATGCTTAAATTTTTTAATTTAATTGAAAAAAATGTACAACACTGTTTGGGACTAAGTGTATAAAAAGAAACTGTATCGAGTGACTTGCATACCATTTAAAAATTATTTAGGAACTCACCTGTGACTATGTTTTATTCGTTTCACTTTTTTAATATAAGTATAAAGTTAAAAATGATCAAATTAAGAAAGAAAATCAAGATAATTGTAAACGTAAATAGCCTTTTTACATCAGGCACATCTAATAATTCTAATTATTCATAATTCTAACAGCAAAACAAACTTTGTTGTGGTACATGTTTCTCCAAGCACACAAAGCAACACCGTGGTTAAATGAAATTTGTTAAAAAAAATTCCCAGTTGAAGTAACATGGCAACAAACTGTATGTTTGGATTCTCTATATAGTTCTATACATTAGCTCAACTACCAAATCAAAAAGAGCACACTATTTGATTGGCTCTGTCAGATGTAGGCCTATATTCATTCCCTAATTTCTGCTTAGTTCCTAAATGACTCTATTTAATGTCCCAATGTCCACATCCGTCTGCATCATTGTGGACATGCTCAGAGTAAGTGAAATGGTGTATATGAATTACAAGGTGACTAGCAGGGGAGAGGAGAGGGGTTATCATTAGCAGGGACTGCTGCTGGCCTCTGGTAGTTCCAGTAATTACCTCACAAAGGGTGGTGCTTGCCTTCCCACTGCTTTTCCCACACTGCACTGCAGGCTCAGAATTCCTGTCGGCCCCAGACCTGCAATCTCCTTGGTTTTAGACAGCAAATTACTGACAAGTCCCATTCTTCACAGCACTGTAATTGCTTTTTAGTGCTGTTTTTATTGAGGCGACCCTAACCCCCTCGTCCTTCCCTCAATAAAGGCAAGTGAGGGAGGGGGTAAGGGGTTAATATAGATGACATTAGTCCCTAATTGGAAGGTCTCGAACCTCCAGAAAGTTTCATGCACCTCTCATCACTTTTAAGATGTCTTGCCATTTATTGGATGCATGACGATGTTTCTGTATCAGATTTGTTTCATTGTCACTAATCTTTTAAAATTTAAGTTAATGCATTGGATATATGTCCTCAAGATGCATGTAGACGTTTCTATAATGGTTTTGAGTTCTCCCAAGAAGTCGTATTATTTCCCATCCCCTACAAAGTGAGGGGCAGAGCATTTTGGCTACTCTGCTTAAATCACCTCATGTTTTCTTTCCCACCCCTATGCATTACTTTCTCATTCTGTTACTTTGTGGAAAAAATTAGTCTCCATGTCAATACAAGCTCCAAGCAGAGAAAACATCTCATTACGAGACTTAAAGAGATCCGTAGCATTCTTGGCTCTGTCAAGCTGCTCCTTCCTTTCTTCAATATAGTTACTTTCTTTTCACTGAGAGGATGAATTCTCAACGTTCCAGTGCCGGACAACCAAACAGTTGCCATTTGAAATGAGTAAAAAGAGAAAGAATGGAAAACGGCAGAGGGATTAGAGGATCTAAACAGGATAAAGGGATAGGAGAGTCTTGGTGTGATCCAGTTTAGTTTGAAAGATGGAGAGTCTTAACAAGGATTTGAGACCTTAGAATGCATTGTGCTATTATTCCCATTCTGTGCAGATTCTCCTAAATTGTTTGTCATTTTGTGGCTCTTTATAGCCAGTAGTTAACCACGTCTTTGCAAGTGAACTTAATATTTAGAATCACTTTCTTGGCAGCTGATAATTCTCTCTTTGAATAGTTGTTGATGTATCTTGACGTCATTTTAGAGATGCACTGTGCAACTTTTAATAAATATTCAAAAAGCATTACCCACTCAACTTCTGTCCTTCTCATATACTGATAATAAAAGAAGTCAGCACACAACAACACAAATTTATGTTTTCCCTGTCTATGCATCAAGTGTGATTGCATCCGGACTTGGCGGAGCAGCAGTGTCCTGAGGCTACTGACTGCAATTGACTCAGGCAGCATCCTAATTCGCCTGTGCCCTTGTGTGTCCATCTCCCTGTCACTCTGAGCAGATTGACACCTCTGACCTCGTCAAGAGTGTTAAATAGGTTGTCAGAGATCCTCAGTAAAGTGCAATGACAAGCCCGCTAATGCATTACCACAGGAGTACCTGCCAGAAATGAGAGGCTGTATCTTTCCAGCCTTGAGGCAGACAGGTGCGCCGTCAGATGAGACACACACACAAAGATGAAAGCACCTTTTCATCAAAACAACAATCAGAGTCATTTATATCAGTACTTACATGCAAAAAAATATATTTAATATATTTTATGCACTTTTATGCTTGTTTTATTAGAATATTAAATAAATAAGTAAATGCATTGATGAAAAATGTACTATTTTGTGTATATTATACAATGTCCATGCTTGAATGCAATGTTCAAAATATGTCTTAATTTATTTTTCACTCATTTAAGTATGTATTTGCACAACTGAGAAAAATCAATTGTCAAATGCAAATAAATTACTGTTTTGACAAATTTGGTAGCATCTGTGGCTCGTCACCATAATGCTTCTCCCAAGGACCCTGCAGACAATCAATCTGTATGTCTTTGATGTTTAAATTTTGGAGAAATATTACAAAACTAAGTTGCAAATTATTTAGTAGCAAGATCAAAATCATCAATTCAACTGGATGTAGCTAATTTATAATGCTACATGTTTTACTTTTTCCTAACAGACATCTACCTAAAGGTGCAACAAGTTCGCACTTTAATCTTTGATGCCTAATAATGGGATATAGTTGGATTAAAACAGGGAACAAGGGTGGGCCAAACCTTGAAAAACTGTATACACAGCAAACATGAATCAACTTCAAACCAAGCCCCTGGGAGAGACAAGAAAGTCTTTCAAAGACATACCTTTATCCTCGCTATTGTTTCATCTTGAAATGTCTCATCGTCACAACTTAGGTGGATGCCTGATGCAGGTTTCAAAGAGGGCAGCACACGTAGTTTCAGATAACACACAGATAAAAAAGCTATTTTTGTTTGAGCAGTGTATTGTCCAAGTATTGAAACCCTCATGAGCGTTATAATCACCAATACATTTTTTTTTTTTTTTTTTTTTTGGAATTTTATGTTAAGGTCAAAGTGATGCATAATTGTTAAGTTCAAAGAAAATGATATGTGATTTCTTTTTAAGAAATAAATAATGAAAAATGTGTGCAAAAGCATTCAACCCTCTTCTCTCTAAGTGCATCCAATTGCCCCCAGAAATTGCCTGAGGATCGCTGAATGACCGAATGCTGGACTAATAACTAAATAGAGTCCACCTGTGTGTAACTTAATATCAACACAAATACAGCTGTTTTATGATGGTATCTGGGGTTTTTTGTTTGTTTGTTTTTTTGTTTTTAAAGAGAATATTGTTAAGCAAACAGCATCATGAAGTCCAAGCAACACACCAAACAGGTGAGGGATAAAGTTGTGAAGACATTTAAAGTGGGGTTGGGCTATGAAAAGCTTTGAAAATCTCATGGAGCACTGTTCAATCCATCATCCAGAAATGGAAAAGAAATGGCCCGACCACAATCTTACCAAGCAAGACAAGGCCGACTACCTAAACTTACAGGCCGAGCAAAGAGGGCACTGATCAGAGATGCAGCCAAGAGGCCCATTGTGACGTGGTGGCGGTAGCTTCATGATCTGTGGGTCTTTCTCTTTAGTAGGACTATGGAAGATTATCAGAGTTAACGGGAACAGGTATGGAGCCAAAATACAGGGAATTCTTTTAAGAAAACCAGTAGAAGTCTGCAAAAGACTCAAGAACAGAGTGAGGGTTTACTTTTCAGCAAGACAATGACCCTGAACATCAAGCAAATGCTACAATTCAGTGGTTTATAACAAAAATAAATTATTGTGTTAGAATTGCCCAGTCAAAGTCCAGAGTAAACGCTCTCCTATAAATATGATTGAGCTGACTGACTAAAGAAGAATGGGCAAAACGTCACTTTGAAGATCTGCAAACTTGATTGAAATATACTCCAAAATACTTGTAGCTGTAAATACAGCAGTATACGGCTCCACAAAGTGTTATCTCTGTGGGCTGAATACTTTTGCACACTTAATTTTTCAGTTTTTTGTGTTCTTTGTTTTGTTTTGTTTTTAAAAAAAAGTTATGTAGTTTTCTTTGTGCTTCTCAGTTGTGTGTCACTTGATTTTAATATTTCTCATAAAATTCCAGCAACATACATTAGTTTGTGGTCATAAGGTGTCAAAATGTGGAAACGTTACAAGTGCATGAATACTTTGGCAAGCCGCTATAGGTGATGACGAAATATCCTGTTCAATGCAGGTCATGAGAGGATGCTTTGAACGTCCAGAAATAGGCTATGGTAACCTCACGTCCAACCAAGTCATCCTTCAGGAAATCCAGTTCCCTGGCATGGACATTGTGTTCCATGTGTACCCATACACCTTGCCAGTATACCCACATCCTTCAAGCAGACATTTCCCACTCCTAATACATTGCCCCTCCCATACCAGAGGGCCCCATGTTTATTCTGAGGAAGTACGTCTTTGAAGAGCTTGTCTCATCCATCTGTCACGGATGTTCCAGAACATCTACCAACAACACCAGTGGCTCCCACACATATGGTTCCAATAGGGAATTATTTTATTTTAAAAACAAAAGTCTCAAATGAAAAATACCATTTGAGTTCAATCAAAGGCTTCTTCTGCCTGAGGAATAGGAATCATTAGTAGCAAAAGAAGTTGAAGAAATCTAAAAATCTATCATGTACATGTAGGTTTGTTGTCAATTCAGACTTTTTTGCAAACCAAATCATACATTTACCTTTAAGATATTAAATTCTAAGCAATTGAATGGTCTCTTATATTCCGTCTCCATATCCTGTGCAGTTAAAATGCAGCACAATCATCGTGTATTAATACAGAATTGGTCATTTTCATACATACTCAGGGCGGAGTGCAAAATGTTATGTAAATCCCCTTAGCGACCTTTTCAGTGCGCTGACAATCGCCATACAAAGGTGACTGGCAGCCGACACTAGTGCACATTTATCCTTTTGCCCCTGCCTGTCTTTCTCTATAGCGCCCCCTACTGTGAGAGGCGTGGGGTAGGATGCCCAGTGGCACTTGTTGCCAATGGAAGAAGCCAGCATGGACCCTCTCATGGCAACGATGCAGGTCGTTGTAATAATGTTTGGTTTGTTTTCTGCTTCACACCACCTTTGGGATTTGGCCCGCCCTATAATCCAGTACATGAGACGCGGAGGGAGGCATCCCATGCCTGTCCATCTAAGTTCCAGCCCTGCTTAGCCCAGACCAGCTCTTTTGTATGACTCACATAGTGGTCTATTGGTTGCCCAAAGGCATTTCATAATTTGCATCTATTATCACAATAGTTATGACCACTGAAAACCTAAAAAAACACCTTCTAAAGAAAGTTGTTAACAGTATGTGAAGGCATGCAACATATTTCCCTATGTATAAAAACATATGCAGAGACACACACTCTTTCTTTATGTTACTGTTTCACACACATACACACACTTGCACACCAGCATTCCCAAGCCCCTTACTGAGCGTTTTTATCCTTGCTCGGCCTTGTCTCAGAGGGGAGTCAGGCCCCTACTGAGACCTTACCCACTTCCTACTGCAAAGCCCGCTTTGCCCCTTGGCAGCCCTCTTCCATTCATAAATTTTTTCTCAAGTGTCTGAAACCTAAGTATACTTTTATTTTACTAGATTTGACTCAGAATTGTTGATAACGCCTCATAAGAGATTGTGTAGGCCATATTCACAGCTTTAAAAAGTACAAAAGTGTATTTTCCTCCAATCATGTATCCCTTGTTCAACATCATTCTTTGAACTTCTACTGTAGCTGTCCCCTACGAGGCAGTGGTCCCCAGGTGGGCATAAGAGCTCGTGGGACACATTTAAAATAGATAAAGAAGGGATTTTCTTAAAATATTTAACACAAGAAGGAAAAAAAGGGAGTATATGTGCGCCTGCGTATTTGCGTATGTGTGGGAGAAAGTTGTTAGGCGTGTACACCAGCGGTGCCATAAAAAATTTGAGTTTGTGTGTTTGTGTGTGTGCTAATAAAGAGGGGGTGTCCATGATATATACACCCCCCCCCCCCCTACTGTCCTATCTAGTCGTCTGTCCACAAGTCACAATTGTCAGTATCTTGTGAGTTATGAAGCCGAAAAGGAGATCAGGATCCCTTAAATGGATAATACCGCTGGGTTTGCATATGGAGTATGTTGGATTTAGCATTATATCCAGGATTTATACTGTACCTTTCCCTCACTACATGGTATGTGAAAATGCATAAGCAATTTGTAACTGGGATCCTGAAATGGAATTTCAAGCTAAAAAATATGGATAATTGGGATATTTATAATTTGGTTTTATTTTTGCTTTATATTTTTCATTTGATTCAAAATCTTGATCTGAGAAGAGAAGTGAAATTTTACTGCAGATATACTGCAAGTATAATTTTTTACCTGGAACCATCATTTTTGCAGGGAAGGGTCAAGATATGTGGACTAACGGAGGCATGTAGCAGAGGACATGCTAGTAAAAGAACATGGATTTAAGACGTTTTATTTATTTGCTTTGTTGCAACACAGCGCCTGCAGCTGTATGCTGACTTTGAGCAGAGACAAGAATAATGAATCCATTTGTTTTTTTCTAACAGAAATTTATTGCTATGTTTTACTGTTAGTTTTAATTAACTTTACTTTTTTAATTCAGCCTTTGTGGTCTGATTTTCAAGATTTTCTCAGTGAGAAACTGTGGAATTAAGCAACATGGCATCTTAAAGGATAGGTTATAAGAAGAATTTCATTTATATGTTTGTGAGATGATACAGATGCGTGTTCCTCAGATGATCCAAACAGAGAAGGGAAACTTAGCTATAATCCTAAATGAAGTCGTTTAAAACAGAAAATACTGATATTTGTTCATTAGTGAATAGAGAACCACACAAACTAAACATCCTGTATGCTTACATTGTTTTATCACTTGTTTTTATGTCTTTTTCAATTATAAGTGGCTTTGTTGTGATATTTTATGAGTGAAAGTGTTATTTTTATGCACAGACAGTTTTTTGGTTTTTTTTACTTATTCATGGACATTGATGATATGGCTAAAGTAGGTCAATCCATCAAAGCTTTTACTTTGCCTAAAATAGGTATCAAATTTAGGCTGTCACCAAACTTAACTTGAGCGAGGCACAGTTAGGGATGTTTGGACAAATTTTGATCAATATACCTTGAATATTGTCTGCTGTAAGTATCAGACTCTTTGAATTAAGTCAAATTATTCTTTTCAAACAAATATAGGAAAAGTTTTTAAAACTTTTAGAAAAGAAAGATGAGCATCAAACAATGTCATGGAGAAAATATGGAAAATAATTAAGTATGTTTCAGGAAAAAGCATTCTACTATTTCAAGGAATACATTATTTTACACTATTTTGATTTTTAGATCAAAATTGATTTTTAGGTTTTCTACAGTGAAATAATAATAATGTCAGTATCAAAACATCTTTGCTGATAAACTGAAACATACAGCACTGAAGTTTCTCATAAGTTATTGATTTAAATTTTTAGCAAAAACTTAATTTTGTATGCAGTTTATTTTCATTGATTTACTGAAAAGCATTTAGAGGACATATATGTTTATGAAAACAAGCCCTCACATTTCACAATTAGGCCTGCAGCATGGTGATGTAGCACTGTTGTAATGTAGGAGTTGCTGGTTTCAGCTTCAGCTCCATTGGTTCAGTCTGGAATGGTTGTGAAATCGTGGCTTTTCTTTAAAATAGGCTCTGCAATCCCATATGTAAACAAACGGGTATAGACACTGCAGCTCTTTTTTTTTGTATATTTAATTGCTTTATACACTAGCCCACCATCTGAACCACCCAGGCTGGCCGGGGCAATCACCGCAGCCATCTATATATCGACCATATGACCAATGAGCCACTGACATTGATCAAAAATGCATACTTATGCAAAAATTGATACAATATTCATTCATCAAACACAATTTTACTATGAAAACGGCTGTTTTGACATTCCCTGGCACATTGTTTTCCATTTCTAACAAGTCTGTCTTCATTTTTAAACAAAACATCAGATCAAAGCACAAAATTAAGTTGTAAAAACATTGAGACAGTATTAGAACTGGAAAAATATCTTAAATTTACTTATACTTTAAGTGCAGGATCCATCAGTGTGTTTTGTCCTGTCTTTACTTATTTTGTCAATACTTACAGATTTTTTTATTTTGTGTTATTTATTTATTTTTTATTTCAAGCTTTCCAAACAGGAAAATATAGGCCTGCA
Source organism: Pseudomugil tenellus (assembly GCA_037177515.1). Taxonomy (NCBI): domain Eukaryota; kingdom Metazoa; phylum Chordata; class Actinopteri; order Atheriniformes; family Pseudomugilidae; genus Pseudomugil; species Pseudomugil tenellus. The sequence goes on along the minus strand of JBAMHX010000009.1, from coordinate 16,524,994 downwards.
TGTTAAATGAAAATGAAATTAAATGAAAAATACTTTATCAATCCCAGAGGGAAATTCTAATTCTGTAGTCATTTGCTCCAGCTGGTCGGAGTTTTTCAGGAACTGGAACAAGGCAGGATGTCTTCCACATCACTGGTATTCTTTTCTGACTCAGACTGGTGTTGAATTGGTGCTGGAGACCGAACATTGTTGTCTTGAGCAGAGAACTCTGGGACTGACACCGTCTGAATTTGACACCACGAGATGTGGAGGGAGATGAGGTTGTGTTCAGGCCCTTGACTGAGCTGCAGAGTGGAGGTGTGAGAGGAAAGCTGTAGGCTCATTTCAGCTAGCAGTTCCATGCCTCATGTGCAGATCTTCCCTGTAACAGTAACATGTCCAGGGTGAACCTAACACTGGTTAACCAGTACTGCAACTCCATCTCCCTTTAGTTTTCTGCTGAGTTTTTCATTGCGATCTGCCCGGACTGTCTTGAAGCCGTGTACAGACACATTACAGTCTGGAATATGTTCAGTTAGCACCTGGAGTTCGTCAGTTTAGTTAGCTAGCAAGCGAATCTTACACATCACAACAACTGGAAGAAACGGTTTAAATCTCCATCATTTAGCTTTCTGTCTCACTCCTGACCTGCATCGTCTTCTCTTTCTTTTCAAGCCCATAGAGATTAGAAGTGTTATTTCACTGATAATCTTGAATTTGGAAAACATTATCAGTTGATCTTGGTGGTAAATAAATCTTATTGCCATGGAAACTCACCACAAGTCTTAAAAGAGGGGTATCATCCAGATAGAAAGAGATATGTGTATTTGTCCGTTTTCACTGCAAAATACTATTAAGTGATTCAAAGAATCTGGGGATTTTGTAGTCATCATTTTTTAATAATAGAAAAAATCCACACAGACAAGGAATTACTGTTGGAAACTTTTTAAGCACAACAAGACGGAATTATATATACAAATGAAACCTTAGCAATGAAAAATGCTGATAAAAATCAACCATAATTCCTGCCCAAAAGTGGCACAAACTTCTCATCTTCATTATCATGTAGTAAAACGTATGGAAGGCACCCGTGCCCAGTTGAGATGTATGGAGTATTGTTTATTTGAATAATGTAACAATGGTTTTGTACTGCTGCACACTTTAAAATATGTTTAGATGAAGAATGGAATAAAGAGCTAAAAAATATTTCTTTGCATGGCGAATTTTTTAAAGGGCCAGAAAAAGACTTTAGATTTTAGAAATTTGAGTTTTCTGAGCAGTTGTTCTTATTTCAGGCTTTATGGGTTATCAGATAAAATGGTTTTGTGTTTCTGCAACATAAGAATCCATGGGGTCGATTTATTGTTATTGGAAGATGTCTGGAGGTGATTGCATTGGCAGGAATTTGAAGGTGTCACTGTGGACCTCAAAGAAGCTTTCAGTATGAATCCAAAAAACAAAATAAGTCAATAGAATAAAAATATTAGAAATGATCAATTTTTGATACTATTCCACACAAAGAAGGAAAAACCAAAAAATACATGATGTGCTGAAGTCGCTACTTGCAAAGTGCATTGGTCTTTGTCCAAAGAGATTCACATTAAAGTTGACTCGACATGCACATCTGTTCCAGAACAGATGGGTTTTACTTTTATAACTGGATGGTTTCAAAGTTAAAGCATTTTCAATCGTTTGATCTCAAACATCTCAAATTGATCAAGTGGTTTTGTGTGCAAGATTCAACATCTTGGGTGACATTCATGTGTTCAGAGAAGCTGTTCTACAAAAGATATTAATGAGCTTAATTAATAGAAAAGTTTAAATTGCATTTTACTAATTGTAATGCTTGTGTAATCATATTTCAGTAAGCTGTCATTTCTATGCTATTTCTTCAATTTTGGGTTTAAATGTCCTAAAATTAAAGTTGAAAGTCATCACATTAAGTCTGTAATCACAATTTAGCTATAAATGGAAAATAGTATTTAAACAACAAAACAACTAAATATTTTTCAGCACGTAACTGTCAAATAAAATCTTAAACATTAAAACAGATATCCAAGTGAGTATGTTGCCAGCAGCATGTTTGCTTAATCACACACTTTATAGAACTGTTAACAATATTTGTGTCTCTACATAAAAGAAAAGATTCATGTGCATTTAAAGTCATATTTCTTTAGTAATTGCCGCTGTAACTGAAAGTGTTCAATAATTCCTCATGAACGACGCATAAGCATAAGTTGAATATATGAATCCACAAGGAAACTAATAATTGCTACAATAAGTACCTTCCATTAATTTTAATAACAGAAACAAAATAGTCCGAAAGTGATATCTCACAAATTCAATGGGTCAAAACTGCAGATTACGGTAGCAGAGTGAGATGGCATTATAACCTTCATAGTGAGGTTGTTCGTTGCCCCCAAAAGAAACATTTTCTTGTGTCCTTCCTGTTGCCCCCTCTGCTGGGGTTATCAGGCATAGTTGACCCTGGTAGATATTAAAACAAAAACATATTTAGACTTTTCCCTTAAATTTTAGTGGTGGATTAAATAATCCAGAAGTTGTTCAGTTTGAATACAAATAAATTTAATAGACTATAATGAATTCAAATGTTCAGAATGAAAGTCTAAACACCACCGGGTTAGAAATGTTAGGACAGTGTATGGCATGTAAATATTTTTGCTTGATGTGTTGGGTTTCAGCTAGCTGCATTAGTGGACACAATAACAAACTGTGATCACTGCAAAGTGTTTTTAAAACTATGCAGTTTCTTTTCCATATAGACATGACTGTGTACAGACCCGCATGGAGCCTTAAAGATCAATGCACATTGTAAGTCAATGTTTGTTTTTTCAAATTGTATATTTGTATCGACAAAATCATTTTACACTGTCTGCAATCTTTACAGAATGACAGAAGGGATCTTTAACCTTTCTTCCATAAAATTCAGTGTTTGTTTTACACCTAATCATTGTATTGAGCTTGCATTCTTGCAGAAATTATTCAGAAGTTTTCACCAAGTTTAAATATTTTTACTGATTTTCACCCCCAGTTTATGAAAGTAATTATAATCAATCATTTTAGATACAAAAAGAAAGGCATTTTGTAAATCAATTACTGGGTAATATCCTTACTGGGTAAATCTGGCTAATTTTTTAATGATGTTTTGCCTTTTATCTGTTTTGTCTAAATATATAACATGTAAAGTAGTTTAAGATTTAGTGAATACTCTGGACACATTTACAAATTCTCAATAACTCCAGCAAATTCTGATTTACACTATTTGTACAAAGCAAGTCTTTCTTTGCATTAATGTTCTTATTTTTTATTCATATGCAGTTATAGTCAGTGTAGCCAACTTGTCCTGCATCATTAGTTTTGGTGTCTCGTTCAAATGAGTAAATAAATTACGAATGACAAAAGTTGCACCTGTTGGAAAAAAAAAACATTACTAGAAGAAAGCTTTTTTTATCAGCAACAACACAGTGATATAAAAAGACAATAATACTCATATTCAGATAAAAGGATGTCTTAATAACAAGAACGCTATAATAGTGCATGTAATTCTTTCTTCAGCCACAGGGGACGACCTATCGGGGTATTTGATTGCGGAAGTCATACAGGAACCTCTGACGTGTCAAATTGTCGCCATTTTCCTGTGTAGAAGGAAACGCCTTGAGAGAGAAACGCCAACTGAGTAAGTAGGAAACTTGAACGAAGTAAACTGTTATTTTTGATAGCCATTGTAGTTTATTATTGTTGAACAAAATTGGTTTTCTTAACTAGTCAATTTCCTCTGTTTGGGCGTCTGTAGTTACATTTTGAGATAAACCAAGTAATTTTTTTGCTAACTTTTAGCTGTTAGCCAATCTGTCTCTAGTGGTCAAGCTACGCTTTCCTAGTATTTTATGTTTCTTATTCTTCGTTTTGACCACGCGTTTATGAAGTGTTATCTCTTTTGCGTGGAATATCTTTATGGAAACTATTTTTAAAATGTTTTTCACATTTGATTTAGTCGTAAGATTGCAAAACATCAAGCTAACGTAGGTTTGTTTACGTATTATTAACCACTTCATATTTTAATCCGCAAAACTTCGTATATAAAATGTTTTATACGCCAATAAGTCATATTTAAACGTTAAACAAATATTTTGTTGATACTAAACTGCGTACTTCTTGTCAACATTGCGTTGTTATCTTAACATTTGTCTTAAACTAGCTCTCAGCTAGGTTACTTACAAGTTTAGATTTGATATGTTATGTCTTCTAGCTGGAAATGAATTTGTCTGCGTAATGACATTTTTGATATTACATATTTGATAAAAAATAAACCTAGTTTATCAAGACGATTACATAGAGCAATGCAAACTAATGTCATTTTTGTACGGACTTCCTATCTGATAAACTACACCAGTTTTATTGTATTGCAGTTTATTTGTGTGTCTGTAGTGAAACAGTGTAGACTTTGTACATTTTCAAACATCTTTCCGGGGCTAATCTTTTCTCAGACACTAGGTTGGATTGATACATGCCAATAAGTGGATGTGAGATATTGTGCAAGGCTATAGAACATAGTTTTCTGTAGAGATTAGATACCCAGCAAGCTGTTATTATCCATCTTGCCATGTGATGGTCTAGCAGTGCATCCTGGGAAGGGTTTTCACTATTTAGATTTTCTATCGAAATCGATCAAAACTACGTCATGATCTCGAGCATTGAAGTGAACGAGAGGATCCTAGATGGATTCTAGATCCATCTAATCCTAGACGATCCTCACCTCTTGCCTGACAGTGGATGGTACAGGCTCCAGCAACTCTAAGTTTCTTTAAGTTAATATCCGAATGGATTGAAGGGCTTTTATGTGTGTGTTGCTTTAGAAATGAAGACAAGCAGGTATTTCATTAGTTGAAAGATCCACGTTTTGCATTTTCTTTAAGTACATATTATTAGGATTAGGATTATTATTATTATATTTGGTGTGTTTTATGTGTTTCTGAACTAATTGACATGTCATTTTAGTTGCAATCATATCAATATATTTCAATCTTGAAGCATAACTACAGTTTCTGTTTCTTCACAGATTTTTTTTTAGGTTTATTCTACTTCTCTTGCCAGAAGAAGGTTCCACTACCCGCCATCATGGGGAACATGTTTGCAGGGCTCTTTAAAATGTTTGGGAAAAAGGAGATGAGGATACTTATGGTAGGTCTGGATGCTGCAGGAAAGACCACCATTTTGTACAAGCTTAAACTGGGAGAGATTGTGACTACTATTCCCACAATAGGTCAGTTTTTTTTTTTTTTTTAAATCTCACCCTTTTTAGTCCAAATTACTTAGAAGTTATTTTATCAAAGTTTGGTTGTTGTTTTCTTCCCAGGTTTTAATGTAGAAACGGTCGAGTACAAGAACATCAGTTTCACGGTCTGGGATGTCGGTGGTCAAGACAAAATCCGACCGCTGTGGCGTCACTACTTCCAGAACACACAGGGTAATTTTATTTATTTATTGTTTTTTGTTTTTAATTAAAGTAAATCATGCCTTTGGACATTTCCAATGCTTTGTATTTTCAAGGTCTGCATTTGATAATCAGGTTTATTTAATTATTTTCTTTGTCACCTGCTCCAGGGCTTATCTTTGTTGTGGACAGCAATGACAGAGAGCGGTGTGCTGAGGCCCGTGAAGAACTCTTGAGAATGCTGGCAGAGGATGAACTGCGTGATGCTGTGCTATTAGTGTTTGCTAACAAACAAGTACGTGATTCCAATTTTAAAAAGCAAATGCATTTAAAAACTATTTTAATGCAAGTTTTGTTTCTTTTTCTGTTAGCCTACCATGTGTTTAGTTTTTTAAGCCTCCAGTGTCTAAATGTAGCGTTCTTATTGTTTCTCCTGCTTTGTAGGATCTTCCAAATGCCATGAATGCAGCAGAACTCACAGACAAGATGAATCTTCACTCACTGCGTAACAGAAACTGGTACATCCAAGCAACCTGTGCTACCACTGGAGATGGTCTCTATGAAGGACTTGATTGGCTGTCTAATCAGCTCAAAAACCATTAATAATCAGAGCGTTTCAAAAACTAATCTGCTGCACCCAAACCTTACTCTTACACTTAAAGGTAAACTGAGTTATCCCATACTGGAAGCTGCCCTCACCTTAGTTTTGATCACACGTACGTGGGCCAGTAGTTGGGGTGATTTATATGTGTAAAGCTTTTCTTATTATTCTTTCTTATTTGATGTAGCTGTAAATAAATTAGGTAATTGGGTTTTTCTTTTTATTGCACTCTGTAAAAATCTAGCGTGATTATTCTCTTCCTGGCTGTCGGTAAATAAAAGGGAGGAATGCAATTTACCAGCACGTTTTAACCCCAGGACCGCCGATCCAATGACTTTTCTAGTGACGTAGTGGTCATTGAGGGGCTTTTCTTTCAAAATAAACTAAAATGTACACTGATGCACTACTAGCAGCTACTATGGTGACATATCATTAACTACAGGTAACAAACCTTAATTGTCCATTTAAAGCACTGGGTTTAATTGTACTGACATCACTCCTGTCTGTGAACTCTTTACCAGCCTTTGTCATAAAAAATGTTGCCATGAAAAGAAATGATTTAGTGAACACACACCTACTAGGTCTACTGCAGATGGGAAGGGCAGTAAATTACATTTTGTGTGTGTGTCTTTTCAAGTCTCAGGTTGATCATGTGTTGCCTTTGCAATACTTGATGGTATGGTCTGTTGGTCTTTAAGCGCATGTATCTTCAAGATTTTTACATCTTAAAGAACCATTACCCCACTGAGTACTTATTTCTGTAGCTTTACACTGTTTTTCTGTGTACTGTGAGAGGTAACTAAGGAGCTGTCTATTGTTTTCGCTAAAAGCACTAAGCAATTCCTAACTTATTTCCTTCAACTTGATGTGGGAAATGGCATTTTGATAGCAATACCAAAATCTTTAAGTGCCATGATCCATGGTATCGACTTCAGCCCATTCAGATGCCTTTTTGTCCAAAAAGCATCGCCTCTACTTTTCAGGTTTATTTCGAAAAGGTGTAGGTGTTACTTGTTTCTAGTTCATGTGAATTATTTTTAATTTAGTTGCCTGTATGTTGCATTACACTTAAGTTTGCCATTGTTTTGTGTAAAGTTTTGATTTGTGTTTTGGTGGCGAATGACACTGCAATAAAGTAATTGGATACAAATGTTTAGGGATCTACTTTTTGTGTACACAATGCCTCACAGACTAATTTCTACTAAATTAATGACAGTTGTCTCAGCCAGATTTAAGGTTTTATTAAAAAAAAAAAGTGCTTGTTTTTTAATTTGAAACACATTAACAACCAGAAATTTATTTAAACTTAAGAGCAGTGAATGGATATGAAGGAAATAAACTTAACAGGTGCTACTAAATATTTAGAAATGACCCAGGAAGAAATGAACCACCCAGTGCAGAGGTTAAAGCAGTTATGTGGAGAGCACACCCTGTTTTACTTTGTGTTTGGGTGGTAAGAACAGCATTCCTACAGGTTGATTAAGGTGCTATGGTTAATGCAGCCAAGCCTATAAAACATGGCAGGAGAGTGTGGTAGTGGTAGATGCCGAGGTAGTTTGAGGCTTGGGCACCTCATAGGGTGGCTTTGTCTGACCTCCACCCCTGCTGCTTCATCAGCTTGGTTTGTGTGTGGCAGTCTAATAGGACCCAGCCATATAAAAAAGGACCAGTCTGGTTTTAGGCACTCCTTGTGAAGCTTTGCACTTTTTCCCCCTGTGTAGCCCCCAGGTGCCAGCCTGGAGAATCCCCTCTTTCAGACCAAAGCAAATGCAAACACTGCACTCTTATTGCGACCAGTGGAGAGCATTCCAACGGCGTTGTGGCAGTCGGGGAGCTGAACCTCCACTGATGAAGGATTAAGGGGAGCTAGCATGACTGAGAAAAGAAAATGACTTGAGCTGGTGAGAAGTGCAAGGGGCACAGTGGGATTGAGGATGTGCAAAGATGGAAAAAAGAGAATCAAGTAGTATCTTTGGGGTGATTTTCTACAAATACCTGAAAAACATTCTTGCTGGCAGGACCTTAAACAAGAAAAAAGTTCAATAACCATCAATTTGATTAAAACATTCATCGTGATACAGTTTGAGAGTTTTAGATGAAATCATAAAGCGAAACTTGTAAGAGAAAACATACACTAGTGTTAATATCTAATGATGTATTTATTGAGTGAATTAATTGAAACATGAGGCTAAAATCTGTCCCACTGCCTTCTCTCCATCCAGTCTGCCGGGATTGTCCAGGACTCTCGGACTGGTCAGGCTGCAGTAGAGTGTTCTGTCCGCATTATGCAGCTCTGAATTAATGCGGGGGGGGGGGCATTAGTCGTCGGAATCTGTGTCGTGGCGCCGCCTGTGACTTTGTGTGGCACCAGCAGGGGCCTTCTTGTGGATGGCAGGGTTACTACGAGCAGGAGACCCCCCATCAGACGAGTCTGTGTCATGCCTTTGCTGCCGTTGATGGGGGTGGGAAGGCTGCCGCTCGGCCTTTGCTCCCCCCCTTGAATGGCTGTCATGGGGCCTGGCTCCACTCTGACTGTGGTATGATGGATTATGATGATGGTGCTCCTTTCTGTGTCTGAAAAGTAAAAGGAAACAGTCAATAAGTGGGGTGTGGTGGGGGTCTGATGAGAAAAGCGGCGACCAATAACTCTATGGTGACATCCTCAGAAAATGCTAACAGGTAGTTGTACATTCATTTCACTTTACAAAGTTTTATTTAAAAGCTCACGAGCACACCTGTGCATCGCCATCTAACTGTGTGCTAATTGCACTTTACACAAACTGTTCACTCTTCCTGCCTTTAAAATGACACCACATTAGCCAGTCTGTCTCCCCTTCATCCCTGCTACTCTAATATACAGGGGAAAAATCCCAAATTCTTTTATCTCAAACAGTAATAGAGATTCTTCTGTTTTTTTTTTTTTTTAGTTTTTTTGTAGAATCTCAGCACCCTCTAGTGTTCACATACTGTTTTGTGCAAAACTCCAGACTTGCTGCTGCAGTGCTGCACTCATGATGAACTTAGTAACATAAACATTTAGTTTATTCTGTACTTCTCAGTACATGATAAATATAACTTTTTTATGCCTTTTCAGAACTCTTCTGGCTTTGAAACAAGTTATTATGTTAACTATGGTCTAGCCTAAATCAAGTTTACACATTATTTCCTCTACTTGCTGTGTTGAAGTGATCTCTTTGGGGTAGAATTTAACATTGCACTGCTTTCCTTTTGGACAAGATCAATAATTTTGCTAGAATTAGGAGAAAGGATTTTGATCCTGGCCCTATGATGGACTGGTGACCTTTCCAGGTGTACTTTGCCTCGTCCGATGTCAGCCTGGATTGGCTCTAGCCCCCCCTGCATCTCCGTTCAGGGGTTCAATTAATTTTCCTGCCAAATTAATTTTACCTTTGTTTCTACAAAGGTACCAACCTGCCTGTTCCTAATATTCCTGCCTCTGCATCTTGAAGATTTTGTTTTTGCAGCTTAAATATGGCTCTTTTAAAAGTTTAGTTCTGGATACAAATAATCTCAGTTCCTTTCTACAATTCAAATGTCCAAACAAAAACTCCATAAAACTTTTGCCTTAAGACCATTTACACCACAAAACCACTTCAGTAAGTTTAAGTAAAGATTTAAAAAAGTTTTAAGGTTAATAAGCAAGCTGACTTCTTTCTGTTGTCATCTGACTCAGAGGAGGATGAATCTCTTCTTTTCCTTTTCTTCTTTTTTTCCTTCTTCTTTTTCTCCTTTTTGCTCTTTTTGTCTTTCTTTTTCTTTTTGCTCTCATGCCTACACAAACAAATGTGAAGGTTGCAAAAGTTATAAGTCAGTAGAAGAGGTATCACAGGTGAATGTTTGTCTATCAGAAGTATCATGCAGGATGCGACACTGTTCACCTTTGTTCCTCCTCTTGTTTTTCAACACTCTCAGGTGTTACTGTGGCAGACGTTTCTGGACGACCCTCCGTCTTGTGGTGCTAAACAGAAAATAAGTCTCTAATTTAGTTTGAGAAGCATTTAAACACATTGTCACAACATTGTAACTTTTTTGGAGCACAAGTCTGGATTATCTGTTGTTACTTGCACACAATTAAAATGTTGTGCATCTGCATTATCAATATCTACATTGAGCATCATTTTAGACTTGAAATACTTAACTGCCAGAAAGGCCAAAAAAAAGAACTCACAGTAAAAACTGGCAGGCCCATTTTAGCCACCTCTTTTTCTTTCTGGGACAGGATCATTTTCCGTGACCCTACACTTGAAATTAAAAGAAAAAGAAAAGGCATTTAAACAAAAGAAATCAGGACTAAAAAATATTTTCTCATTATTTAAATGATGAAAAAGCCTCTTGGACTTCATTTTACATATATTATCACATTACACTGAAACAGCATTACCCCACAAAGATCCTTTACATGAGCTTAGTGAACTCAAATTCTTAAATTTGTGGACAAACTTATTTCTAAAATGTTACATTTATAAACGAATAACTAAATTAAAATGTAAACACCAGCCTTCTGGAATACCAAACATGATTGCTTTACTTCTCATATCACATATTTTAACACCTTGGTGTTAACGTGACATAAAGCGCTATTTGGGTGTTTTACAATGACTTCTATGCATATTTTCATTTGTAAATAAATTGCATTTACAGTATTGGTGCTTTTGTAGGAGTTCAAGCTAAAAAAAAATCCCTGATTAACTTAATTTTAATCTGTTTTATTAGATTGTTTTGTGCCAAAGTTAAGATATATTGAGGAAATATTGATTTAAAAACCTGGAGCTGCCCAAGCCCGATATACGATCCACATCTCTCTCTTCACCATCAGCTTCCTCCCTCCTGCAAACCTCTATAAGGTCCTGACAAATTAAAATAAAAGTCAAATCATTTTACCATTTTATTAGTAGGCAATTTTTCAGAGATATTCTTGAGCTAAATCACATACCTCTTTGGTCAGACCAGTTGGCTGTCTCTTTATATTCTTGTGTCCTCTAGATTGACAAAGGTAATGAAATTATTTTGATGCCATAATTTTGTAATGTCATACAAAATACATTTACGGGAAGCTATACATACAGGGCAGCCATCATTGCCTCTTCTTCGGCTGCCTTAACAGCAGCAAGTTCATCATCTTTTGTAAACGCTGCACCGCCTTTTTTGTCTCTTGCATACCATGTCAGATCTTTGCCTTTCTGCCATCGTCCTACTGGTGCCATTAAAGAGTTTCCTGAAAACAACGTAGAGAAAATGTGTTATTTAGGATTTGGCTCAGAAGATAATAGTTTCTGTACAGCCTGAGTATTTACTTCACGGAAAGTTATTTCCTGAACGTTATTTTCTAAATACACTGCTCTGGTTTTAATACATTCAAACCAGTCGTTTGTCATGCTCCATAATAAATATCTGAGAAAAAACATTGTTACTTTATAGCTTTATAACGGCATGCCAATTGTTCAATTTCGATGCAACTTAAACATGGAATAAATATACTTCTATTTTTGTAGCAACTGAGTGCCAAGCAGAACTTTGTCACAGTCCGATTCTTTTGCTTTTGTCAGGAGCAAAATTATTTTCATTTTTTCTAAACCACCAGCCACTAATATCCTGTAAACAAACATATTAATTAAGTTATTAGCTAGTTTTCATCCAGTAACAGGGTTAAGCACAATTAATTTTTTTATATATATAAAGGGAATGTTGTTTTACAATCCAGATCTTTTATTTAGCAGTTTTCTGGGAAAGAAAATAAAGTTTATTCAAATGGTACAAATACAAAAATCTATACTTTTATGCCTAACACAGCAGTTTTGTTTTCCTTAAATACATTTTTAAACAAATCCCAATTTTAAAACAAAACAAACCAATACACATGCCGTTTGGATATTTGAATTTACCCAATGTGAGGTAGATCATATCTCATATTAAAAGTGTCAACTTTGCTTTATCCACTCCTCTGTAAATGTATACAAATAAAAAATAGCTACATATTTATTAAGACAATTCCTCATTTGCCTTAAAATGCCTTCAACGTTAAAACCTCTTGTACTTTTATTCAGCTTTGAAAAGAACATTTAATGAGAAAAATTTGGGTAGAGTACTCTGAGTCACGTGATGATCCAACTTTACATTTTAACTTCTGCAGAGATAAAAACAGTACAACTAGTTCTCGGATCCATATTGTTGTCAACAATATCTCTTTACTGAAATGAATCCCCAAAATATAACTAGTCTATTAAAATATTTATTGTTACTTTTAACTTGTTATGTCGCATCTCTACTGGCTGCTAGATAGCTTTTGCCTTTGACATGCTGACAGGGGTGAGGGCACGGGCAGTCTACGCGTGTCTACTAGAGAAGAGGCGATGAAAGTGGGAACCAGCAGTGAACAAGTTTTAACCAAATAAAACAGCCAGGACGTTGTGTAATGAGGAACTCCACATCAAAAGGTAAGGAACAGGTGCACTGGCCGAAGTTTTTATTGGATAACTGTTCTGGGTATCTTGTTTTGCTGTCTCGCTCTCTGATTAGCTCTGATAGCGGACACGACTGCAAGTGCTTTCACTTACCAAGATAATTTTCTCTGTGTTTATCGACTTTCACGTCATTCCAGTTGAACTGATCTTGGCCCCCTCGTACACCGCCAGATCTCGAAGAGCCAAACATGTTTGGTAGTTAAGTCAGAGATAAGAGTAAATCGAAGCACTGTTAGCGCATTCAGCTAACTTTAGCCACACGAGTTGCGTGATTGGTCAGGCCTTGAACACGTTCATCCGGGGAGTTCTGCGGCGAGTTTTACTTCCCAGTCTTGACAAAAGCAGCTTACTTCCTAAGAGTGGTATTTCATTCATACACTAATTTTTCCCGTTATTTATAGAAATACCCGCTTAAGACACGTGGTTGGTTATAGCAGCGATGAGTTTAAGCTAGGCTATATTGTGTAGCTGAAGTTATAATACAACTAAAATATTACATTTATATATGTGCCTCGTCGTGAATATATATATATATATATATATATATATATATGTTGCTATGAAGAAAGAGGGTATTTCTACTAGACAGTTATAATAAAAACAAAAACAAGCGTGCCTGTGTTAAGTTGACTAATAAATCGTTGGGCTAATGCTAACAACACTTCCTTTTGTCGGTGTTTTGTCGCGCGCATTATCGACAGTCTTGAACGTAACGTGTCGTTGTTTTGGCCCGCAGTGATGACGTAGGCAGGACAGTTTTCTCTAATGGCTCTCACAGCAAAAGCGCAGAGCAGTGGAGGGAGAAATTCCCCCGGAGACGATCTTAAAGGATTGGATTAACCTCTCTTCTGATGTTCATGAGAAATTTTGCCAGGCTATTTTCAGGTAGGACTGAGGATGTATGTCATTTCCTTCTTCACTGTATTTTAAATGGCTGCCATTCATTTCTGGAGTCAGACTGTTGCTGGAGCAAAAGATGGTGTTGAGTTTAGGTAGTGTAGCTTTTTTTATTGTAGTTTTTTGTTTGTTTGTTTGTTTGCTTGTTTTTATTCGCGCTATGACAGTTGACATAAACATAATGTAAATAGTAACTGTTATTTACTTGTTAAAAGGTACCTGAAAAAATGAGAAAATACAAGCTTTTTGTGCATACCAACCATATATTATAATCTTATCAGAAGGACATCTGCACATACAGTAGTGTTTTCAATAAAAACAGTCAACGTCTTTATTTTATTTACCGATTCCTAAAAATTAAATATAGACATAAGATGTCTTCCACAAATCTTTACATTTCTGTCCTCCACGACATCTGCTTACACCTCCAAAACATTTAAGTCAGCCTACTTGTGCAAATAATTATACTTTATTGCTCCTAACTTTGAGTCAAAGTGTCCTTTGCAATGCAGAAACTGTACATCAGTGTTGGTTTGATAAATTTACACATTGCATGTTTAAAAATTAACAACATTTTACTGTGTTAGTTTCTAAATGAGTTAGAAAAGTGTGAATGTGGAGCTTGCACATTTGTCTGAAAGAGATGGGAGACTTAAATATCACGTGGCCATCAGATCATCTTGGTTTTAAGGGTAATTTAATTTGAGTAAATGTCACTGATTTGTGTCACCTCAATGTCACTACTGTCTTAAGACAGTAGTATGTGGAAAAAAAACTTGAATCAGAATACTAGCTGCCTGCTGCTTATCTTTCTATTTTGGTTAATTATGTTTTGATGCTGTTTTAGCAATGATCTGTCTATATTTTTATAGATGTGACATGATTTTTTCCAGGCAAGTATCGATCACAGGAGGTTTAGTGCACATGGCAGAATTCTAGCGTGTGGCTTTCAATGAGTGTCAGCCCATGATCGTCGTTATCTCACATGGCTCTCATTTCCTGCTATGCATCTCACTAAGCAGGAAAGGTGGATCCTTGTGTGAAAATTTCCCTCTGAAAGTTTCAGGAGCTTTGTTATTGTGATTTGAAAACACATTTTTCCATCACAAAGAAGTTACACTAGACAGTAGAAAGTCTTAATTGGGGTCCTTTTGTTTAACAAATCTGAAGCATTTACAAATTGCTTTTACAGAAAGTCAACAGATATAATTTACATAAAACTTTTCTAGTGTTGTTGGCACCTCATAGTACTCCTACAATAGAAGCTACATTCACACAATAAACTCTCATTGTCACTTCTCAAAAGTTTTACAGGCTACATCGGGCTTTTCCTTACCACACATTCCACAAAAACTCCCTTGTATGTTGCTGCATATCACCATGTCTAATTGATTACTTGATATTCTTCCTTCGTGGACTTGTCAACGTGTTAGATACACAAAAGGGGTTTAAGAATTAGGATTGTTACCAGTGGTAAAGGTCTATTAGTTTTGGGGTTTGTTTTTTGTTTTGCTTTAGAACTTTTAGTATCTGAAAAAATTTTGATATGGGTAGGTGTTATCAACCAAACACACACACACAAAAACAGAAGACTGGAGAGTAGAAGTAGCCCTGCCCTTTTACGTTCTCAGACAAGCTGCTTTAATACCCACCCTAGCCTGTTTGCTCACATTTACACCCTCCCCGTTTGCTCCATTTCCCTGTGCCGTCAGAGCTCAGTCTGTTTTGAACAAGAGTAAGGAGAAACATCACCAACATCACTTTCTGTTTGCCTGAGCAGCGTAATTAAAAGCATTGTGAGTAAAATGGGTGTTGGTAGCAGGGTTGGAAATATGGCATCGATTTAAATTCCTAGCTGAAGAACTTTTCAAGTGTTCGTGGTTGTTTAGTTTAGCTTTGGTAATTAGTAAGTGGTATTTAACTTGAAAATATAATATGTGTTCTTGAATGTTTTTCTTTTTTAAACTTTTGTTTTAGCCTCCTGTAGTTCTACTACCACATGAAGACTGTAATGAATGACTAAATTTGTTCCATAACAGCTCCATGGTAACTCTGCAGCTTGCGGCTGACTCCCTCTGCTCTTTTTTTAAGGGAGGAACTGCTGATGTTTATCATTTTACTCTTTCTCCTACTGGAAGATTTCTTGTTTGTGCTGTTAAATTACCATGTTTTTTATCGCCATGGCTGCGACTACTCTATTTCTTATGTTTCTGTGATGATGACTCATGTAAAATTCCAGTGATGACGTGGCATTCCTTCTACAATATCCACTTATTTCTTATAGTGAACTTAAGTATCTCTCCATCTCTCTTTCAGCTATGGCTGGACCCAGGCCTGTGGTATTTAGTGGCCCGTCGGGGGCAGGAAAAAGCACCCTGCTGAAGAGGCTTCTGGAGGAATACAACAGTGTCTTTGGCTTCAGCGTGTCACGTAAGTGTGCCATGTTATGTCCTTAGTAATATATGACCGCTTCTGACACAAGTTGTTGTAATTTAAGAAAATTAAGACTTTTTTCCCCTTGATGAAGCATATGGTTTGTAAAATGTTTTAAAATGTTTTTTAAAACAATCTTATAAAATTTTCTATGTGAAACTATTTTATATTTTTGAAGTGATTTTCCACCCCTTTTTTCGTCTAGTCATTTGTACTTGGCAATTTGTAAATGAATGCGGGTTTATGTCAAGCCAATTAACACATACCCGAGTCATTCCAGTATAAAAAGGTATCAAAGCCGATGGACGAAATAGTGTGTCACCACGTAACAAAACGGCAAAGAACCCATATAAAGTAGCATCTTTAGGTTCTTGATGAGTATACTGTTGTAGACATGCATAATCTCTTTTAATTTCTTCAGTTGCATCTATGAGAACACCCCAAGATAACACTGTTTGACAAAAAGTCTTTTTGCATCAGCAGGGGGATTTCCAAAGAATTATTAGTTGAGAAGTTCTTTAGGAGGAAAGTGGATAAGAGGAGGAGAAAGGAACAAAATGGATCTACAGCATCTCAGAAGCACCTGAATGCCGTGTTCTTAAAAAGAAGGAGAAAAAGTCCATCTGACTGGACGTTTGGGGTTAATCTGGTTCCTCATTTTCTGTACACAGAAGCCTCTTTAGAAACAGAAAACTGTGATTTGCCAAACAATAGAACTGAATTGAAAATGAGTGAAATTGTGAACCTGCCCCAGAACTTGTACCGCAGCATTACTGAAGAAGAGTTGGATAATCTTGAGAGAGAAAAGAAAAAAGCCAGTGGACTTCTAAAGGAGAGTGTTGAAATTTCCTTTATGAAGTCTAAGGAGGTTTTAATGAGACTATTTAAGGGAATGAAGTGAAAGTTTATTCAAGAGTCAGGCTGTGTGGTTGAACAAAGTTTGTCCAAGCCAAATATTGACCTTTGAGATAATTCTGTTATATGTTTGCACAGGTTTCAATAAATTCCTGTGCAAATGTCGTCTTTTCTGGAAATTTATAATACAAATAACAAATTCCTTGTGTGTAAAACTAATCAGCAATAAACCTGAATCTGGTTGGATGAGGGGTAGCTAAATGTTTCTGCACATTATATTTATCCACAATGATGCAATTGTCTGTCAGTCATTAATAGATTAACTAATTGGTGCCTAAATAAAGTAATGCAGACCCCTTTTCCCCTTGCTCAGATACAACAAGAAGTCCTCGACCTGGAGAAGAAAATGGCAAAGGTACCTCATGCAACTTGTATTTACTTGGTCATCCTGATGTGACAGCTGAGCTGATTCATATGGACGGTGACTCATCATTTTTGTTTTCAGACTACCATTATGTTACACGGGAAGAGATGCAGGCGAGCATCGACAAGGGGGATTTCATTGAGAATGCTGAGTTTTCCGGAAATTTGTATGGGACAAGCAAAGCCGCAGTGCAAGCCGTCCAAGCCAAGAACCTCATCTGCATACTTGATATCGACATGCAGGGTGTGAAGAATATCAAAAGGACAGACCTCAACCCCATATACATCTCAATCCAGCCGCCATCTATGGAAGTTCTGGTGAGCATTGAGGAGAATGTGTGTTATCTAGTCCACCAAGCAAGAGTGGGCCCTGATGATAATTCTCATCATATGTCTGAGTAGTCTCTGTGGTTTTATCCTTTCAGGAAAAACGCTTGAGAGAGAGAAAGACTGAGTCAGAGGAAAGCCTCCAAAAACGTTTACATGCAGCCAAGGTGGACATGGAGTTTAGTAAGTAGTTGTTTGATGTCCTCAGTTCAGAGCTGAGATTTAACAAGGTATATAAAGTATCACATGATTTTATCTCCCTTTAGGCAAAGAAGCTGGTGCGTTTGATGTCATAATTGTCAATAATAATTTGGAGGATGCATATGGGAAATTAAAACAAGCTCTTCTAGAGGTGAGTTAGTTGTGCAGAGAACAGTTAATGCACATGAGATATTAAACACATGATGTTTAGCATAAATATGTCAACACCATTGTGTGGTGTGGACAAATGTTTTCACATCAACAAAAATCAGGTAGACTGGGCCCACGTATTAGCATTAGCAACTCTATGCTACTTACTTTAATTTATAATGAAGCAAAACCACAGCCTAATATTTGCTCAGCTATTTTAATAATGACAAAGTTACAACAAGAAGCAAGAGTTTTTTGTTTTTTTTATTTTATATAAGTTTTTATTGCAAGTGTCAGAAAAAAGCGGCTCGTTTGGATCCAAGGAGAGACGAATGACAGGTGCTGTGATTAGGGAATCATGGGCTGTAACCCACAGAGATCAAAGCACGCTTCTTTGCAGAACTGAAAGATGCTGTAATGAACAGTGTCAGCGCTAATCCGTTTCAATTTACAGCTTTGATGAAGGCATGATCAAACAAGTCGTAGCTTAGTTGGCTGGTTTCATCTGCCAAGTAAGCAGAGATCATTATCATAGGTACAATGAAGTTGCTGTATATTATATAACTTGAGGATCAGCTAATTTGTTAAGCATAATCAAAACTTATGGAAAATATGTTAAAGTTGCATTTAGAAGCTGGAGTAGTACAGTTATAAGGCCTACACGTGTCACACAACATGAACAGTAAAACACTTTTAACTTTCAGTTGGATTGTGTGATGGGACCACATTTAGGTCGCTATGGGTGTATTAGTTGCATGAAAGGGTCAGAGTGGGACATCACAATTTCATCATCAGCATCTTCTTACATTGGTCTGTGTTTTCTGGTGGCAGTTGTATGTTGGACTTTGTAGTATCTTCATTTTTTCTTCTTTTTTTGTAGGAAATTAACAAGGTGAAGAAAGTCAACATGTCTTCATAGAAGGCAGCAACATCCTGAAAACTTTTAACCCCGTTCAGCCACTCCTAACAAAACAACCAACCTCCATTCCAGTCGTGTACATTCCCTGAGATGGTGGAAAATATACCTTATTGTGTCAACAAATCTGAAGGTTTTACACTGTGTAGATGTAGTTATCACTGAAGTGAGACTTTTTTTTACCTTGTAGAAATTGTTTTTAGATATATTTTTTATTTTGACATGTATTAAGAAAGAATACTCCTTTATTTTTTTTTTTACTTGAAGCTAGACTGGTATGGTGTGCTGGAAACTCTGTGGGACAGTTCACTGCAGAAAGACGCTCACTTACCTTCCCCAGAGTAGTACAAAGAGACATAATAATTCATTCCATCACGTGGACAAACTGGTCTTTCAAGGGTATAAAAAGCACGTGTGATATGTGATAGTGCGCACTACACTGTGCTATTCATCTCATGGTTTTGTTTTTTTTCCTGCCTAGCATGTTTGGTGATCTGCAGTATTCACTGACTGTGATGTTTTGCTGCTGACGGTGATTTTGAATTCAAAACTCATCTTTGGAAAATCTGTTGGATCTTATCTGTCTGTTTTACATGCAAGTCCGCTGTGCATTACAGCGTTGGTAAATCCTTTTGTTTTAAAGACTTTTGTAAGATTTCAGCTAAAATATGAAGCATATTAAGTACATTTACATCTTTTGTTTCTGGATTTTGTTGTGCACAAGATCAAATTCCTCAATTAAGGTAGAAATTTTCCTTACAAAAAACCATGCTATCTTAACTTTACTTGGTTGTGGGTGGGGTATAACATATAATTATACTATCTATGTTACTGTTGTTTAACTTTTATATTTAACATACATACTTTGCAGCGTTACCTATACAGTAAAATGGCATTCAGTGAACTGATTCCTCCCAAAAAGAGCTTTAAAGGCTTAGATTACATGTCTATATATTTACTAAAAAAAGCACACATTAAATCTAATTTTACAAGCAAAAAAAGATATACACAGTTTATGTGTACATTGCATTAGTTTATCACACACAATTTTCAGGTTTCCAGTTAATAAAATGACTGGAAGTATTGTTTTCACTGGTTGTAATATTCATTCCTTTGAGCAGAAATGTGCTGCTACTACAAGTTATTTAAGTTGTCCACTTTAATACATCTGTTATTAAATGTCTGAAGTCCTCTGATTTGCCGTTTATAACTTTGCCAGCGCTTATGAAATGTGCTTGTGGAAAATCTATTGTGTATTTCTCAAGTGCATCACTGATTATTAGTGATATGTATGCTTTAAAACTTTAATTAAAAAAAAGCTTACAGCACAAGACTTTGTCGTTTATGTGCTCTAAAAAGAAACTATTGCAGAAAAATAAATTGTCTTTGTAGTACATTTATTTATTTCAACACTTTGTATTAAACCTTGTTTTGTCTAAATCTACACATGTAAAGTACAAGCAATTACAATCAGTTAGTGTTTTAATATCATTACACAACATATTCTCGTAATTGGCAGCTTTCAACAACACAAACTTATTTTTAAAGAAGTTATTCTAACTCACTTTTACCAGCTTATGAGAAGGTAGTGAATTCTGGGTTTCAATACATTGCACACACATCTGTACTTGTATAAGAAGTGAGTTATTGTGAACAAACACATCTGTTTTAGAATAGCAAATGCATGCAGTCACTCATCTAAATAACTGCCACTTGATGCATCCCTGCGATAGTCTGAGTTGTCAGGTGACAGCATTACATCAGCAAAATGAAAAAAAGCTGAGAAAATCAGATCATTTGTGGTGGAAACATCTGCTTTATGTAGGATGTAGTTATACAGCAGCTTATTAATTCACCTACCAAATAATTTACTAATAAAAGTGTCAAAGGAATCATTCAAACACCAGTATTCAGCTAAATATATAATGTGATTAAACTTCAGTCCTTAAACTACAATGAGTTATCGAATACATGAAGTCAACATGTTGTTAATGGTAATATTTCCTGCCCAAGGACTCCAAGGCACCGTAAAATTCAACATTTCTGAAAAGTACAAAAGTAAAGCTGAGAAAATACAACACAACACTATTTGTTTAGCGATACAGCAAGAGTTATGTTGTTTCATTGCCTCGATTAGTGAACTTGGCAGGTTCATAATTTTACAATGGTACATATGCAACAATAAAAATGGCAATAACTGATGAGCAATAAATATTGTTAATTGATTTCTGCTCACACTTCATACAGAATGTCACATAGCAACTGAATGAGACTGAATTCTGCATAAAGTGATGTGATTATTTTTTTAATCGACTGTTTCAAATTAGTTAGACTGAAGATGGTTGACTTCAACCATTTGTCGGTAAAATAAATCAGAGGATGAGACCGTTTCTGACTGGCTGATTTAAAATGGAATGGTTTGTCAGATGTAGCATATGCACCCCACTTTCGGAGTTACCTTGTTTTTTTTTTCTTTTCAATGATTTAAATAGTAATGCAGCTATTTAAGACTAAGTGGGTTGTATTTCCAAATTCAAATGGTTTACTTCTTCTGATAATGCTTTTCGTTAATTTGCAGAGTGACAGGGTTGCCAACGGATGTGTAACCATAGGTCTGAGTGGACACTTTGGTTTTAAAGCTCTTCTGCCCGCCTTCGACTCTTTGCACTTGTGAACAGTATGAAGGTTTCACCTCCAGCTCTGCGTGGCTCACTTGGATTTGCCTCTCAGTCCTGGGCCGTGTTTCACCAGACTGGGACAAGCCAGATGGGAAAACGTTGCTTGAAAGATGCTCCTTGAAGCGACCAAAGAGGTTGCTCCTCTGTCTGGGCACTACGTCGGGTCGCCCCACGTTGAGAAGCACTGGCTGTCCCACTGTGGAGCCGCCAATCTCCCTTTGGAGCACAGAGATCTCACAGGGCTTTTCATCAGCAGCATGGTGGGTGTTACAGGAGCCATAAGTCTCTCCTTCTTCTGGGATGTAATCCTCCAAGTCCTCCAGGGTCAAAATGCGATCTCCTTGTTTCAGGATAACTGGCTCTTGCTTTCTAAATGAATTATCTTCATCGGTTTCATCAGGTTCAAAGATAACTGTTTCTTGATCATCCAAGTCGTCACTGTCTTGGCCAGTAGGCGTGAGGACAGATGAGAGCTCATTTGGCTCGCCAGAAGCAGAGGCAGCATGTTCTTGCTCCTCCCAGGACAACGGCTGGCTGCTGATGTCTCCCTGTAACTGTGCCTGTGTTTGCTCCACCATCTTGTTGTTGGAATTGTTGGCATTCGGGTTTTCTATGGGAGACCTCTTTGGTCTTGAAGGAGTGGCTGCTCGATCAGACCCGGCAGGTGATATTCCTCTCCTTCTCGACAGCCTGGGAGATTTATTGACCTTATACTCGATGACCTCCTCCACTTCAACCCACCTAGGCCTGCTCTCCATCGCCCTGGCTTCAGCACCCTCGGGTTCAGTAACATAGAGGGTTGGGATGGTGGTCTTTCTTGGGGTAGGCATCCTCCTTGGCCTTGTTGCCAGGGGCTCAGGAGTGGAAGTCTCAGAGCGGTGAGCACCAATTACAGACAAGCCAGGAGATCTGTGCCTCCTCATACGTGGGTTCTTCACCACGGTGGTAATAGTCTCCTCACTGGAATAAATGGAGGTCTACTGTTGTTACTAATGCCAAGAAAGATCTGCTAAAAATATTATACTAGATGCAGATTTCACACACATGAATGAAAAAGGCAACCATTAGATTGCCACTGTTAATTCGTAATTCAAGTGAGTCAGCAATAAAACTAATAAGGAAAACGGAGATGCATTATGTACAGACTATTAAAAGCATCCAGACATGCAGCTCTGCGTGTATATATATGATCTCAGGATGAAGTTTTTTTAAGTCATTTTTGTATTGCAAATATTCTGTTTTAGAAAACTCTGCAGAAACTTTTTTCATATATATTCATAATGAGAAGATGATTTCTCCTGTTACACTGCCTAATATTGTTTTTCTTACTCTCCTTCAGATACACATTTGATTTATGTGATTACAATTGATGTGGGAAATATAAATACAAGTGACTTCACTAGAAGTCGTGGATGTAAATGTCAGGGTCCTGTGATAAAGCTACAGTGATAAAGTTGTCAGTTAATTGCAGCAGCCTAATGGAAACAGCCCCTCCCTTTATCATCTTCATGATAAAACTCCCTTGGCATTCAGGCTTTAAATACGACACAATGCAAAGAAAACCACCACACACAGAAAAGGGCTCCAAATTAATTAAGTACAGATTTACACAAAGTTCACAACTGCACAGGCACACAAGAACAAAAAACGTAAATGTCCACTATGTTTATTATTAACAAATAGTTAAATATGCAAACATAAATGTAATCTTATTTTTGCAGCAAACTGTCTAAAGGATGGGTGCAGAGTAGATAGACATGTTTCATGCAGGATGGTTTTAAGATCACACTTACATGATGATGGTTTTTCTTGGTATTTTAGTCTCTTGCTCAGTAACTACAAAAAAAAAACAAAAAACACAATAAGTACGAAAAATGAAAAAAACACAAAACTGCAATATATTAATGACTAACTTATGCATCCTTATACGGAACCCGAGAGCGGTCATCCTCGCATTATGTGTTTTTACTACAATTTTCTCGTGATAACGGGATAATTATCTCGTTATCACAAGAAAACAAGATTAGTTTTCACAAGATAACGGATTAATCAAACATACAAAGACAAGGACAAATATTTTACTGTATAGTTTTAGGCAAAAATATTATCATGCTTTTCACCATCGCAGTAGCTACTGTAAAAGTAATATATGAATGCATTTTGAAACAAAACCTTAATAGGTGACGCAGAAATTTCGCTGGATTCCCATTAATGGTGATGGCAAGTAATCAGGACATAGTATGTCGAACTGCGTCCGTTTGGAGATTTTTACATAAGCAGCACCATAATACCTGATTTCTTGTGCAACTGAATTTAAGAGGGAAGTCAAGGCAGGCGAATGGCAGCTCTGTTGACACGTAACTGCAAGTGTCAGCTTGCATGACCGCAGCCTGTCAGGCCAGGCCAGTGTTTTACTGAACAATAAACCTGATTTTATTTCTATCAGGTCTCATAAAGGTTGAAATTGCGATCACCAGACTACTAAACGATAAAATTATATTGTTATCTCGAGATAACCACTGAAAAAAAAAGTATGAGAAAAGTACGACCGCTGTCTGTCTGTAATCCTTATGATGAATAAACAGAAAAAAACAAAACATACAAAATGATCTATTTGTGCCAATTTTATGGAAAGACTCTAACAAAAAATACGTTGGTAGGAGAAAGTCTGTTTCCTTACCTTCAATAGTGATGGCCTGCTCACCAGTGCGAGCAATAGCAGAGGGGAGGATCAAATCTGCCGCACACTTGGCACTGCCCAGGCGGTTGGACAACTGGAAAAAGCAGGGTTATATTTTTAGACAACTAAATGTGACTTTCTGCTGCTAATTGATATCAAGTATCTATCAAGTCCAAGTCACAAAAACAATTACCAAAAACAAATATCCTCAATGACCTACAGAGAAGTTAAAACGGATAGAAAAAAAAATCATTTGCAAAATTATTCAGACTTTTTACTGTAGAGTTGAAAATTATGTCCAGATTCACCCTTACTGCTTTGATTCTGTGAGAAAATTCATGAACATGATCAATGGGTGGGGTGACCAGACATCAACTTGGTACTCAAGCAAACCTTAAGAAAAACTTCAGGGTTCAACAGAAAGATGAGCAGGTGACAATTTCAGCTGTACTTCCGCCAATATGACTTACAGGGAAGTTACATAGAAGCAGTAAAATAAAAGACATGTGACAGCATGGAGTTTTGCAGAAGTATTAAAAGGATTCCTGGAGAATAGGAAATCCAGTGCATAGCATCTGCACCAGTACAACCAGCAGGGACTGAATGACTGGTTGCAAATAAGGGACAAACAATAGAGCTCAAAGAAAACCTACAGTGACTGAAGCTACTATTCACTTTTTAGAAAGACGAATCCTACACTAATAAAGTGGTCCAAGGTTAATATGTGCAGGTCCAAGCCGAAATATCAGTAGAGATACCTGAAGATGACAGTTTCCAGACATGTCCCATTCATCTTAGCCAAGTATGATAAGATCTACTGGTATTAATTTATCAAAGCAGCCTGTTAGGAACTGAGTGAGGGTCAGCATACTTTAGCAAATCACATAATGAAATATCAAATGTTTCTTATGTTGAATATAGCAGAAAAACATACTTTTTTTCTATTACTCTGTGTTTTTGAGTGAAGACTATTATGAATATTTTACTAATAAAAATTAAATGTATAAGAATGTTGGCTGAAAACCTTTTAGTGACATATGCCATAAAATATACAATACCTATTGTCTAGTTAATATTTTTAGATATAATATAATCATAGTAGTGTTGACAAACCTCACACTCGTAGTGTCCAAGGTCTCTCTCTGTCAGGCTTTTTATAACAAGAACCAGAACCCCACTGCGGACCTCACTGTAAGTCTGATACTTTTCCTGGTCAGTCAGCAGTCTGCCGTCTTTAAACCACCTTCAAAAGATCCACAGTTAAAGAGCAAATATATACACTCAGAATGGAAAAAAAGCAACATCAATGATGATAGTGAGACAGCCATACCTTATTTTGGGGCTGGGGGCACTTTGTATTACACAGGTGAACTGTGCATCATCACCAGCAACAAAGACAGCATTCTTCATTTTATTTACAAAACGAGGTGGAACTGCAACAAACATTTAGGTGTAATGAATATGTTTAATAGACCTAATAATGCAGGAAATGTACTTAAAGGTATTTTCTAAAGCATCTGAACACTGATATTTTGCTCTAATTCCTAATTTTACTTAACTTGCCAGCATCAAAGCTGACTGAGGCTGAGGTGCAATGGCAGGTAAGCCACTTGCATGGCAGCTTTTAAACCACTGCTGTGAGTCTGAGTGTGCGAGTGATTACTAAACTCTTGAATACTTATAACAAATTACTTACCTTGAACTGTAATTTTTCCAAGAGTGCTGGCAGTGCCAGCTGAGCTCGTGGCAAAGCACATGTACTGGCCAGAATCATCTGCAGTCATGTTATCCAGAATGAGTGTGCAGGAGCCATCGGGGTCCTCAATAATGATGTGATGAGGATCTGCCTCTACTGGACGTCCGTCTACATCCAACAAGTATGGTAATGATTTAATAAAACAAACATTCTGAGGCCAATTTCTATGTCTATTGCATTAATAATAAAAAAGCACTGAGAAAACATCTTACCTTTATACCATGTGACCAAAGGTTTAGGCACTCCAGTGACTTTACAGGCCAGTTTAACAGTCTGGCCTAACTCTGCTGTGCAGTTTGCCAAAATGTCTTTAAAATCAGGGGGACCTAGTTATGAAAACAAATATATAGACCATATTTTGAAAATGTGAGCTTGAAAAGATACCAAAAAAAGAGATAGCGTCTTTGTCCCACTCACTCCATGCAGGCATGCTGAATCGTTGCTGCAGTTCTCTGAGGTCTCTCAGCCAGGAGTTCTTGATGGTAACAGTTCGAGCCTGCAAAGTGTATTTTCTCACGGAGTCCTCTCGTTCATGCCAAATCTCAAATGCACGGTCATCTCCTTCCACGGTTTCATTTACATCAATGTTATTCAGCTGCCATGGAATGAAGAGTAACATAAACATTATTCAGACTGCTGACTGTATAATCAAAGTCGAAAGTAATAAAGAAGTGATCATATATATAAAAAATACCTTCATCATGTTCTTAAAAACATACGACTGAGTGTCAGTGTTGCTGTCCCTCTTTGGTTTGCATATGATACAGTAGTTCTTAAAGAGGAAGACATGGCGATGGTGACCTCTAGAGGAAGTTCTAATCCCAGGAGCTCCTTCCCAGATTTGGAAAGGTCCCTGGTGGAGATAAAATAGATTACATAAATAATCATTTACAGAAAACCCATAAAGTGTCTCACCATTGCATAATACAGTTGTCTTTACCTGTCTAATTGGTTCCCCAAGAACATCCAGGGTAGCAGGATAATTCTGAATCAGTGAGACATGGTGGGTATTCTCAGAGCGTTGAGGGAGAGCAGACACCATTGCATATGCTTCTTCCAGAAGGCAGCAATTCTGCCCGTTTCTTGCCTTGTTTCGAATGAGCTCCTGAACATGTTCAAATCAGAAATTAAAACACATTTAAAATCAGATGCCTTAGGCTTGCGAGTTATAGACATTTCCAGTTGTAATGAAAGAACTGATCTGTCACCTTGAGGAGGGCTTTGTACTTCTGAATCCTCTCCTGTGGCTCTTGGAGGTAAGCATTAATACTTCGTACGGGGGGATCTGCCGGATCTGCATTTGCCTGCTCTTTTTCACTGTACTCCTGTGAAATGATTTTACAATTTTAAGTAGCATAGTGGTAAAAAGGTCACTCTTATACATATTTATGTATTTATATATGAGTAGATTTTCAAAGATATATAAAGATACAAGATATTTATCTAAGATTAATATAGAAAATTTGGCCATTTATAACTAAATTTAGTACAACATATTTTCCGGAGAATAACAGGAGTAATAGTTCTGGTGTTACCTTAAAGAAATGGTGGACAGTCTTGTCACTGACTGCAGATTCAGCCTGACTCTGACCTACAAGATACTGGAGGTACTTCTCAAAGCCCTCTTTGTTCCTCAGGAAGCACATGGCTACATCATCATCAGTGTCACATTCATTTAGCTTTGGAAGGAATGTCCTACGGAGCGAAATAGGAAGAAACTGATCAATAACTACAAAAAGTCCCACTAATAGTAATTACTAATATCATCATCGAGGAACTATGCAAACAAACAGACACATTCATACGTTCTTTATGAATATAGCTGACATGAGTAATAATTAATGTGATTAATGTGAGCTTACTTGCTGTGGAAGGATTTTATTTCATCAATGTTCCTAAAAATGACCTCCTTTTGGCCAGCGACATCAGGTGGTGCATCAGAAATATCAGCATGCTTCAGGTGGTGTGAGGTAAAGAAATTCACCTCTCTAACAAACTCTGACTCCCCATTTATCAAGTCCTGGATCAGTTGGCTAGAGGGATGAAATAATATATTTTGGTGAGTCTTCTTTGGGCATAATTCTTTACTGCAGATGTGCATCACTTACAATAGCTTCCTCTTGTATTCTCCCTCTGACACCTCCTCTACGCTTGTTTCTGGTAGGTCACCCGTATCGGCAGAAAGCTACAATGTACATTTGTACATTACACCAAGAACATCAAGAAACAATGTTGCATATCAAAACATGTGTATCCTGCTGACGTTGCAGCCTTGAGACCTACTTTGATTTTTTTGTCCAGATAAGCAGGCGACACCCAGCCTTGACGGGATGGTGTCATTTTGGTGGGTTTGGTCCGAACTAACCACTTGAGTGGATGAGCCGAGTCCAAAACCTCAACATACTGTCCTTCCTTCAGAGAAATGGAATCTTTGCTTGCGATCGTCGGGTTGTAATCAGCTGTTGCCACATAAATGTCAAACATCTAAAAAGACATAAAATGCAATAATGACATAAATAAAATCATGTGAAACTTTAACTACATTTAAATTAGTCATTCAACCACTATCATTTGTTTTCATATTATTTGATTCCAGCATAAAACTCATTGTTTTTTTTTAAAGCTATGCTTGGCCAAAATTCCTAATTTGATGTACATTAAGATCAACTATATAAGTGAAAGACCATATAAATTAACAAAGAGGAAATGGAATATTGTTGACAGTATTTAACTGAATGACGCAATCTATTTTTTTCTTACAGCATGCCAATTAATTTTAAGGCTTTTGCCGGTTGTAAACCGTGTTTAGGTCATTAATTTAGGACAAATTATGACCCAAATTTTTTGAGCTTGTCAGTTCCATATGTCTCACCTCTCCTCTGGCATCCCCTTCATCAGACTCTGAAGAAGAGTCAGCAATAAGGGAGGGAGGACGAGAACGGCCATGATGAGGTGACGCAGAAGGGGTTTTGGTCTCGTCATCACTGTCAGCTCCTGGTACACGTAATGAAGCTAGAGCAGCAAAGACAAAGAGTAAGGACAGGTTTCTCATGCAAGCACTCAGACCATGTATGTTGTTGTAATCTGTTGTTTTGAAGTTTAGAAAGCTTCAACACTGTTACACAGGACCAAAACCCCACAAGTTAAATATAAAATAAAGGGACTTGAAAAACTGTTTCTTGAAGTATAATGTTTTGGATTAAATTATTGGAGCAGTTATTAGCACTTTCTCCATTCAAGTTTGCTAAATGCCATTTGGCTAAGGCAGCACAAGTTGACTTTTCGAGAAACCAAACAGTAACTATTTTATTACTATAGTCCAGAAATGTAATAATCACCTGGTTACATAATTTAAGAGATTTGCCCTGAGTCATTAGGTACTTTTGAGATAAACACACACACACAATCTGCAACAATAATTTAATGTCTATATACATTTAAAATTAGTGGCAACATGCAAGTATATTGTGCTTTTTTGAGCTTTCCACATACATGTCAGTCAGAGCATGTATTCTAGCTGTAAGTCAGGGAGACGTGATATTGTCACTGCAAAAGCCATTTGAAAACCCTGGAGGAACATTCACACAACGTATAGCGGAGAACCAACGTGATTAAATGGATTTTAATCACATTTTTATGATAAAAACAAGGAAAACTTCTGTGAATCCATCTAAAATGTGAGATATATGTTTTAATCATGTGAGGCAAAATAGTTTGATGAAGTCACTTTATGCTCTAAAAATGTAGTGGAAAATGTATAGTAACTGGGATACATACTGGTAGTTTTGGGCCAAGATTTCATCCACTGGAGCACTTCATGATTCTGTAAACTGTCTGAATAACAAATGAATAATTGGATGAGAATTTAATTGGTGGGAGTGATAAAATGATTGGTGTAAAAGTGGTTAGGAAACAACGTCTGTGTGGAGAAATGGGAGCTTTTTCATTCATTCACTTATTCACTAACGGAACAAGGCAAGGCACTGCCACAGCAGGGAAAGAAATATTCTTCTCTCAGGTTTGGTATCAAATCCATATCTATCAAATCTGATTTTGCATTTGGATTAAAGGAACACCTACACAATCACAAAAACAGACAGGATGAGTTGAGTGAATTCATCTAAACTTGACTGGAATACACCAAAACACAGCACCAATAATGTGCTGATTATTATGAAACGTTCAGCATCACTTTCATTAGCAACTCTAAGATGTAACCATAGCAGAGGGGATACGAACAGGAAGCCTGCAGATCTTTATTCCAACCACATGCAATAACAGATGGCTTAAAAGACTGGCTGTAGATGTCAACAATGAAAACATCTAGAATTGTTTAATGTTGGTCCTGAATGCAAACCAAAAATATTTTAAAGGTCAACAGGCTTTGCTAACTATCTCTGACTCAGTGTGTATTATCATGTTAGTTAAGTAGTTACACACATGATCACAACATGATACATAACATTTTATGGCGCAAAAGAAATTAATAATAAGTCTGCATCACACCTTCGCACCACAGCTGGGTTAGCTGAAAGTAAGTTAGTGTTTGCAGGGTTTCTTTGTCTCATTCACTTTCGAAGCTGTTGGGAAAACTAAACTATATAATAGCAAAGCAATGCCCCCAAACTAAGACAAAGAATATAAAAACAAGAAATAAACATAACTATTGTTTATATGGTTAAAAATCACACTTAATAGGCTTGATTGAGCAGCGTTTATTCCAGAATACATCCTGAACGGATCATAACACTGAAGTTAAAAGTGGACTGTAATTATATGGTTTTTTTGCAACTGTTGTTGGTTTTTTAAGGAAAAATTGGGATGAAGCTATATTGGAATAACCACCTTTAGCAATTACTCACCTTGGGTTATTTTGGCTGATACCATTTCAGTGATCTGAGAAGTGAGTTTCATCAGGAATTCTTCTGTACCTACTTCACCCAGATAGGGGATTTTACTCTCTTCAGGTATGCAAATAAGGAAAGAAAAACCATACACATGTCAGGATTTCTTAATGCTAACGAAATACAATAAACAGTAGACCATGAAATCAAAAACATTGAAGACTGGAAATGTTTTTAATTTTAGTTTTTTACCTTTTCCTCTTCCAGACTCTTCCCCTGGAGGACTAACCGTTATCCCAAGAACCCTGAAAAACAGTAAATGTGGAATTTTATTGGAACTTACTTGCGTGTAGTTACTTTCCCATGAAAAATAAATGCAAAAAAAATGTGCTTTATGTATTTAAAATATATTTCGTGTTCAGACTTACTCTGATGGTATGGGCTGTTTCTTTTGCTGTGGTGCTGAGGAGAAGGTGGGAAGGGACAAATACATATAGTTATGCGCTAACTAAGATGACATTCTCCTGTTATAAACAATTACATTTCAAAGGAGGTTCATAAATGGGTGTTTCGCTTACTGTCATCCACTTCGAGTCGAGCAGTGCAGATGGACTGCCCTGCTCTGTTTGCAGCAATGCAAGTGTAGATGCCAGTGTACTCTGCACCTACGTCCATCAGGATGAGGCTGTGTTGGCGCCCAGAGCTTGCTATTTTGTAGCCCTTAGTATCAGGCTTGATCCACAAGACATCCTCCGATGATTTTTCCTTCAACCAAGATACCATTGGAGTAGGAGATCCTAAAATAGTATAAAAATAAATAAATATATAAATAACATTCAGTACTTGTGCCAGACATTGCAGGGAGTCAGGCTCTGTCGGATTTGGACTTGTCAGGATACAAAGCTCAACGGGAGTTGGGTGGTTTAGGATTTTAACAAAGAGGTATCAACACACCTTCTACTTTAACAGACAGAGTGATGCTTGCTCCTTGTTTCACCTTCCTGTTGCTGAACCTCTCGAGGAAGCGGGGTGGCACCAGTGGTTCCTTGGTATCTGTTTGAACAGAGGCCAAACCAGGACCAGGGATGATTACAGTAGAATATTTACTAAAACCCATGTACTGTAATATCAAGATTATAAAAATAAATATGAAGTTACCTTTTTTATCTTTTGGAATAATCTCACCTGGATCTGTTAGAAAATATAATCATGTCTCAATCTGTAACCATCTCATCTGCATTTTTTTGTTATTTTACAGATAGTAGCATATCTTAAGTTATTTTAGCATCCATTACATAGGAAACTATACCAGCTGCTGAACACATACTCAGTACTATCAGTTGGGCAGAGGAGTACGCTGAACCGGCTGGATTACTGATGTAAGCAGAGTACTCTCCCATATCCTCTCTTGTCACTTCCAAGATTTCCACCCCATGAACATCTCTCTTTGCTGACAACAGTATCCTGTCTGATGGTCGTAGAGGTTGGCCATCTTTGAACCAATACACCCTGGGTTTGGGAAAACCTAAAAAAAATAAAAGAAAAAAAACTAAACAAAATACGACTCTCGTGGAATATTACTTGACCTTAGCATGGCACGATGGACTGATGAACTTACCCTTAAGCTTGAGTTGCATCTTCGCAATAGGAGAACCTGGGCTAACGTGAACATCGTGAAGCTCATCCAAAACCTGCGGGAGCTGATCATCCTCCGCTACAGACTCGTAGGTTTCAGTTTCTCTACTTTTAGGTCAGAAGAGTGAAACAAAATCAAAAGAGTTACATTTGTAACCGGCCTAACAGTGTAAAAATCAAATATATCATACAGTAAAGCATATTCACCTGGAAGCATAGCCCTTAGCACTAACATAGGAGGATGTCTCAGCGGCATCAGCAGCAGTGTCATAATCTGAGCTGCAAGACACTGATAGAAAATATTTGTGTATGTTATAAAATAATGTTCAGTGAAGTCAGGCATGTTGTTGTGAGTTTGTGTGTTCAGTTATTTCAACCACACAAACACAAATGTTTGAGAACAAACACATATTTGTGAAAGTAATTCATGTTCACTTACTATCAACCCTGAGTTCAGCTTTAGTGGCAGCAATCCCACTGTTGTTTTCAGCTGTGCATCGATAGACACCCATGTCAGTGGGCAACACAGAGGTGATGATGAGTTGATGGCAGCCTTCTTGGTCCTCGTTGATCATGTAATGATCATTCTCCTCCAGCAGCTTGCCATCCTTATACCAGCGAACAGTGGGAGGAGGCCTCCCAATTACAACACAGTCAAAGCTGACGGGATAACCGTCTGGAACATCCTGATTTTGTAGCTCTGTCAAAAAGACTGGTGCAGCTGGGCAGAAAGAACAAGTGGTTTATTAATTTTAAAATATATATGCATGACTAAATATGCTTCAAGTTAAATCATTACAATACTGCCTTTGGATAATCATTAAAATTATGTATGATAAATTGTACAATGTTTATAATAGTTAAGCTATTGTTCCCATTATTTTCATACCGGGAGCTCCAGTCATGAAAGCAGGAGGCTGTCTATCTTGTGTGGGGGTCTGTGTGCCGTCTTGGATGTAACCCATCTTTTTAATTCGTAGCTCCACTTTTGGAAGCCCAGCTGGTATTATGGCAGTCTCTACAGGAACCCCATGGATTGTAAACATCTCCTGAAATCTTTTAGAGGCAACTTCAGCCTCGCTCCTTGAATCAAAGCGAATGTAGATGTAACTGTCATCCTCACGGTACGAATGTGGATCTGGATAATGCAAGTCCCCTTCATCTGCACTGACAAATGGTTCTTCCTCAACATCTGGTGGGAGGCGTGTGCGCAAAAGCCGCCTCAGGCGCTTGCTTGCTTGCCTCAGTGACTCATCCATCTCGCTACCAGAGGAGCTCTCAGGCTCACTGTCTGCACTGTAACCCAGTGTCAGTGGCCGTCGCCCCGATTCCCTCACTGTTCCTACTGTCACTTTAGCACTGTGAGAAGCTACACCAAACTTGTTGGTGACCTCGCAAGTGTAAACCCCTGTGTCCTTGGTGGTGATGGCAGTAATAACAAGCGAGCAGGTTCCATCATTGTAGATATCAATATGATGATGCTTGCCATCTGTCAGTGGCTCTCCATCTTTCATCCAACGTACTTTATCAGGTTTGCTGTTGGTCACACATTCCAGATGTATGGTGCCATTAGGTTCTGTGGTCTGGTCTTTGAAGGCCTCTTTGAAGATAGGGCACATTTCCTTGCGAGCCTTGTAACCTTTGAAGGCAGCTTGAATCTTAATGGCAGCATCTCTTAGCTCAGGTTCATCCTCTTTACTGATGTCCAAAATGCCAGTTTCCTGTGTGGACATCTGTTTTTCTTCCATTTGTTTAGTCACAGTTGTTTGTCCTTCAGTCTGCTGCACTGTTTTCTGATCTGACATTTGGAAATGTGCAAAGAACTTGTCAGTGGTAAGAGAAACTGCCTCAATAGACTCTGTGACAGCAGTCTCACTACTTGTTTTGAGATAAGACACAAGTGTTGATCCCTCAGACACAGTCTTTTCCTGTAAGCTCATAGACTGGTTGGATTCTGTCTGCTTCTTAGACACAGTGACTTGCTCACTTTTAGCTGATGTAATTTCCACTTTCTTTGATGATACAAGTTCATTCTCTCCTTTTTTGCTTTGACCACCTTTGGCATTCTCTTCAGGTGTTTCAGAAATGGAGTCCAGAGTGGGCTCTCGACTCATACGCCGCTTCTTGGCTGATGCCTCCCACAGCTCACGAAGATCACCTTCTTCTGCAGCTTCAGGAGGCAGATTGGGCTGTCCAAGTACTTCTGCCTCTTTTAAATCTATAAATATGATGACATAAAAATTATGTTCCACAAAACACTATGGTTGCTCAGCTGGTCAATGATCTAAACTATGTTTGCAACTGTTCACAGAATTCACAGATCCGAGAGGTTCATGCAAGTTTAAAGGAGAATTCTTAGATTATGGCCTTAAGGGAGGGGTAATTAAAACTCAGCATGATGTGTTAATTTATACTATGTATGTATGTATGTATGTATATA
>JBAMHX010000009.1:16477945-16488214 GCA_037177515.1 Pseudomugil tenellus | reverse complement strand
ATATAATTATCCCCTATTATCTTTTGTCATTTATAGTTAGAGGAGACTTTGCTGAAGAGTTTGACATGAAATAAGTACAAAAAAGTAAAAACTGATATATCACATTTTAATGCCAAAATTGGCATTATGCCGATAATATCAGACATCTCTAATTGAATACAACCTCATGTTTTGTATTTGAATTGCTCACCTTTTGTATTTGAATTGCTCACCTTTCACATTGAGCTGAGCAGATGTGGAAGCTGTACCAGCTTTAAAGGTCACCGTGCAACTGTCTTTCACATGGAGCTGTTTCAACAATAGAAGATGGCGAAGACCACTCTCAAATGACACAATTTCAGTCTTTGGGGAGTCTTTCACTGGTTTGTCACCAATAAGCCAGCAGCAATCTTTGCTCTCAGGACGAGAAAGGGCACACTCAAAGAGCGCTTCACCTCCATCGAAAGTTTCAACATTCTCCAGGCCCTGGACAATGCGAATGGGTTTGGCTATAGGAAGAGAATGTAAAATAAAGAAAAATTAGAATCAGTATAAAGAACTATAATAAAACTACTATTAAACAAAAGCCAAACGGTTTAAGCTTTTGTCAACAGAGGCTGGAAAATTTGTGATAATCAGTATAAAAAACACTTAAATTGAACGAACAGTTTGGTGTGACAAAGTTGAGGATATTCACTAAGTTTGGTGCTTTTTCCATGTGGAGGGAAGCTCACCTTCCACATGAAGTGAAGCAACTACACAGGTCCCCTCTGCTTCACAGGAGTATGTACCCATGTCCTCAGCAGAAACGCAGTTAATGTACAAGCGTGCCACATTCCAGTCCTGCTCCACTACCATCCTTCGGCCATCGGGCTGCAAAGGCTGCCCATCTTTCCTCCATTGAGCTTTGACTGGCCTTGAGTACTGGCAGATGAACTCAGCTGGTTGATTTTCAACAACACGAAGATCCTCCATTTCGCTCACCACTTCAACTATTGGATCTGAGATTGGGGTTGGGGGGTCATACAGTCAAGAGTTCGCCAAAAGATTAATGTACAACTTTGACATGCCAAATGACTTATGGGCTTAATAACCCCCCAATAACTTGTGTGAGTGATATATAATGGTGCGTGAAATATAATATTTGTGATTGGTAGTGATATATAATGTTTAACTGATTTTACCGTGCATATTTTATAGTGCAAATTTATTTTTAAGAAGGTTAAAAAGTCCAAAAGTCAGGTTTCATGGTAATGGTGACAACCAAGAACAAGATGGACTTGGTAGTGTTTATGAGAGGAACGAGTAATAAGTAAAAGGAATGCCAATGTCAAACTCATGGCAGGTGAGATGAGTTAGAAGTTTAGGAGCATGAGCAATGAGAGCATCTGGGCAGCACGGATGGGTGGAGCAGCACTGTCTTTCACACATTTGATCCCTTTGTGGATAAATTTGTCAAGATAAAAACTATATATAATTCTAATATGACTAAAGCCTTATTGTATTAAGTTTGCGAGAGCTGAATACCAAATAAGAATTGCTCATTATTTATGTTGCTATTGGGGGAATCGTACAGACATTTAGAGCTGCAGAGTTAACATATAATATAATAATCACAATCATGCTTTTAGGCTGTTTACAAGACTACGACACCAAATCAATATAATGCAGCATGCAGATGCTTTTATAGCATCTTACTTTTAACTGAACTCAACATTCTTGAAATCACAAGTGTATATTTACTGCATAATTAAAATGAATTTCCAACATGAGCAGCCAAACATTTTTACACTATGTAGACTAGAAGCTAAATATAACTTTTATTGTTGCTTAACATGTAAAAAGAAAAAATAAAGGCTTTAAATTCTTAATATATACTGGCACTAACAAATCAGTTACCTATTGCATCTACAAGGAACAGTAACAGCAGTAATATAATACAAGCAGACCAAAAGCACCATTCAGCTTAGCCACTGTGAATGCTAGCTAAAGATGGACAAATACAGGAAAGGTCCTACATGAGTTTTACTTATAATTTTACAGTAATTAAGTTATATAACTTTTTTGGACACCAGCAGTTTTGTAAATTATGACAAATTTCACATGTAAATGAAAACACATAGTATAGAACCCCACTATATCTTTGCACCTAATATTTATTTAACACATGGCTTATATTTAAGTTCAGAGAGGAAGATCTTTTCCTTGAAGCATCAAAAGTGTGGCATCTACCACTAAAATCTCCTTCTCTCTAAAGTGCTCCTCTTATGATTCACACATACGTCGTCAGAATGGTTTGGTTGTTTTCAAAGAGAAATGATTGGTCAGGATTTGGTGCTTTTATACTCATCAGTCTCTTATCCAGCACATAACACGTTCTGGAGCAGGTTAGCCATTCAGCATATATTGCCATGGTGAATTACCCTCGTAAGAAATGAACCAGCAGTGTAGTACAAAAAAAATGTTCAAATGTTCAATGTTCAAACCAACCTGTCAGATCCCTGTTGTTATTTTCAATTTATGTTATTTCCTATTCATTCACAACTAACTTATAGACTTCATGAGGGGGTCCTATCAAATCTCCCTCATACAAATCATTGGTCTGCCAAGATGAAGCATCAGCATCTAATGGTCAAACATTTTCTTTCTAATTCAGCAAATGAAATTGGTTATATATTTCAACTTTATTGGTCCCTTTTGAAATACAATAATGTAGGAGTGGTAAAATAGTAGTCAATGTACTGAATAAGATAAAGCTTTGGATAAAACATGGCATGCATCGCAGATGAACCAATGTTAAAGGCTTAAAATCCCTAAAAGATCACTTTTATTCTCTTATTGCAACTTATTGCAAGACTCACTTATGACGTTTTTCCCCCAAACACACAACATTGTTCCTGAAGTTGGGTATTTACTTCTCATGAGAAGAAGCCATAATCGTGATTATCATTTCAGCAGCCCAAAATACAGCAACATTTTCAAATCAGCATATGAGAGAGCAGCAATCTGCTACCACCAGTCATTTGGTCAACAAGAATAATATGATAACGTCACTGTTCAACACTGATAAAATTCAGCAGTGGTGCTGCACCCAGTTGTATGTTTTAATCATATCAAAGCATATATGCATGTTTGTATGAAAACACACAGCATAAAACCATTATTTTCAACAACACCTGAAACAATGTGGCTCATGCATTGGAGTGTTCCAAAACGCTAAACTATATAAAAATGAATTAACTTATACCCTGCAGAAAACCAATAATCAAATTATTCATGATTCATTCCACTAGTATTCTACATTACAATCAACATTACGAAGAGTTAAACATTTGCAGTAGAAGCTGTACAAAATGGAGTTTTAATTAAACTATTAATAATCTGTATAATTTAGTTTGGATTCTGCAGGGCCTAAAAAGCGTTAGATTGCAGAATAAGATACCTTTGACTAAAAGCTTGGCCGCTGAGGTTAAACTGCCCGCTTTGAAGGTGACGGTGCCAGAGTCATCAGTGGCCAGGTTCTTAAAGGTGAGTGTGTGGATGCACCCTTGCTCCAGCCTTATCTCAATAAAAGGGCTGTTCTCCAGCAAATTGCCATCCAACCACCACTGTACCTTACCAGGGGTCCTGCCAGATAGCTGGCAGGAGAAAGTTGCCCACTCCCCAACAAAAACGTCAGTGGTCTTAAGACCAGAAACAATGAAGACTTCTTTCACTGTTGAGTGAAAAGTAGAGATATACACACACTATGTCTTCAAAAAAAAAAAAAATGTTGATAAATTATCAGACTCCAATAACAAAACAGAAGTGTAGCAGACAGACTGTACAAATACAGATGAATCCAATGGTACGGATACAAGACTACCTTGCACTGCCAAAGATGCTGTAGTGAGCTGGTCTCCTGCATCACAGGTGTAGTAACCACTGTCTTCCGGTTCCAAGTTCCTTATGCAAAGCTCTTGAATGCATCCATTCTGCTTAATTTCATATTTAATATGGGGCTGGAGGACAATACCTCCTTTCCTCCACTCAACACGAACGCATGGCTTAGACAGCTCACAGCGCAGAGTGACATCATCACCCTCTACAGCATCTTGGTTCTTAAGCTCTTTCCTGAAGAATGGCGGGGCACCTGGTGAGAGTTTAAAAATGGGAAAATTGGAGATGATATATTGAGAGGGAAAGTCTGGTTTCAACTAGTGGAGATGACAAAAGAACTTTTCTTGAGGATAATAAATCAACTGTTTCACTGATGCCAGACTAGGTGTGGAGAGGAGAAAAGTGGAACCTCAAGAATATTTTTAAATCCGATTTTGGTCCAGTCTTAAATTTGATCATCAGGAAAGATAAGTTGTTTTTCTTTGTGTTTGTTTTTCTTTTTGTTTCTAATAGCAGGAATTTTTCTTTACCTTCCACAGTTAATGTGACATCACACTGTTCATCTCCAGTGTCACAGGTGTATGTTCCTGAGTCCTCAGGCACCAGGTTGTGGATACGAAGCTGTTGCAATGCTCCATTCTTCTTTAGATCATACTTGGGACCAGCTTGGATGACCACATTGTTCCTGTTCCATCTGACTGTAGCACTGGGACTAGAGATGGAGCAGGCAAGAGTGACCGTTTCCCCCTCTAATGCCACAGTGTTGTGCGGTTTTTCTAGTATCAACACTGTAAATATGGGAAAAGTAGCATTTATATGCAGTCTTTTCTGTTCTTATCCACTTTTCATAAATCCATGAACTAGCTACTAGATACTGTCATTGGTTTTATGTAATGATGTAATGTTACATTATGCAACTAAAAAGAAAAACTACAAATACTGCAACTAACATAAGTTGATTTAATTATTAAACAAGGCCTATGCCTTTGGAAGTGACGGCTAGGGGTATATCCCGAAATGCCCCCAATCCTCCTATTCCCCAATCCTCGAATAGACATAATACAATAATATAAAGCCGCACATGTTCAGTCACAAAGCTCCACCTGGTGTTGAAACTTTGAACCAGCACGGTAAGACTACAGGACAGGATGCATCCCGAGGTCATGACCTTTTATTTGCTCTTGATTTAAGGTCAATGAGACAAACAGTTCCAGAGATAGAGCCAAAAATCAGATTTTTCATAGTTAAAGCACCATCTGGTGGGGAAACCATAAAACCAACAATCGTGAAATTTGATACAGGTGGGGACCTAAACATGTATGCCGAGTATTAAAATCGAATTGTGAAAATTGTTCTTGCACCCACATGAAGCATATACGGCTGCGACAGTGGTTGTGATGAAACCGACACTGCATTCTGGGATATAAAAATGTTCTGCTCTGCTCTGAAAAGCTGCTGAGCTGTAGCCCTTGTGAGACCAAATTGAGCAGCCCTTTTTTAAAAAGATTTCTTTCTATGACATTAGCTATATAATATTAATAAAAAAAAACGTAAAATAAAAGTTAGGGTGAAGAGAATGATAATGATGAAGATGAGGAGGATAATGATGAGTTATCAATAAAAAAAAAAACAACTAGAGCTGCTTAATTTTGATGGAGATAAATTTGCAGATTAAAACTCTCAAGATGCAATGCTATCTCCTTTACCTTTTGGTTTCTCTTCCACCAGAAGACAAGCCACACTCTTCTCCTCTCCCATCACGAAGGCAATATCCCCTGATTCATCTGTGGTTACCATCTTCAGAACCAGACGGTGCACTCTGCCATGACTGCTCATTTGATTCAGGTCATTGTTTTGAAGGAGGTTATCTCCAAGCCACCACTCCCTGTTGGTGACACCTGAATGCGACAGCTCAACCTCAAAGACAGCGTCCTGGCCAGTAGTCACGGTGATATCACAGAGCTCTCGGATGATGCGGACATGCTCTGAGAGTGAAGGGCACGTCAGAGATCAGATATCAGAAGATCCACCAGTCAACATCATTAGGAAGATTAAGGTCATCCTCCACCAAGAATCCAATTTTAATATTTACGGTACTTTATATCCCAACTGATATGTTAAACTTTCAATTATTTACAGAGTCTCAGAAAATATGATTCTGGTTCCGAAATATAATTGATCTAGCACTTTATCATGAGACCGTTTGTAAAAAGAACGTCATGAAGAATAAAGACATAACAAGGCAAAAGACATAAATGGGCGACAAAAATATGCTCTGTTACCTTTTACAGTCAGAGTACCAGTGCTTTTCTTGTCTCCTGTATCGCAGGTGTATTCACCACTATCCTCTGTGTTTAGGTTGTGAACAACCAGGATGTGAGTGGAAGCTTTCTGATGCATGGTGTACTTCCCCCCCTGGGTGAGTACTGTTGAGCCCTTCTGCCATGTCACCTTGCAGTTAGGGATGGATGTCTCACAGGACAGTGTGGCTTCGCCTCCTTCTCTCACCTCTTGACAAACGAGCTCCTTCTTGAATGATACCGGTTCTGCTACCAGAAAGACCAATTCATGAATGATTTTCTCATTTTAGTAGTTATAGACATGAACGTGGCTTCCACTAACCCTGTAATTACGTGACATTACTTAAACAAACATGTAAACGTTGCAACATGCAATCGAAACACTTAAAACAGAACAAAGCTGAAAGGCAAGTTCACTTGCAACCAGCTAATTTCAATGAGTGAGAATAAAAAAATTATGAGCACTTTGTGTGCACAGTGAGTGCAACATATAAATACCAACTCATATCTTTCTATTAACAGAAGAGACTTGGCAGAACACAAGGAAAGGAGAAGAGGGCATGAAACAGAGATTTGGAGTTCATATTCCAGAAATGTTGCTTCAAATTCAACATGTTTAGTATCTTACAGCCCAGAGGTCAGGATCTCTAAAAAGGATTCATTTTGGCAGAAAGTGAAACACCATTCTTTAATTGCAGTATAATGAGAATATATAATGCAGTCACAGAACCATCTATGCATATATTCAATTCAATTCAACTTCATCTGTATAGCACGTTTTCACAATAATGTCATCTCACGGCGCTTCACAGAAATCAGCCAATTCATAAAAATAGCCTATATAAGGGAACCAGCAAGATATGTCTTATTTTTTAACATTAAACTGAGAGCTAAAAGTGATAGTTGTTTAAGTTCAATAGAAAAAGGGCTGAAGATGCATATACTATAGAAAAATGTAAGCAGGCTTGTATAGATTGTTGGAAGTGGCATGGATGTAAAGGAGAATGTTTTTTATGATGAAAAGAAAGATCAATCAAGTTTTAAAAAGCTTTTGGAGAACATAGCTGAAATGCATCTCACAAGAAAAATGTTTGAGAACAAATGAGTGGAAGTCCAGATGTTAATGTAGGAAAAAAATGGCAATAACCTGTTTTTCATCCCAACATAAAATGGTGAATGCTTCCCTTACCTTTGACTGTCAGGGAGGCGGTGGAAGTGTGGTTTCCCACAGAGAAAGTGATTGTTCCAGAGTCAGCTTTAGTGACATCTCTAAGTGTGAGGCTGTGAACACGGCCTTCGGCTTTTATTAAGTTCATTTCATTATTCTGTAGTGGAACATCCTGGAGTTTCCACTCGACTGGAGGGGTCTTTTCATGAGAAAGTAGACACTCAAAGCAGACATCTTCACCCTCATGTACAACACAGCTCTCCAAAAATTTCACTATGTTAACTTCATGGTCTGTTTGATAAATACACAACAGCACACATAAACTCATGACGTTTGAGATGTGTTGTTAAATTAAAAAGATTTCTGCAGTGCTGTTATTTTTAGCACCATGTGCAATTAAAAAGGGGTCTGTGGTGTTTGGTGCAGGGAGATTCAAGATAAACACAAATGAGGCTGGTGATCCAGCTCAACAAACAAGCGTGTGACAGGCTAGAGGTCCTTTTGAAAAGAATGATATGCTAGGTAGATTTCACAAATGACAAATGAATTTATGAACATTAAAATGCAGTTAAAAGACTTTTGAAAATATTTAAGATGAAAGATTGGTGCACTTTAAGCTTAAGATAATAAGACAAAGTGGAAAGGAACATAAGGATGGAACTCCAGAGGATGCATGAAAAGGACAGTCCATACCCTTCACCAAGAGGATGGCTGAAGTCTTCTGGCTGCCTGTATCACAGGAATATTCTCCCGAGTCAAGTCCCTGCAGCTTATAGATGACGAGCTCGACTACATTTCCTTCCTGTTTTAGATGATACTTGTTGCTGTTTGTCAGAACCCTGTCACCACATCTCCAGACCACACTGGCTCCTGGCTTTGTGGTCTCACACTGAAAACTGGCACTCTCTTCTGCCTGTTTTTCAATATTGTGCAGCTGGGTTTTGAATAGGACAGGTTTGGCTGCAAGGAATTAAAAAAGGAACAAAATTCAAGAGAAATTGTTAAAGAAAATATGTTTTCCTATAATTTAGTCTTCCAACAACAAAAAGATAGTTTCACAACACTAAAAGAAAGGACATCAGAGGAAGTCACACTGTCAATGTCCAAGTCTGTCATTCTGAGCCATAATCCACAACCTGAGTCAGTCAAACTAAAATTCCATCACAGTAATTCAAACTACAAACAATAGATTGGATTAAGCATATCTTCCACAGAGAGTTGTGCTCTGAGGATCACTAAAACTACATGTGTAACTTCCAGAATCCTCTATATCTATGTTGTGTATAACTAGTTTAGTCAGGTGTCTTTGATGTCATATTTGGTACAAGGAGAGAGACCATGCGCTCCTTTCCTCCATTCTAAAGGAACATCAGCTTTGGAATGCTCACACTGTAGAGAAACAATGCACTCCTCCTCGATTTTCTGGCTTTGCAGCTCTCTTCTAAAAATAAGTGGAAGAGTTGAAGTATGAAATAAGGAACTCATTAACTATGAAAATGTGAATTGGAAATGATGAAACAACAGTGAGGTGAAACGAGTTGAAAAAAAGGAATAAGAGGCTTAGTTAAAGTGGGAAATGACAGGAGATAGGCTACATAGTAGCCAGCCTACGTTTTACCACAATATATGCAGCATTTCTTCTGTCTTCTGAAAAGTGTAAATAGGTTCCTATGTCTCTAGGTGTTAAATCAAGAATTTCTAGCTCACAATTGAGTCCTCTTTGTCTCTTTCTTTGATACTTTGGTCCACAAGCAAGGACAATAAAAATGGCTCAATAAAAATCAGTAAAGAAATTGTCATTAACCTGTATGGCTGGTGGATGCACACATCCAGATACACACACACACACATACATATATTTATCTCTTTGTGTGGACCAGGCAAAAGGTCCTCACAAAGAAAATTGTCCTCACATGTTGGTTGTTTGTCCAGGGATGGTCCACACAAAGATGCATAAACAAGTACACACACACAAACACAAATCAACAGAAATGCAGTCAATGATCCTCATGTCCAGTCAATACAAAGAAGTAATTAAGTTTTTAAGAATACGGTTAGTTAAAAACAGGCTTTGATAGCTCACATAAACAAACCACATCTTTAAAACTGAC
The DNA here is from genome assembly GCA_037177515.1 of Pseudomugil tenellus. Taxonomy (NCBI): domain Eukaryota; kingdom Metazoa; phylum Chordata; class Actinopteri; order Atheriniformes; family Pseudomugilidae; genus Pseudomugil; species Pseudomugil tenellus. Next base: position 16,478,777 of record JBAMHX010000009.1, on the reverse strand, counting down.
CTTCACAGTTAAATAACAAGTAAGCAGCATTAAATCAGACTGACTGCACAACTACACAAGTGAAGAAAACAAATGATAAGAGGGTAAGGGAAAACATATGGTGCAACATTACCCCACAAGTTTAGTATCCAGCTCTGAAACCTCTGACATCAGGATGAAATGATATGTTTTTCCTGCAGGTGAATTAGATATAATCTTTTTGCATTAATGAGCCAAACAGTTACAGGGATAACTGGGCAGTTTCAACACTGAAAACCACAGGGATGGATTCACTGCCAAAATACAACATTACACACAAGCAAAAACAAATGAGACCAGTGCAGATAAATTCTCTCAGTATATGACAATGTCTAAATCTTTAAGTCAAAAATGCTCTTACAGCAAATATACAGTATTAGCAAATGCACAACACAAATAACCCGTACAATTTTCTCTTTTTATATTCACCAACCTTCCACTGCCGTAATGAATTCTTGCTTCTCTGCTTGAACTGAGCAGAGCTCCACTGAAGTCAGACATCTCTGCTGTTATTGTAAATATTTTCACATGTACAAATGTAGATTTTAATTCAGCGGAGATCAATTAAAACCTTAACCTCACTTAAGACCGAAGATAGCAACAATTGTTCTGAGGTAAAGTTTTACTCTATTGTCACTGAATTAATATGTCAACATCACCTAAGGCTAGTAATTGTTTCACATCAAATCAACATGTAAGACATGTCTAAAACATAGGGAAAAAACAAACAAAAAAAGTAGTGCACCTAGCACTGCAGGCAACACCTGTGCCCAACTACACTACAGCAGTTCGACTGCACTTATCTATGATGTCC
>JBAMHX010000009.1:16422740-16437297 GCA_037177515.1 Pseudomugil tenellus | reverse complement strand
CCCGTTTCAATGCACCTGGCTTGGATCCAGCAGCCAATTAGGTTCTCCACAATGATTGGCTGATTGGACTCAGGTGTCTTGGAGCAGTGACACATGGAAAACCTGCAGTATTGTGGCCCTCGAGGACTGGAGCTTGACACCCCTGGTTTACATGTTAAAAGCTTACAGAGAAAAACTGATTCTGCTCATTTTTCTATTCACAATAGTTATAAATAACTGCTACTAACAGGTATCATCCTGAAGAAACACTAAATAATAATAGAAAATGTAATACTGGTCAAGCAACTAAACTAAAGAGCAAAGGTGTAGTTGTGTGATCATCCAGCCGTAATGTTCTTACCCCGGGGCCAGACTCGTTGGACTGCAGCGAAGTGCAGAGAGGAGCCCCTGACAGCAGCAGCTGTGTGGAGGGTCCACCCTGCGCATCATGCTGCACCTTCTCCTTTAAGTGGCTGATGAACACTGAGCTCTCCTGAGGTGGCTGCCAGCGGGGGTTCTTTATAGTGAAATGCATGAGGGACAGCTCCGTCTTCCCATTCTCAGCCTGCTGGTATATGGATGCTTCTGTCTGTCCCTCTGACATCCACTGCAAAAACATCCAAAATACATGAAACAATACTAATTATAATGAACAAAATGGCGGAAACAATGTGGCAATATGTGCTACTATTCCAGAAAGCTGCAAATCAGGCAGCTTCAATCCAGTTAAACAACTTAAATAAGTCATACTGTTGGGTTTCCATGGCGCCTGATGTCCATCTGCGCAAATGAACAGATATCTCCAACTCCAACCACTTCCACTGTGAAGTTCCTGAAGAAGTCAATGATTTCCAGAGACTTGTTTCTCAGGAGGAAGATAAGAATGAAGGGTGTGACGATAGGACTGAGCAACTCCTCCAGAATAAATACCTGGATTCATAACAGACACCATTTATTACAACATTTTCAAAAGTGGCAAATGTCTTCCCGCCTACCGAGTTGTGCTTTCCTCACCGCTTTGTACTGGAACAGCTGTGCCACCTCATCCCTGGTCTCGCTCTTGTTAGCGTTGCCCCTCCAGTGGTCCGGCATGTAGTGAATGTGTGCCAGCACACACTGTAGCAGCTGCTCTGGACACCACACCATATGCTCATCAGGGATGAAAGATCTGGCACCAAACAGAGACAAAATGTCAAAAATTACTGCAATGCATCAGCGGCACATACGAGATAATCCAGCTGCTTGAAAAACGAATATATCTGAATTAAAGAATTAGTCTATATTAACACACTTTTTTGACAATAAATGAGTTGGAGTGTACAAATTTTGGAGCCCTGCTATCTATTTCCTATTACAGATTACACTTATATATTATGATATGAACATCAAGTGTAATAAATTAGAAGTATTAAACAGGTTTTATTTATACTAACAATAAGTCTGGAGCTGCCACAAAAAAACCCAGAAAACAAGAGAAATGGTTTGTTATGCCTCACCTGGCAATTGTTACAACCACCCCCAGCACAGTGATAGCAGTCAGAATGTGCTGCACTGTCAGAACGTCCTCATCATAAACAGTCAGTGCAATAAGTACAGCCAACACTGAGCCTGAGAAGAAGGCAACGTTCTTCGCAAGCACAGTCAGCAGTGGTGACGTAAAGGAGTTCATGTATTTGGAAGTGGGTTTGTAGCCACGACCCAGTCGTCCATGCAGCTCGTGGTCTAGCTCGTTGAAATGACGCAGGTACAATCGACCGTAGAGGGACCAGCGTCGTGCGCCCAGACTTCCAGGTTCCCTGCGGATCACCTCTGTGTAGCTGAAGAAAGCATAGAGCACCTGCCACACCAGGATGAAGGGACACAGCAGCAAATTGGCTAAACCCATCAGCAGGATGACTCTACTGAGCTGCTGGGCAAGCTCCAGGCGGTTTCCATTGCGCTTGTACTTGGGGTGAAGGTTCCATTTATTCTGAAACAGAGAACCGGGGCCCCAGAAAAGGATGAGCTCAAAATTGTACTTGAGGCCCTGGGTTAAGAAGACCACATTGCCCAGCAGGGGAAGCTGCAACTGCACTGGCAGCAGGGATTTGTTTATCATGGCCACCATGTAGTTCTTGAAACGCAAGATACGATGATAGATGTCAAGCTCTGTCAGCTCCTTCTTATGAATGCACATTTGCTGTTCTCTCTGGAGGCTGATGAGTCGGTCCTGAACCTCCTGCCACGTGAAATTGCATAGTTCATCCTGGGACGGGATGAAGGAAGGACACAGAATTAATGTGCAGCAATTTTAAAAGTGCTCGAATCATAAACAACGAGGAAATTTTTGCAGCAGCCAAATCTGATGCAGAATTTACCATTCTGATCTTCAGTGCTTTGATGTAGAACTGTCTGATCTCCCAGTAGCTCAAAACATTGCAAAAGACTTTAATAAGACGATACATCCAGAAGATGGCTGCCATGATGAGAAGAAATATGATCCAGCTGTTCTCTTGTATCCTAAGCAGAAATATGAGTCGCATTAAGACACTGCAGCCTGCACAGATATATCAAACGTACAAGTTGTGTCCTTTAGATATGAATGCTTTTCTATTTGGATTCCTGAGCTGCATTCCAGCTTGTTGGAGTAAAGTTTGTAAAGTATTTGGAAAATATCACGAAACGTATGATATTACAACCAAAGAAACTGATAAATAATTCAAAAATATGTGTAAGGGTGAGGCCAATTGCCCTACAATGGTTCTGCATCCACTCTGTGTTGATCCAACACAACAGCTGATCACACATTTAGCTGTTGTAGCCGTTTTTGGGCCAGGCTCAGAAATATGTGGAAAAACTCGAACAGTAGTCTTTTGTTGTTTGCCTTGGGGTATATACTCATCATGCAGAAGACAAAACTCTTAGTAAAAAAACTGTTATTTTCTGAAGTAAAACTGATCATTTTGTCAAAATGTCTCTGGTGTGATTGTTTGACGTGCTCGTCTTCGTTGTGGGGAACTCTAACATCGGTTGCCCCATCTCCAGCTCAAGCTAACAGCCAGGATTGAAGAAAAGCACTGTGTCATCATAGCGAGGCTATGTGCTGTTAGCTTTCAGGGGTCCTGGCAAACTTTCTCATGATTTTTTGTAATTCCTTTATATATATTAGTGTTTTAGCATAATACAGCTTAATTTGAGATATGCGCCTCAGGCTTACTGGAAAATAACAAGTATCTGTGGAAGGCATTCAGAGACAAGCATAAGACACCTCATTTCCTCATTATATTGTAATTTAATGGCTGAACATCATGATGCACAAATTTTCTAAGGTTGATTTTATTTCATGTTTTAATCCTTTAACTGTGTGTGTGTGTTTGCGTGGGGGAATGTTTTCTGTATACGTGTCCTTTAAAGTTGTTTCAAAAGTGAAATTAGAGATGGTGCATGAGGAGGACAGAGAGTCTCTGAACTGTTGGACAAGCTGTTCCTAAATTAGAAATCCAAGCAGCCGGATGTCATTGACTTTGAAATAAACAACTTTTGAGCTCCATTCAGAATGAGGACCAAACTGATTAAGTCTATGAGCCAACCTGGAGTAAACACGCAGTCTACTATAGGTTAAAAAGAAAAGGGACAGTACAAGGTGTGGATGAGGTGTGGAGGACTGTCGCCTACAGCAAAGCAATGAGGTATCATGTGGCAGTCAGAGTGTCAGAATCTTGGTTGGCCAATTCCTACAAACCGAAACTATCAATTTGATTAGCTTGCTCTCTGGAGTCAGTCAGAACTGCGTACAAAAAAACTCATTGTTTCTATACCTATTTATATCCCTACATTAAATTGTAGATAATATTCGTCTCGTCAGCTGTTGGTTTGATCTGTTGTGTGATGCAGAAGGATTTCCCTCATGGGATGACCAAAACCGTTTATCTGCCAAATAAATCATTACTCTTACTAAACCTAAACATGCTTTGGTAGCATTACTTAATTTTTACACAAATGGTTCTTAAAACTATCTGGTTATTTGCTGCTGCCCCGCTGCTGATGCAATTTTGTGCAACGCATAAAAAAAAATGTCTAATGCTGCACAAAGAAGAAAACAAAAAAAATCTGAGGATATTTAAAATATATACACAAACTCAAAACAGCAATTTATTGTGGTGATAGATCATAAAAATGATGTTAGAAGAAATTGGCTGGTACTATGAATAATAAAGGATTATTGCCATTTTTATTCTAAGTCAAGAAATTCACAGACTTCAAATAGGCAACTGTTCGATATTCCCACCATGTGAATGTATCTGGCTGTCTGAAATCACATCAAATGCAATCCCAAGAGAAATTAAGTTGGTATAATTGCAGCTGCATTAGGTCAGGCAACTATATTAAGTCAGACAAATGTGATTTCTCTGAAGAACAGCCTCTAATCCGACACTCAGCCTGAGAACAAAGTATCTAATCAGACTTGCTGAAATAAGAGGACAGGCACATCAGACATCACTATCGGTAATTATACAACCCTTTCAACAGAGTCAACTCATTTTGTCCACATAAGAAGAAAATTAAACTCTAACTGAGTTGTCGGCAGCTTCGTGCAGAACATCTTTACCTCTGAGTGCACTGCTGACTTGGAAGGATGGCATCTGGCAGAGTGACTTTGTTTCTGTCCAAAGGATTCTGGCCTTGTCCGGTGTGGTTGACCGCTCGATTGGCAAACAGGACATCGTACTCCACACAGTTGACGAGGAACGTTGTGAATGTGACGACAAACAAAAATTGACTGTAAAGGTGGGATTTTAAAATAAAAGGGAAAAAAGATTAGGTTTTATACTTTACAACAGAAGAAAAAATATTGAAACTGGAGTTGAAGTTAATTGTTGTTCTAATTCTCAGATGTAAGTCACTTTGGAGAAAAATGTCTGCTAAATTACTGTAATGTAATGTATTGTCACCATATTCAAACAACAGAAATAAACAGAATAAAGAAAAGTGGGCTGTTGGCACAGCATGAACAAAATAAAACATCAACCATCAAGTGGTCCAGTGATGATGATAAGGCTACCAGATGGGTTTAAACTCAGAAAATGCAAAACAGTATAAAACTGTTAGCACTTAAAGACAGCGCCAAAATGACCAGCACCATGAATGAGGCCCAAGTTTTTACAGAAAACTAGCATCCTCCAAGTGTGTTACATCTTACAGTGCATACAGCAGGTAACTAAAAAACGTAATACTTACACAAGTTCAAAGAACTCAGACAGCAACATACAGGCAAAGCCATTCTTCTGATGAAAATGATAGATGTGGACAGTGTGGTTAAGGAAAGCTCATTTTCATTACACAATTAGAACACTAAGTATGACTATAAATATAAAATAGTTGAAAAATACACCAGTCAAGATAGTGAAAAACAATCATCCAATATTAAATATGTAAAAACTGATAAACAAATGATCAAAATGAGGAATAAAAAGTAAGTAACATGACTGGTTGGTCATATCTCTGAGCCACATAAGGCATAAGAAACAACCACAAAGACAAGCAAAATGATGGAAATCATCAACATAATGTGGAGAGACACAAGAAATGTGTGTCTGTGTGATTTGTGGTCATTTCCATCTCTGCCATTCTGGGTATCTCAGTTCTCTTTTAAACCAGTGGGGGGATTAACACACATCTATGCCTTGAGGCCAGTTATTTCACAATCCCTCCATGGTAAACACTGGGAAATTCAGTGTGACCAATGACTTGCACAAGTTTGTGTCAGCAAGACATGATCTGAAAGGATATCCTTGTGAAGAAGTTATCCAGGTTCTTGATATGATGCCATGAGTCTGTAAGGAAAAACAAATCAAACATTAGATATTAAAATACCTAAACAGCTATGATCCAGCTACATCAAATGCTGTCAGATTCCCAATGTCTATACTGGGTTGTTAACTGTCATGTTGTGTGTCAATGTGTGAAAATGTTCTAACCTAATATTTAACATAATAAATGTGTTTACCTTTTAGGCTTTCAGGCACATGCACCAGTAAATCTTCCTCTCCTGGTGGTGAATCTTCCTCAAAGTCCTCAATTCTTTGATACTCCTGATAGGCTTCAAAGTTAGCCATTATGCTTCATTCTTCAGTCACTCCAAACGGACGAGCTACTTGCAGTAAACACTATATAGTACGATTGCGGACTTGAAACATCAGCTACATTCTGTACCTACATAGCAGCTAAAGAGCTTCACCGACGGGTAGCTAAAGCTAACATTAGCTTGCTAACTTCCAGTGTTATGAAGAGCGTTTGTGTAAAGCTATACTAGCATGATGACAAGTAAAATACTACAATGGAGTTTAAACATTTCTGAAACGCAACTTGCTTAAATATATTAACGACGTCGACAAAACGTTTATAAAAGATCACGCTCAAAAGCGAACGTCTGATAGCCGGCTAGCCTTGAATGATTCAGCCACTAGTGTAGTCAGGGTGACTCGGTTTGTTTTGTTCCCGAAATGGTCCGACCATCTGCTGATCTTGATCTCCTTTCGGGTTTGCTTTAAGTCCAATATTCAGCAAGGCTCTCGAAACAAAGGTGTGCGTGTGTAAAAGACTCCGCGATCTTATTTAATCTGTTTCTGGAACCCCAGATTAATTTCCAAAAATATAAACCATCCCATATGCGTGCCCACTGTTTTTGTCTTTCAGAAACAAATGTCAACAAAACACCAGTGACGTCACTTCCGTTGATGTTCCGGATTCATTTTGTAGTTTTATTAAGTGTTGAAGAAATAATTTTCATTTATTTCGTTTGTCTTTCAAAAAAAGTTCAAAATTGATTTGAAATTGAAAATTATTTTACCAATGTGCTGTTAGAAAGCACATTTCCTCCTTACAAACCAACATTTAAAGAAAAACCGCGGTCCTCTGTAGTCCCACAAGTGCATTGTGGGTCTTTGTCAATATGGCAGCCTACATGGTGCCGATGGATTACTGTGGAGCTTAGCGATTAATTTTACCGAATGTCATATTCGTCAATGGTATAGACACAAACATGTTTCATTTACTTTGTTGTAGAGCAAATATCAACGCTCCGTCACGCACACTGTCGTTTTATTGGCGTTGTAATAAAACAGGAGAGAAATGGAAACTCTCACGGTAGGTTAATGTGACCGGTTGCTACTTAGGCTAATGACATCAGATTTGTACCTGTTGTATAAGATACAATAACCATAGACTGTATATGGTAAAAAGACAGGTATACCTGTGCTATATTTGTTTCTATAAAAGTAGTTTTTATACAATGTTTTCACTGGTGTGAAGAAAAGAGCAACAAATTATTACTCTTTATACTGAAAATGATCTATTATTGGTCACTGTTTCCCTACATAGTAGCTGTGAGAGATTATTTGACCAGTTAATACATTTCCATATATGTATCCCATATATTGTATACCAGGGATTAGTGACACAATTTAACTTAAAACATGAACACAAAATGTTTTTTTTTTTAAATTATCATTAAGAAGATTACTCATCAGTTGGGATTAGTTGTTTTAGAGCTCCCAAATATTGTTAACAAGTTTTAAACAAGCACTGTGTCTATGGAGGCATGCATGAAATAAGACTTTCTCTTAAATCCTAATGACTTTTTTTTTTTAACTTAATTCAGATCTGTGTAAACGTACAATATTAAAAACCAACGGTCATATTTGTATATCAATTGGCTTTTGCTGCAATAGCTTTCATTGGCAAGTATGTTGATGAACATCTGATTTTGGTTTATATCCAGGTGGTATACGTTTCCAGGATCTCATGCAAGCCACTCCACATCAGGTACTGGCACTGCTGTCAGTCGTATTTGGAACCGGACTCAGAAAGCCATCCACCAGTCTTCTGCAAGGACATTCAAACTCTCGGGCTTGCCATTCATCCTGGGACCAGCAGTCCTTTCTGTCTCAGCAGGGCTGTTCTGCCATGTAGCCTACTGCGAGGCTGATGTGAATAACAACACTCCTGTGGAAGTTGTAGCCAAAGACTCAGTGCCTGAATTCAAATGGCATATCCTGTGGGAATTTATCAAACCTCAGCTGTTTGCTCTCGTCTCCGCTGTTGTGGTAAGCCTTAAGCCTTTTTAAGTTTATCTATAGACGATCTCACAATGCAAAATGTGCCTTGTGATGCAAATCATTTGCCTTAATGATTTTCTCATTTCAGCTTGCTTTTGGTGCAGCTATCTTAAACATTCAAATCCCACTGATGCTTGGGGATCTGGTGAATATTGTGGCCCGCTATCTCAGAGAAAATACAGGGAATTATGTCAACGAGATAAGAGGTCCTGCCCTAAAATTACTGGGACTGTATGGTATTCAAGTAAGTACAGTATTTTGTTAGTGGATAGGACCGTTGAAAACATACCACCTTTATACTTAGCAAAAAGGAAGGATGATATATATGTGATGGGACGTACAAGCAACACGATAAAGCGATGCACATTCTCCTATATTCTCCTAAAAAATTATCAATATTATAACATTTCTTTTAGTTTCAGTCTTATTTATTGTGATAAAGATTTTCTATTTAGTTTTTTTTAAATAACAGTTTAATATTTATGCAACATCGACAGAAAATAACTATTAATAATACATTATAATTAACTTATAAAAGCAAGATCTGAAAAAAAATCATCTGAACAAAGTATTAAATATCTTTTATAAAGCATGTTATATTATATATTATATGTATAGATACATATATATAAATACATTTAACTTCATAAGTCCATCCATTTGAATTGCATTTCACATTGTGCAGTATTCTATTATGTAGATGCTTCTTCACTTATTGTCCCGCAGAAAAAATCTGCATGCAAAAAATAAAAAAGGCACAGCTTTAAAATGAAAAAGGTCCTGTTGCTTAGTTTTTAATCGCTTCCTCTGCAGGGACTGCTAACAAGTGGCTACATTGTCCTGCTTTCAAGGGTGGGGGAGAGAGTGGCAGCAGACATGAGGAAGACGCTGTTTGCGACTTTAATGAGGTATTTGCTACACAATATTTCTGTATAAAATGAGGCAGGCTCAGTGTTGCTTGTTATACACCTCCATTCCAGTGGCTTACGCTGGCATATTTTTTTCCAGGCAAGATGTGGCTTTTTTTGATGCCAATAAAACCGGCCAGCTGGTAAATCGTCTGACTGCTGACATTCAGGAGTTCAAGTCATCCTTTAAATTAGTTATTTCTCAGGTATTAACCCAAGTGAACCTCAGCAATCTGGTATCGAAGCCTGGTGCTGAAGAAGCACCCTCCTAACTCTTACTTTTCTTTTGCACTTTTTATTCTTATTTTAAGGGTCTGCGGAGTATCACACAGACAGTTGGGTGCTTTGTCTCTCTCTACTTCATCTCTCCAAAACTTACTGGTTTGACTGTGATTGTCCTCCCGTGTCTGGTGGGAGCAGGAGCTTTCATTGGCTCATTCCTGCGGAAGCTATCCCGTTTGGCTCAAGAACAGGTGATACCACAGCATCGTGTTACGATATGGAATTCTGTAGAACGACTTATACTAATGCTTAAATTGTCAGCTGTGAAAGGCAGTCAAATTGCTTTTTCTGCTTCCAAACTGAATCTGAATTACTGTCTCACTGGGTATTCACATTGTCCAAATCAAGGTGGCAAAAGCAACAGGAGTTGCCGATGAGGCGCTGGGTAATGTGCGGACAGTGAAAGCTTTCGCCATGGAAGAACGAGAGCTCCAGTAAGTATAGTTACAGTCAGAAACAGAGACTCAGTATATATAAGAAAACTAATTTCTTCTCATCTTTTTTTTCATGTTCTTTAGATTATATGCATATGAAGTTGAAAAATCCTGTGAAATGAATGAAAATCTTGGAACTGGGATAGCAATTTTCCAAGGACTGTCCAACATGACCCTGAACTGTGAGTGTTTTTATATATATATTAGTATAATTAAATATATAATATAATTCTGTTGGAGACTGTGTGAAGCAGACTCTCTGGGATACTCATATTTTTGTCCTATGGGACATTATCGCAGGTATTGTCCTTGGAACTATTTTTGCTGGAGGGACTTTAATTTCAAGCAATGAAATGTCTCCTGGAGATCTCATGTCTTTCTTGGTTGCGTCTCAGACTGTTCAGAGGTATAACACTTCAACTTGCTCCACAATGATTTATTTAAATGCATTTATTAAAGAGCATAGCTGATATCAGTGTTGGGTGCTTTTGTCTTTATGCTCAGGTCCTTGGCTAGTATCTCCATCCTTTTTGGACAAGTGAGTAAAAGCTTCAAATATAGTAAATGTTCTCTAAATGGTCACATTTTATTGCACCTATATTATGTAAGAGATCATCCTTTCACTCTCCTAACACTGCAGATGGTGAGGGGAATAAGCTCCGGAGCTCGGGTCTTTGAATACCTGTCTTTGCAGCCTACCATCCCCCTTTCTGGGGGAGGACGCATCCCATACCATTCTCTCATGGGAAGAGTGGACTTCATGAACATTTCATTCAGGTTAAAATCATCGTAATTAAAAAACCTAACTATATCTCCGGACAGTTTTAGATCTTAAATGAATAAATCTGATGACATTATTAAAATTTGTACTCTGTATTTACTGAGTAGTTATCCAACAAGACCTGGCCATGAAGTTTTAAAGAAGTTCAACCTAACGCTACCACCTTGTAAAACTGTGGCCATTGTTGGCGAATCTGGAGGAGGTAATTAGTTAGATAATTGGACTGATTTTATTTGATGAGCATGTTGATGAGCTCACAAGTGTCCCACCTTGTAGGAAAGTCCACAGTGGCATCCCTGCTGGAGCGCTTCTATGACCCGACCAATGGTGTAATTATGTTGGACGGTCTGGATATTCGAACCCTTGATCTGTCCTGGCTCAGGGGACAAGTTATTGGCTTCATTAACCAGGTAAGGGCTGTTATTTATACATACTGGTTTATATGAAGCCGGTAGCCTAGTCATGTCCATCTTTCCACTGCATTTTCCACCATTCATGTTAGGAGCCAGTTTTGTTTGGATCATCTATCATGGAGAATATCCGCTTCGGGAAGCCAGATGCTACAGATGCTGAAGTCATCAGTGCAGCAAAGCAAGCCAATGCTCACCGCTTCATTACGAGTTTCCCAGATGGCTATAACACCATGGTTGGTAAGTAAAGTTAGTTAATCTTCCAACTGTTATTCAGAAATAATGTTGCGTGCAAATAGTGATCAATAAGTTTCTTTCTGTGGGGCTGCACAGTGACTTAATGGTTATCACGATGGCCTCACAGCAAGAAGGTCAATGGTTTGAACCTCAGCGGGGGGAGGGTTCTTTCTGTGTGGAGTTTGGTGGTTCCTTCTCTGGCTTCCTGCCATCATCCAAAGGCATGTTAGGTTGATGGACCATCTAAATTGTTTCTAAGAGTAGATGTGTGTGTGACTGGTTGTCTGTCTCTTTGTGTTGGCCCTGTGATGAACCAGAAACCTGTTCAGTTTTATATATGAATGAAACTTTTTAGGCGAAAGAGGTGTGACGTTATCGGGTGGCCAGAAGCAGCGCATTGCCATTGCCCGTGCTCTGATCAAGAATCCCAGCATTCTGGTACTGGATGAAGCTACCAGCGCTCTTGATGCCGAATCGGAGCGAGTGGTCCAGGAGGCTTTGGACCGGGCCACAAGGGGTCGCACTGTGCTCATCATTGCACACAGACTGAGCACCATCCAAGGGGCGGACCTGATCTGTGTCATGAGCAACGGGCGCGTTGTGGAGGTGAGGAGGCTCTTCAGAACCCAGGACGGTTCAGGGAAACAGTGTCTTGAATGATATATTAGAACAGCTTACAAGTTCCAAGAAGCTCTTACAGAAATGATTTCATTTGGTGTTGAATAGTTAAATCAATCTTTTCTTATCTGATCTTATCTCTGTTTCTATAGTAATGGCTTTATAGTATCACTTTTCTCTGTGACTAACAGCTTCCCTTTTTCTTCGTAGGCTGGGACACACTTGGAGCTCCTGAGTAAAGGTGGACTTTATTCTGATCTGATCCGCAGGCAAAGAGCCGAGGCGCAGAAATGAACAACCTCAAACTTGTTTCTTGTAGATTAATAATAAAAATAAGAGTTTATCAGATGACATATGTTGAATCGATTTTAAATGTACACATTTTTTGGTTTGGTATTGAAGAAAGTTTCTAATTTATATACAGTATGAGTGTGTATAAAAGGATCAACTGGATCAACGTGTGATTAGAAGTAAACTACTGTACAGGCTTTAATTAAATGGGAATTTAATAACCCTGTATGTGTAATCTTTTTTTTAGAACAATGAAAAACAGATGTGATGAGAAGATTATTGCTTCCTTTTTCAGGATTATAATAGAAATGTAATTTTATTTTCAGATCTGATATCCACATCTGAATAGCTGTTTAGGCATCATCTTTATCTTCCATATTAAAGTGGAAACTATTAAATCTTCTTTCATTGCATTTTCCCTCTGTGTACATGACTTTAGTGTTCTTAGATATACCTTCACCCTTTTCACCATCTATCATATGCCCAAAGAACTTGATGCATCTTTACTCAATTGCTTGTTTCCTAACAAATAAAATGTGAAGATGTATTTCACTTAAAATTCATTTTACACAATCAATAGGATAACTTTGGCCATGTGAGAAATACACTTAGCAAATCAACATGTAGCCCAGACAACATTTGAGACCCATTAGCAGATTTATGATTTGATTTGGAACGATGATCTTGCAAGTCGGAAACGGACCTCATATCTTACTTTGCTCAGATATCACACTGTGCATTAGAGCACGCCTGACAATGTTAGCATTAGATGTTTAGGAAAAAATCTGAAACAGTGGTAGTAAAGCACTCATTCATTAAATCTATGTGTCATTTTGAATTAATTAATATTTGTTACTTGTTTTTTCTGCTACTTCAATAAATAATTGGGGATAGGCTGCAGCCACCCCGGTGACCCTGAATTGGATTAAGTGGTATAGACATTAAAAGAATGAATGATTTAAAAAATCTTTAATACTTAAAAATCACGTGTATGTTAAAGTAGCGCTTTTCAACAATTTAGCCTGAGACATATCAAAACTGTAAATCAGAAAACCTTTAGATGTTAATGTGTTCTAAAAGTTCCTACATATGGGGATTTTATTAAAATATGTTTTGTTTGATGTACATTGAATAACTAATGATCCATTAATCCAGTTTTATCTAAGAGATCAGCTTCAAGAACTGAAAAATGGCTTTCTGTATCAGAAATTGTATTATTTTTCTATCTTTTCTATCTTATTAATGTAACAATTTATCATGCATTCTAAAATGTTAAATTAGTTCAAAATGACCCAACCATCACGCTCAGTATATTGCATTTTGATTACACTCCTTTCTTTTTCTTTTTTTTTTTTTTTTTTTTTGGATTTATTCCCTTATTTATGTTAGAGAGACATACTGGCACTTTCATTATTTATATGTAATTTGCTGCTGTTATTAACCTACTATTGCTTGAGGAGAATTTTGTTCCTAAAAGACTGGTTTTGTTTTAATTATTTGTCTTTTCAACTTCTATAATAGTAAGTTACAGTTTATATAATCACGTCACTAGACAGAGAAGTTTCTTTAAACTCAAGGCTGTGAACTAGTTTACCTCCTGCACGCATAATTATTGTTTTTGTTAAGAGTTTTTTTTTTTCTTCAATAATGTCTCTTCAAATTATACGTAGCGCCTGCTGCGTGCACTATTGCAGTTGTTCTTTCAGCCTCTAGATGACCGTCGAGACAACTTGACTGGTGCAAACCACCTAGAAGCAGCAAGTGCAGACAGATTTAAGCTAGCTTTGTAGCTACCCTACTATCATATCCACCCCAGTCAGGGGTTTTTATCGGTCATTGTTTTGCTAGCTCGCGTTAGGCTGGCTTCACTGGCCAAACATGCAGAAATATGAGAAGCTTGAAAAAATTGGAGAGGGTAAGACTGATATGTTTTCCTTTCTTTCTTTTTTTTTTTTATAAAAATATTTTAAAGGTAACAGTAGTTAGCATAAGCTAATGCTAATATAGCTTTAGATTGGATACAGCATTTGCTAACGCAAGCTAGACTGTAAGCTTTTGGCTTGCGTTAAATAGTTGCCTTGTTAGTAATTGACATCACAGTTTCTGCTTATGACACGTATTTGCCACAATTTTTATTTGCGACATTAATGATGTTAACACCAGCTAGCTGTGGACAGGTCGCTAGCTTGCGTTGCTATTCCATTCATAGAACTTTAACTCATTAAACGTTGAACCATATCTACCCCCTAGGTACGTATGGGACTGTTTTCAAGGCTAAAAACAGAGAAACCCACGAAATTGTGGCACTGAAAAGGGTCAGACTGGATGACGACGACGAGGTTTGTTTGCACTAGTGATTGTTGCGGTGTTATATTAGCAACCTTTTAGTGCTAAATCGAATAAACTACATTTGTTTCAGGGTGTGCCGAGCTCTGCCCTAAGAGAAATCTGTCTTCTAAAGGAGTTAAAGCATAAAAACATTGTCAGGTCAGTCTGCTGTCCATTGTTTATGTGTATATAT
>JBAMHX010000009.1:16407252-16421538 GCA_037177515.1 Pseudomugil tenellus | reverse complement strand
GATCTTGTTTTGCCATCCATAGTTGTAGATGATGTAAATTGCGTGCTATGTGATAGCCCAAAAAGTCCAGAGGATTGTGCTGAAAAAGATTAATGTAACTTAATTTAAAAAAAGACAAAAGCTCTTTTCCTTTTTTGACAGATATTTTAGTCTGAAACCCTTTTGAATAAATTTTAAAAATTCAAACCTCGTTTGTACTTTTACCATTCATCACAGAGTTATAGTTCAAAATAATTGTGGTATAGTCTATATTTTCCTGGTATCCATTAGAGTGCAGGAGACAAGGATCAGATTGTGCAAAACAGGGTTATGAGCAAAACTTTCTACCATAAAGTGCTGCAAAAGGCCTCAAACTATTTTATACATTCAGTTTGGCTTTATAGGGTTGAATGAACGACAGAAGTAAAGAGAATTTACAGCAGCGTGTGTGGTTTGATATATGTTGTTGCTGATGTTATCAGGAGAAATGACAGGCAGAGATCAGATGGATTTAGGGGTTGTGGTTGGTTGGCTTAAGGGTCCAGCCAACCAATCTTTTGAAGTTGAAGGTGGTTGACCCAGGGCAACGCCACTGATTGAAAATGCAGTAAACAGAAAACCTAAAAGGGAATAGTTTGAAGTACTGAGAGTTTGATTACGGCTGTTTTTTAAAGGTCATTTAATATCAGAGGTTTGTATCATCCCAATTTTTTTAGTGGCATTGTTGTTGGGAAAACACCAGTAATCATATGACTATTTTCTATCGTGTGAATAAACTTTATAATGTGTGTAATACAAGCGGCATACTTTAAACAGAACAAGAGGAGTTCTTTATGGAGATATTTTCTCACTTTATCAGATATATTCCTCAGTTAATCTGTGAAGCGTCTAGTCAAGATCCCTGAAAATTCACAAGAGAGACTGCTTCCTTGTGCAGTTTTATGTAAGAAAAGTGCACACGCAGCAGTTCTTTACACACCACTTATTCCTCTTCTTATTCATCTAAATGAGCAAAAATATCTTTCATAACCTAACACCAGAGCATGAGGCATAAAGAGGCCAAAAACCAGTTTTCTCTCCAGCAGTCACTCTGCAATCATTTCAAAATAAGCTCTTGGGCTTTATGGGGGATCGAGAGTCTCAAACAGCCATTTCCAAATGCTCCGTCCTCCCTACACTTGCTTAATTTTAATGCTGCATCTCAGCTTTTTACACCACCTGTGCTTTTGCATGAGTCATGCACAGAATTTAGGAAGCAATATATGTGATTTATAAAGTTGTTTAATAAGGCCATGAAAAATACAAACTTTCCTCCCGTGTGTTTGTTAAGCAGAAGAAACTTGTGAGAAGTGATGATGCTGTGATCCTAAAGTAAGCAGCACAAGCTCCGACAGTTTGGTCAGATTCGACCCACCTGTCAATTGATCTACCCATCCCCCCCCCCCCCCCACCACCACCACCTCGTTCGACTCAGTATCCACTTAATCCAATTCAGGGTCATGTGGGTGCTGGAGCCTGTCCAGCTGCTGCCAGGCAAGAGGCAATGCACTAACCTATCTGTCGAAGCAGAGAATTTGTTATTGACTTCTTGTTTTTTTTTTCCACATTTTTCTACCAATAGAATTTTTTTGTGGTTATTTGTAATACTTTGTGGGGTTTTTTTCGGTCCAGAAATGTTGTCATTGGTTTTCTTCATCAGTATCACAACAGCTGAAGCAGCTCTTTACAAATTCTTACTGATTGTATTGTCAGAGTTATGTGTAAGTAAACACACTGTGGCATTCGGTAGCAGCTACGCTACATCTTTCATACCCACACTGACAGGAGCTTTTTATTAGCTTTCAAAGCAGAAACCTCATTTTCAGCCCACAAAGCGTTTCTATAACTGCATTACGTGTAATTGTTTTTCTGTAGCAGTGGACTTTAGCCAACACGTAAAACCGTGGAGGGAATGGGTAGGAAATATGACTGAACAGCTGTTTTTAATGAGGAGGAAGGTGCACCTTCATCACTCCTGATGAAAGTGCATCTTGTAAAAACAAACTGCTGTGTTTGTTTGTCATTGCTTTCTTCTGACATTTTGCTGGGGTTTCTCTGCAGGTGGTGACATTGTGGTACCGGCCTCCAGATGTGCTGTTTGGTGCTAAACTTTATTCTACATCTATCGATATGTGGTCAGCTGGGTGCATATTTGCAGGTTGGTTTGTATTGATTGATTCTCTCCTCGTTTTTTTTTGTGTTCACTTAAAACTCAGTTTGCAAAGACAGAAACGGTGCAGCTTTTTATTTCTCTGTTTTCTAGATTGTCTAGTGTTGACATTTTTTTTCCTACTCCAGAGCTGGCCAATGCTGGACGGCCTTTATTCCCTGGCAACGATGTAGACGACCAATTGAAAAGAATCTTCAGATATCCTTTTATGATTCAAGTTGTAAAAGTTATGAGTAGACAAGCCCACAGATTTAGATGAATAATGAATATTTTTCTTTAACTGGGTGGTACATTGTTGGGTACTCCAACTGAGGAACAGTGGCAGACGATGACAAAACTTCCCGATTACAAGGTAATTTTTTTTTTTTTTTTTTTTTACAATAAGTGGATGGAGCTCACACTGTTTATTGCCTTTTTTCCCTCCAGCCATACCCCATGTATCCTGCCACCACCTCGCTGGTGAATGTGGTTCCCAAACTAAGCAGCACTGGACGGGATTTATTGCAGGTACCTTGAAACTTTTTTGACATATTCATTTTTCAGTATTGTATGTGCTTATGTCAGTAATATCTAAAGCGTTAATTTTATTATTCATTATTAATGGTGCATGTGTTTTATTACCTCTACAAACTGATTCACGGTTGTTGTTGCTGTTAATATTTTTTCTTTTGCTCTGACCCAGAACCTGTTGAAATGTAATCCTGTCCAGAGGATCTCTGCAGAAGAGGCCTTGCAGCATCCTTATTTTGCTGATTTCTGCCCACCATAAATGCTAAATTGCTTCTCACTGAGCCCGAGCCGCAAGAATCAATCATTCCTAACCCTGCTGGGTCATTAGGACCCATCCCAACAAGGGAAATCCCTCTCTGGGTTTCAAACACTCCCTGCAGTTCATTTTGTTGTGCCTGTGTGGAATATACCCCAAGTGGCTCTGCTATGGTTTTAGCCTGTTTAATTTGCTACATGGACACCTCCCAGTTAATTGGCACCAATGTAAGCTGTTTTTGATTTGAGTTAATTTTATATCGATGCATTTTTTGTCTTAAATAACATGCCGTTTCAGTTTAGACTTATTTAAATTTTTTTTTTGCAAATGAGATTTGGTCTGTGGTCACCTCCGTTATTTAAATAATTTAAGATGCCTGAGATTTGAGTGCTTGAGCACATAATTTTCTCTCACATCCTTTGTAATGTTAACGGTTACTGCCTCTGCTAGATATTTTGCAAAGTAATTACACCTATGGGTTCCTCTGATAAAAGCTTTGACATCTGTAAATTGATACAGGTGTCTTTATCCAAAAACAACTTTATTTAATCATCTGATCTCATTATCTCATATGTGATCCTATATGTATTAGTATATTGTTGCTGAAAGCTTTGTTTGTTATTATTGGATTATGCAGATTCCCAAGGCAGCTAATGCTTCAATTATGCGATTTGATAAATTCATCTGTCATTTAGTTAAAACTAAAAAGGCTTAAATCTGCTTTACCTAATTTTCTTATGTCAGTGTTGCTTTTCTAACACTTTTCTTGCACGTTTCCTGGATGTAAGGATGTCATTTGGTATGCAAAGGGAACTTTGAATCCTGCAGAATCGAATTGGATTTTTCTGTAAGCTTAAACTACCTTCAGATAAGAACTGAGTGCACAAACCAAATGAATTCTTTGTCTGCTATTACTGCTACTAGGTCATAAAAGTTATTTCCAGAAACTATGCAGAAAACTGGAGTAATCACTGACTTTTTCTTTTAAAGACCGCTTTGACCACCCAGGTTTGCTGTTTCTCATACCGTGGTTTGGTCCTGCTACCAATAGCAAGATTGTAAACTAGCTTGGGAAGCTATTTTTTTTTCCTTTTTTTTTTTAATTTATCCTCTGGTTTTTGATTCAGTTTTCTATTTCTTTTGAGCACTTTGTCACTAATAGTATCACTTTTAAATTGTTTCATAATCAATACAAGAAAAATTGAATGCTGACAGGATAGCAGCCTGTTATCAATAAATGGGCCAAAATATATGAAACATACATTTATTTGTGTTCGTGATTAGTGGACCATTTGTGACATGTTACTTTTTTCATTGTTATACTTTTTTTTTTAATGCTTTTGTAAATCGCTAAAAATGGGGAAAATCATTTAATTGATAGTGTATTTTCATGTAACTGTTTTCCACCATTAGTTATTTCCACTTTGCAACTTGTTACGTTAATATGGATGAAAGCTTGCCGTGTTATTTTACTCTACATTATCCCATTATCCCAGTAATGCCATACAATCTGAGTGGTGTCAGAAGCAGCTGTCTTAGGTATTAATTTAATTTTACTGATGTAAGACAAGATAATGGATGCATGTATTTATTAAGGATGGAATGACTGCTGTCTTCTTTTCCCCCTTTTTTAATGTAGCATAACTACTTGGTACTGAAGCCAGTTTTCTGCAAATACTCTTAACTGCTGCATAAAACTTGCTTTTTGTAGAATTTAAAATGTTTGAAGGTTGTGTGTGGATGAAGTTATTATGAAAATAATTGCTTTTAGGATTTCATTGTCACTGCAGCAATGCATTTTATTTTCTAAAGCTTAATTTGAATGAAGGGTGGGTTTTGCACATGAGCTTTTGTCTGCTTTTTGCTGGTAGAACTCGAGAAAATGTGACTGTACATTTTAACCAGTAAGGCGCCTTTTTTAGTAAAAAAAAAAAAAAAAAAAAATACATGTTTGCTTTCCTTTTTGAGAAATAATTTGTGGCTTGTTTATTCAGTATTTTTACTGTAGAATACAAAGAAATGCCTTTTAGGCTAATTTATTTTGCATCCAGTACGTTTTACTGTTGGGCAGTGTTAATGTTTTAAGCTACTTCAAACATGTACTTTTAATTTTTCAGCAGCATTTGGAGGAATGTTTTACTGTAACATTTACATAAAATTAACAGTGACACTCCTTTGTTCATAATGCTTTGGGTTTGCAGAAAGATTCAAATACAGGACTTTATTAGAGTAAATCTACCAAGTTCTTTCTACATTTTACATAAAGAGACATTTCTGGAATTCAAACACATGTTGAGTGTTGGATGTGTCCCTGTGGTCTAAGAAACATGCTTGCTGCAGTCCTGTCTTTGAAATGAGCAAATATTTTCAATTTGATTTAAAAAACAAAAACTTGGATATTTGGAGAAATTTTGGATAATTTTATATGATTAACTGAAGACATTTTGCAGACATAAAACCATAATTTACCAGCTAAATCCCACTGATAATCATTGCATTATGAGGTTTTATTGCATGTTACTCCCTCACACAGCTGCCTGCAGCTAAGTGTCTGTTATTTGCTTTTAGGCAATACATATTTAATCAGAATACATCAATTTTTTTTTTTTTTTTTTTTTTTTTTTTTTTTTTTTTTTTTTTTTTTTAAAAGCGCTGCAATAAAATGGTCATTAAATGAACTGAGTGGTTTGGCGTCATTTGGTTAGGCTCGTTTTTCAGCCCTCCTCCAACCATAGGTTTATCTGTCACTCCAGAATTAGCAGAGAAATCGGTCACTTCCAAACCAGCACACATTCATTCCAGTGTCCTCAAGGGTGATTTACAATGGAATACATAGTTAAGTTTGTATTAACTATTTAATGTACAGTTCAGAGTTAAAATAATATTTCTACAATAGAATGCACATAGAGCCAGATGAAGCAACTCCAGTTCTCCAGAATAGTGTTTGTGTTGAAGGTAATCAAGGATTTCTCTAAGAACTAGTCATTGAGGCAAATTTTACATTTTAAGATGTTTTAAGCAAGCTTTACTAAACCAGATCATTTGTGTGTGTTTGTGTCAGATACAACCAGTACATTGTAGCATGGCGGTATTGGGTGTATGACACGCACACACACTGGAGATCATTAATTTGATTAATCTGACTCAAAAAATACAGTTTGGACAATACAAAGTTAATAGCATAGACCAGAGATATTAGGAATACATAATGATCATGCAAGGAGCAAAATAAGTTGTAAACTTTTCCAAAGAAAATATTTCAGATGCAGATGAATAGAATACTTGCTTCTACTTGGCTAAAGTTTTGTGGTAAATGTTAGCAAAAGACTAAGTAACGCATGTAGTTTCTGCCAGCTCTGGTACACTTTCTGCTGTTTCTTTGACTGGTAGTAAGGCGGGGGTGGGGAGAGAGGTAAAAACCTGGAACATTCTCATGAAGCCTACATCCAGTATCTCAGCAGTTTGCAGTCATGTTGGGTCAATTTGTATGTATTTTAACCCAACATGACTACATTCACATCATCATTGCAATGCAGCATTATCAGAGCAGCATCATAGTGTAACATGTAT
Source organism: Pseudomugil tenellus (assembly GCA_037177515.1). Taxonomy (NCBI): domain Eukaryota; kingdom Metazoa; phylum Chordata; class Actinopteri; order Atheriniformes; family Pseudomugilidae; genus Pseudomugil; species Pseudomugil tenellus. Next base: position 16,415,014 of record JBAMHX010000009.1, on the reverse strand, counting down.
TAGCATGTGTCTCATATCTGGATGGGGGTTATCATTCATAAGCCATATCCTACATCAAATTCTTCATAGCAGCTGTTCACTCTAGTTTGATATGCCATGAATTGAAAATAGAAACCCCGAATTGTGTTTTCTTTTACTGCGATTACAGGGGAATCTGATTCGCTGCATTTATTGCTTGTGACCACAGCTCTAATTTACCCTTTTTTGTTTCCTGGAAAGTAAAATTTCCAGAAGTCTTAGCTTTAAGATGAGCTCTGGCTCTGCTCTTACTCCAGAATGAGCTGGACCAGTGGTCGCATCATATGTAACAGTATGTGTAGTTAGAACTGGAGCCACAAAAGGCAGTCACAACCACAGACATTTGGTCATGGGCTTTCAACGGATGGCTGATCTCCAAGGGTTTGTGCTTCACATCAACAGTCATCTAATATACACAAAACACAGTTATAAAGCTATAGTCTTTTTCACATAACTTACTTTGACTGTGTTATACTTGAAAAAAAAAACTGCTCTGACAGTCCAGCAAGTAAAACCTACAAGTCCATTACTGTAGTATCAAGGACTTAAAACGACACAGTGTTAAATTTAACAGGAGAAGAAGTAGACTGACACGAAGATTAGAAGAAATGTTGTGTGCGTAAGTATGATGGGTAAATATAGTTTATTATACTTGATCATTTATACATCACAAACTGTTTTTTGTGACTCATTACATATTCTAGAATAATAATCATAATTTGATACGGTGGTAAAATTGTACAATGCATTTCTTTTAAAAAATCAACCAAACTAAATGGGGCTGAGTTGCATGGTTCTGGTGTTTTGAGAGGAAAAAAAGTCTTTATTCTAATAGTCTTCTGTTTTCTGTCCTGTTTCAATCCCCAGAAGGACACTTAAAGTCCACCCAGATAGAAAGTCATTTGTCGGACAAATGAAGACACACATTTTCTATTTATCGCTATATTTTTATATTTACACCTATCTGACAAATGCTTCGCATGAACAGTGTGGAATTTCTTCATGGCATTTGATTGCATGTATTTACACATTTCTGCTAAGTTCAGGAATGTCACCAGCAAGATTTTTAAAACCCTTAAGAATAGATTCATATCACTGATTGTGCTGATGAACACCTTTAAGACACCATGATGAAAAAAACAGATTTGTAGAAAGTTAAAAGAAATTCCACTTGTTTATGTGCAAACAAATTCAGTGGAAATTAGAGACATTCCTTAAATGCTTTTAATTCAAATGTTATCGACTCATTAAATTAGGGTTATCTGTTCCATCTATGAGGCCAGGAGACATTAGTCTCTATTTCATGGGAGGCTCAGTAGTTCTATTATCTTGGCCTTTAAGTGTTTTGCCTTATAGTACATGCTTGGGGTCATTGTCCTGCTGGATGGTAAAACTCTGTCCCATCTTAAATGTCTGAAACTTAAGAATTCCCCAGTGCTTTGTACTTCATATCATTCACCCAGACCTGTTTACCAGTCTCTGTTATTGAAATAAATCTCTACAGGTTCTTGCCTTTTTTTTTTTTTTTTTTTTTTTTTTTTAGCTTTTCTGTATGTTGGAGTCTCCCATATGTATTTAGATAAGCTTTTCTGTTAGCAATAGCCATTTTTTCTTTTTGGCCTCTCATCTGAAAAGCTCAGCTCTGTAGGCAGTACAGCTTATAGTGGTCCTACAGGCATATACCAGCCTGCTATGGAGCTTTCCAGCTCCTTTTTTGTTGTTGCCTCTCTGATTTAATGGCAACTTTGCTGGCTTTGTAAGTTTTGCTGGACAGCACTTTTTAGGCATGTTTGTTTGGTGCCATTTTTTTTTTGGCTACATATCTGTCTGACTTATTTGGACTCTTCATAGTAGTGCTTGCTTTGTTGTTTATCTTAATTAAAAACTTTTGTGGACTCTGGGGATTTTCAAAATGACATTTTCACCTGACAATCACAGACGGCCCACTCTTCAATCTTCTTATCCTCACATTATGTGACTTGTGATGGTTTGGTAGCAGATGAATACATTTTTTAAAAACTTTTTTAATCATTAGTTTTCATGTGTGTGTATATTGCATAAAGTTAAAAAAAACCTTTTTTAATGCATTTCTTAAGGAAAAAATTAATTGTTTTTATAATCCACTATGTGTCCACTTTTTTTTAGTAATTTAGTCATTAGAAAGCAAAAGCTTTGCGTTGGTGTCCAGAAGTTGGAGTATGAAAAGAAGTTATACAACTTTTAACTTTACTTTTTCCATTTCCATCTGATGTTTACTGCTGATGTTTATGCCAAAAGAATAAAATACTGATTAGGCTTTAGCTGGGAACCATTTGTACAATGATTTGAGTCATCATTTCAGTTGCATCTAATCACATAAGCTAATTAGGTGTTCCTCATGATCATACAGTATGAGTGATATTATGACTGCAATAATCAGTAATTAGAACAGATAATGACACCAGATTGAGCCTCTTCAGAGGTGGAGAAGAACATATCCTGGCAATCTCATCTGAAGTTATATCAGGGAACATCACCCATTAAATGGGCAGATACATTTGAAGTGTGTCCCAAAAATGGGAAACTGAAATGTCAGCTATATAAAGATACAATCAACTGCCTTTTTTTGCTTCCTGGTCTTCCTTTCTGACTGTACTGTGTGTACAAAATGACTAAAGTCATCAAAACTATGCACTGCCAGTCTGAGTCATCCGAGGATCCATGTGAAACAAAATGCAGTATTTGCATATGTACAAATGAAAAATGTTATTCCTGTTTTTTAGTCGAATAAGCACAGTCTTCTAATTGCTTAGGCAATTCACAGCCTCACTGTAGCAAAAGGCAATATTAACTCCAAGTCTAGTCTTCTGATTCAGGTCTGAGTAGCTCTTTATAGCAACAATCAGCTCTTAAATTGGAACTGATGTAAAAAACCAGTGTGGGGTGTTACATAAGGTCACTCAGCACAGCATTAGTTAGATGCTGGAAGCATAAAACATATTTAGCACTGCTACACATACCCATTCACATCTTTTTTTCTTGTCTTTTTCTGATTCATGAAGAATGATACTAGAACAGCCATGAAATGCAACACAGTTCTGAACCCTGCCCCCCCTCCTTTTAATTAGACATATATACCTTCATCATGTATATTGTAAAGTGACGAGATAATAAAAGAAATTAATATGAACACCGATGCCCTTTTCATGGCAGTTAAACCTGAGTTCTGTTTTGGAAGTGGTCTCCTTTTTTATGTATTTATTTTTCATTTTTTCTGATGAAGTTTTCTATTTCTATTCAAGCACTGTTAAGTTGTATGTTTGAGCATTAAGTCAACCTGTTCCTATTAAATACACAAATTATTTCACAGTTTGCTGTCAAGTCTCCAGATGTGCTCCAACCCTTACACAATGTTGTCAACAAGCAAACTCCTCAAAGTTGCCTAAAGTCGGGTGACGAGGTAACATGTTCGGCGTGAATCCGAGACTGTCCGAGTGACTCCGGAGGGTGTCACAGGTGCTCTGAAAAACAGAGGGGAGGGGAAGGAGGGAAGACGAGTTCAACCAGATTAAGGGAGGAGTGATGTGGGGAAGGATGGAGGAAAGCAATGAGCCAGAGATAAAATGGCAGCCGTTGTGAGGGAGTGGGTGAGAAATAACACAAAAAAGAACATCATAGGAAATGAAGAGAAATGGAGCAAAAACAGAAAAAAATGTGTTCAAGGATTATTAATGTCACAGACAGAAGGACGGGATATTCGAGTGGGGATGAAAAATGACAGAAACATATGTGGGGAAGGATAAGGTAATGAAGAGGTGGGGGTCAGGAGATTGGAGGCATTGCATATGTTTCACAGGAGAGATTTCAAGGAATGATGGGATTATATGAGTAAAAGGAGGGAGAAGAGAAAGAAAACAGCATATATTTAGTCCTGTTTTTGCACTCGCATGTAAAATTAATAAACTTTTTGAATTTGAAACATCCATGTATTTCATGTCTGCGATAAAGCCCTATTGATTAGATATTTGCCGATATGCGGACAACAAAAGCCGATTATTCTGATGGCAAAAATGGTTATTCCAGCAGACAAACACCTGTTTGTAATTTGTGCAAACGTATTGCATGCAGACCTGTGATAACATCACAAAGTAATGCATCTAGTGATGTTATCAGCCTCAACTGCATAGCCTCTTTATCGACCCTTTGGGCTGCAGGGAGACAAAGATCTGACGTGGTTCAGTGTTTTGTACACTTCAATAAATTTGCCATCTTTTTCTTTTTATCAGCAGCTCAGCATTTTAACCTATAAGGGGAAAAAAGTGTCATTATTCAGTAAAAGAAGCAACTTTTGTATAGTGCAGAGAGAAAAAAATCTTTATGCACTTGGAGAATCCAACCAACTCTTGTCTTCACCTAAACTGATAAATACAGAAAGACATCATGACTGACCTGCCCTGACATGGTGCTAGATAATAAAATGCTCATTAGAGCTTGTAAATCACCCCTGTTTTGCCGACTGCCAACTAAATTGTTTGTAGCCACTGAGGGAAATGATATATGAGATGGTCTCTGGTATGAATGAAAGAGGGGGACAGCATGGGAGGGAGCATCTATTATCAATGGGGTGTGCTACCTGGGGACATGATTAGGCGTGACACCAGGGCTGGTTGGGTTCTCTGGAAACTCCTGGAATAGACACGATGAAAAGAAAGATGGGTGAGGGTGACTGAAATGAAATTAAAACACAATGTAAATGCTGTAAGTTAAATTTCTTAAAGGAATAATATGATAAATGATTGCCACCTCAATTTTAAAATAATAAATATGAGTTTCTCTTAATGAGGGAGAAATGACAAAGATCAAATTCAAACATGTTTATCATTACTGAAGAAAAGAAAACCAAGTTTATCAGACTATGGACTAATTACAGGAAAAATACATATTTGTCAGGTAATTTGAGTGAAGATGTGAGAGTGGAAAAATGCTTAAAGCGACCTGCAAATGTTTGGACACACCTTCAAAAAATTTCTAACATTGTTATAATTTACTGAGCAGAAGATAAAATGATCCACAGATGACATAAACTGAAAGATGAAAAATAATTTTCAATCAATTACAAAGAGGTTTAGTAGATTGTTGTTTAAGAGACCAGGCTTCTTTGGTAACTGAAAGAACTTAATAACGCTGTGACAGCTTGGGTTTGTTCATAATGAGGAACAACGATGAAGAAATTCTCATTTTAGAGTTTTATAAAAGCTCAAAGAAAGTCAAGTAATTAACAATGGGCTCCTGTGTTGCCTTGTACACTGAAGATGAAGGCAAATGATGCAGCGAGAGAGGCAGAAGGTCATTTAAAGACAGAAAAGTCATCTGAAGTGTTTTTTCCCTCAGTTATTTGTGCAGTTAAAAGAAGTGTAATAAATGGTAGGGGGAGCTTTGCACCACAATGTTAGCGCTTCTCTGTATTACTCAAAAGACATTAACTTAGAAATTATTACTGAAAGCTGTGGACAGACATCAAAAGACAAGTACATGCAAGATGGGCCAAGACTCATACAGCACTTGCCTCATGCCTGTTTGTGTAAGAGTGGGCGAAAATCATCCAAAGACAAAGTGAAACACTCTTAATTTGCTGCTAAGAGTTTATACAGTGTGCTACCCATCAGAGGGGTTGTCATCAATGCTGACAAGATGGGATGTTCAGAGTTCATAGTTGGATATTTTTTTTTACTAAATAAAATCTAAAAGAATGTAAAACATGTGTGCTTTTATTTTAGCCATTCTAGATTGTTGTGTAGTTTTGTGTTTTTTCCCCCTTGGCTGTTCAAAGCAAAAGAAATTTTGACCAGGCAGGCCAAAGATTTGCTTGCCTGAACATTACAAAAACAAAGTCCAGAGCATTATTTCTTTTTTTTTTTTTTTTTTTTTTTTTTTTTTTTTTTAGGAAGGTGAAGATATGACATGAATGGAGCAGAATTCTGTAAATATAAATAAATTCCACCCACTAAGAATCCTAATTATACTGAAAAAAACTTCCATTATAACAATGCAGAACTAAATTGAATGTGAATAAATCGGCACTTTTCAAAGCTGAATGAACATTTTCTTATATTCTTTTCTTTCCATCTACAGTCAGTGGATCCTGGACCTGAGGCAACAGTACATTCAAGAAGCATCTTCATGCAATCAAAAACATCTATCATTTCAAACCAATGCAAAGAAAAACTGTAGAGAATATATTAAGCATGCGATTTTTTTCTCATTTACAACACATATTACAATACCTGCAAGTCCACAATATTGCCAATAAAGTTGCGTGCAAAGTTGATACAATAAACTCAAGGAAAAAGAAAAATCAACTTATATGCTTTTTATTATAACAGAATTAGATTAGAAGAAATGAAATGTTATAGCTTTGGACTGGTGCTCCACACCTTCAGAGAGCTGCACAATATCTAAAAAAAAAAAACAAAAAAAAAACCCAAAATAACTAATAAATAAAGTTAACATGTAAATATAAATTTACTTTAAGGATAAACACAAGTCAGCAGCTGTAATAAGAATATAATATTTCCATTTATCTATTTTTGTGTGTGAGTTTCATTTGCAGAAGGTGCATGTCTGCTATAAATCATTTCTTAGCTGCCGATGCTACATTAGCATCAGGGGAATTGCCTCTAGGTACAGTGTGTTAAACATCTGGACTCCACAAAATGCTGATTTGGAAAAAAATATGTCTTTTTTGTCTTCAATAAAGATTCTAAGCAAATTTTTAAAAAAATATTTAATGATGAATTTGGAAACAAGTTTGACATAAAATATGAATAAAATATTCAAATTCTTAATCAGTTTTCTTCTCATCTCTCTGATCTTACATGAATCTCTGAATTTCATTATTATTTATAACACTATATCCCAAAAAAAAAGCCCAGAATACAAAAACTATTTTTCAGGATTAATGAACTGTAATTATAAGGTGGAAGGTGATCACCCTACTGCATATTGTGGTAATTCTACAAAGTGTGGTGGAGTGTGGGATACACTGAAATAACAGTCATAACCTCTAACAATGAGGGCAGTTTATGAATCATGATATAAATCAAGTTAAATGAAAGAAGCTGTTTATGCAGTTAGTCAGGACATAAAGTATTGTGTGTATGAAGTGCTACACATATTACTCATATTCAAACTGTGCAATGAAAACAATCTACAATCTGTAATGTGATGTTTTCTAAAACAAAACGTTTGATTTATGCATAGCAATGCGATGTTGCATCATTTTTTCCTCTGGTGCTACTCAATTGAAGCATTAGTGTGAGCATTTAGTTGTTTTTTTTTTCTTTTTCCAGAGTTCATCCAGTAATATATCACATTTGTTAATCCAACTGAGTGCATTCTGAGAGGCTGAGAAATTACCAGATTGTCACTCTGACAACGCTGTGGTCGTTTCTTGCGCATGAAGTAACCCAGAACTTTATCCTTGAACACCTAAATAGAAACAGCATTAGATAAGCATGATTCACAAATGTAATGCATCACAGTCTTTGACATTTCCAATTATCTGGAAATAAATTTGTTTTATCTACTGGTTTGATAAGATGAAAACGCTGCTTGTGTCTCTCAACCACATGCTAAAGTTATTGTTTGTAAAGCCGTTGTGCTAACGTGTCATGATGACACAGCAAGTTTATATATACACTCACCGGCCACTTTATTAGGTACACCATGCTAGTAACGGGTTGGACCCCCTTTTGCCTTCAGAACT
>JBAMHX010000009.1:16376703-16394013 GCA_037177515.1 Pseudomugil tenellus | reverse complement strand
CACACTCAAATCATAACATTAAAAAATATATCAGACTGGATCAACATACAATAGGCTTTTCCAATATTTCCAAAGATTATTCATTATCAGAAAATAAACATTTTATCACACTATGCAAATAAAGAAGATAATGTTATCTCCAAGATCTGATGTAAAAAATTGAGGATGATTTACTGAGATTATGTATATTTTTATTAGGAGAGTGATGACCCATCAGATGAAACATCTGGTTGGTCAGTTCTAAATCCAAAATTTTATTTAAATTAAATATAGGCTTATTTTTTTCCTCAAAATCTGCAATAGAAAGGCTACAATCTGAGACAGTGATAGATATCTTGGAAATATGACAGTGATGCATATCAGTAAATATGGAGAATATTTGGCAGATGTCACAAACTCCACTTAAAAAACCAACTTACTTTTTTTATCACACACAAGTCACAAAATAACAAAAGAACTCACAACACAGATTCAACATCAACATAAATAACATATTCTAAAAAAAGAGGATTACAGAATGCTTTCGAGTCACATTCAGTTCATTAAAGAAACAAAAATGATATTTTTTGGGCCTGAGTGCCCTTAATTTGAAAGTAGTGAGGTCAGTGATAAAAGAAATAAAGGCTCCACGCTAGGATTCTCCCGTCAAGTGGCTGCAGTCTCTGGACATGCTCTGCTGCACCATGTCCAGATATCCCATTCTGAATGTTGGAAAACCATTTATCATGCCTTATTTCAGAATTCACCACAGCTGCCCATGCATAAGAGTTGGCGGCACTGCAGTAAAAAAAAAGTCTATTAGTACTTCAGGTGGCTAAACTATGCTTATTTGCCTTCTTTATTTAAATATGTTTGAGCATCTCTTAAAGAAGTGAAATAAAGCCCTTCTTTTAATGGATTTATCATGAAATCACATACACAATAAAATGACAGCTTTATGACGGCTATGCTGTTTGTTGCACAATCACAATGCATTTATTGATACCGTTGACATTCTTAATAAAGAGATAAAAGTTCTGTATTTGGGCCCTGTGATAGTCTGGCGACCTGCCCAGGGTGTACCCCGCCTCTCGCCTGTTGGCTGCTGGGATTGGCTCCAGTCCCCCCGTGACCCCGTTTGGGAATATGAAAATGGATAGTGGGAAGTTCTGTATTTGTCAACCAAAATACAACAAATAGATTTAGATCAACTGAATTAGGCAGGCTACCCACGTTCGCTTTCTTCTGCTGGTCACATAACCACTAGATTAGTGAAAACATTTCAGTACAGTTTTGTCTTTGCAGACAAAATAAATTTTGCACTATGTTGACCTGAAAATCACCCTATTCCAGTCCCACTTAGAGAATTTAACAGGTTAAGCCAATTTATAATAAATCACCTTTCTTTCAGTGTGTAACACAATATACATTATTTACGATGGATGTGATAGACAGATGCAATAATTTACCCAATTAGCTTAGAAAGATTACATAAAGTAGCAAATTCTGTTGAAATTCTTTGATTCAGGACATTCACTGGCAGAAAGTTTGGCTTTTACCTAGTAAATATATTTTAATCGAGGTAAGATGTTCATTTTAAAATTCTTTATAAAATATATCCTGTGAATTTCAGGGACTCCAAATTTGCGGACATGTGCTCAGTTTGTTCTTTTTGTGATGACGAAGATGAAATGCTGCTACAAACCTTTTATGTGAGAACAGTTTTCTCTTGTCCTATTAATAACTCACTGGAATTTGTTTTAAACTTCTTTTACTATACAAAATTGGCAAAGATTAACACCATTTTTCCCTTGTAAGATAGAAATTGACTTTTATCTCAATTCTTTGCACTTGGTAAAAAAATAATCAAAGAACAATAGTGTGGACATTTCCACACAGTTTTAATAGTTTTGATATGCACAGAACTGTGCTTCTGTCTGACTTACTGCAAAACACAGCAGAATAAATGATGACCACCAGATTTATCAGTTTAAGCCTTAATATATTTAAATTCTTTTAAAACCTCAAAAATACCTTTAAACATCAATTACTTTCATTTTGGTCTGCTTGGTTCTCCACTACACCCAAAATAAACTTTAATGCAAGCTGCACGGCTGCAAGCCAGACATGTGCAGTATGTATTATTTCTACATGGTGTTTGGAGTATATTCTCATGCTTATTGGAACAACAATCAACATAACCCACCCTCTCGATCAAAATGAAATTGTGATCCAAATCGAATCAGAATCTTCCATTTGGTGTATTTACATGAGGCATTTTTAATTTGTTATAGGAGTGCAAAACTACATTGATCTATTGATAGAGCAACCATGTGGCCAATCAACCAATCACATTGATCCAAAACGCAAATTTTCCCTGGTTTTTCCTTCATGACTAGTCTGTCTTTATCATTTTTGTAACTCAAATTAAAAAAATTAAAATTCCTAAGCTCAGCTATAATATTCAAATGACTTTTTTTTTATAGGGACCCGTATTATTCATAACTAAATAAATAAATAAAACATTAAATAAATAAATACAACACTTTGAAATAAATATATGACCATGAAATTGTGAAATACCCCATGTTGAAATAAATATTTGACCATGAAATAGTGAAATACCACAATTTGAAATAAATGTACGACAATGAAATCATGAAATAGGGCAACATTGTGTTTTTATTTCATAATAACCTTCTAAACAATGGCGTATTTAATTCATAATGTACTTTTTTTAGAAGAATGACTTGCTCAGCCAATCAAAGCTGAGGGGTTTGGCTAGTGGCTTGTCTATCGATTTGTTTTCCTGGACACACCATGCAGTCAGAGATGAGCAGTTTCTGCAGCTGTGGTGATTTTAGCAGATCAAATAGAGCGTAACAATCTGTCAGGAGATACTGTTTTTACTCGTTTGGAGAATATTTTTTAAATGCATGTGATGACAATTGCTGTATAAGATGCTAATCATAAGATGATAACATTTACAACAGTTTGAGAGATATTGAGCACCAGAGGCCTGTAATACGAAGCCGGCTTACTTTTGATTGAGCTGTATCACTGCAGCAACAGCTGAACTACTAACCTGCTCCGAAACAGATGCCTGTGATACTACACAGTGGGATTAATTCAGCCCAGAAATAAATCCAATCTCTGGATTGATTCAGACAAACATTGAGGAACTGAGATAAGCTGTACTACAAAGCTGGTTATGGTTAATGACTTCCATTACTATAGTAATGTATTATGTTTTGTTGCATTGATGAAGCTAATAAAGAAATCATTCATCCATTTTCTACCGCTTATTCCCAAACGAGGTCGCGGGGGGCTGGAGCCAATCCCAGCAGCCAAAGGGCGAGAGGCGGGGTACACTCTGGACAGGTCGCCAGCCTCTTGTACGTAAACGCGCATCCATTTTCAGTGGAAAGGTCTGGGTTAAGTTAGTGAGTTGGTAACCAGCTTTGTTGTATAACTTATCCCAGTTGCTCAATGTTTGGCTGAGTCAATCCAGAGAATGGAGATAAGTTTGGGATGAGTTAATCCCGCTTTGTAACGCAGGCCTCCGGACAATTCAGCACTAGTTATGACACATGTCAATCTGTATGTTTCAATCGATACAGCAAGTGCAGCTGCTTATGCCTTAGTGAATAAGCAGCCAATCACTTTACTGGTTCCGCCTTGTCTGCTTTGATTGACAGAGCAAGTCATCATGAAACAAATACACAATTGTGGAAAATGTTATTATGAAATAAAACGTTGCCTTTTTTCATGATTTAATTGTCGTATATTTATTTCAAAATGTAGTATTTCACTATTTCATGGTCAGATATTTATTTCAAAATGTTTAAGGGAGTTTTTTTTCGTGTGTAGATTGTTTTTACTTGTGTGACATTTATTTAAAATGTTTTGGGAATCACTGTGAATGGACCTACACTATCAAGTCCTCAGGAATATCAGGCTTAGTTTTTCTACCAGCAGTGCTAACTACTGTAGCTTCCAATACACTAATAGCACAAAGCTGAGAAAAATAACAAACAAAATACTTAGCAGTCATGCAATAATTCAACCAAGAAAACCTTTATCAGTCACAGCTGATTGACTGGTTCCTCCAGTTATTGACCAGTTGCATGGATTTCCTCCATTCTATGGACACGCTTCAATATAAACGAGACACTTTTACAAGTGACTTAATTGCGTGAACTCATTTCTCTTATTAAGGCTTTGTGGAGGTGTAACATAGAGAGCACTTAATGACCTCCGAAGTATCCCTTGTCAGCAGTTTAAACCATTTCATTACACTGCACTTTAGGCTACACACAGTCAACGCATGACAATCATCATTAGTCTTTTTAGCATGCGCTCTGTGTTTGACAGCAGCTCTCCAGTCATGGATTTTAGTTCCAGCTGAAGTATAACTAAATATATCATGTGGCACATTCAGTCTTTCTGCCAATATACTTGTTTTTGTTGGCTAAAACCTTGATCCCCACTTTGTGTGTCTATTGAAAGATATGAGATTATTATGCAACGGTTGGACTTTGTTGTAATTATTTACTTATGAGACAAATGAATAAGACCAGGAGTGTGTTTTAACATATCTAGATGTTTTAAGTCAGCAAAGCTGCAAACAGTCAAAAGAGATTTTGCTCTTGGAATTGGACACGTGGGGGCACTATAAAGATCTGTAAATGGGGCATTTCATCTACTTAAAGGGTATAAAATGCTGGACTAATTGCACAGGGGAGCATAAGCTTTGATTTGGATGTGCAACTTGGTAACCTAATACAGTATTGACATTTTTAATCTGTGTTTGGTCAGCTAAATGCTTGCTTGTTGTTGCCTCGTCTGTTCTTTATCAGCTTATAATTCAGTGCAGCAGTAGGTGGTGGACAACCAACACTTATATCTAAATACATTTATGCGTTCATTTATGTAAAGGAATTTCTCATTTTCCTTTTTGCCTCAGCTCAAGTACCTTTTTTGTGAACATCACAAAAATGGGTATGTAAGTGTATTTGGGGTACAACTTTTCCAAAGCAGCGCAATGAGAAATCACAGCATTTCACTGATGAAGTTTAGACTATTGTCTAAAAGACCATAAGTGTGTTTATTTATGTAAAAAAATGTAATAAAATCATTAAATATAAGTGTCTCAGGAAGGTGCTCCAATTGCAAAAGGAATATTTTGGGAATTTTCTTTCCCATAAATCCTATCTTCCTTACTGGGAACGAGTTCCTGCTGCTTACATATTTCTATTGTTACTTTCTATAGGAGAGGAAAAGAAGCAATACAAAAAAGGGTTATGTGTTTTCTTTCGATGTTCAGGAAGGTAATTACAGGGTGAGTCCAATTAAAAATGCTAGAATAAAAAAGAAGCTAATTACTTTTTGATAAAAAAGAAAACAATTTGAAGGTTTTATTTATCTGATTTTCACATTTATTGCCCAGTTTAAATCAGAAATCACTGATCTATTGGGCTTTCAAGAAATGACACTATCCTTCTTCATATCAAAGCCAAGCTGAACCCCAGAGGTCTCATTAGAGGAGGAGCAGAGTTTTTGACTGAGTAAAGGGATGAACTCCTTCAGAGGCCAGGGAGAACCACAAGAAAACCTGGCAGCAATTACATGCACATCTCACAGGAATTGAGTAGAGACAAGACAGAGATGAAAGTGGAAAAAGTAAAAGCCTATCTCCAGTTACCATAGACTTTAATAAGCTGACTGACCATTACCAGCTGAGATAAAGTTGGAACTGTTTTTACTGTGTTCATGTTGTTATGGTAATGTGCTGGCAGGTGATGTAGCAGCTTACATCATATGTTACACCAGGTCGTGTTTATGTCAATCTAAAATAAATAATGCCAAATATTCATCGTTTTTAGAGGCTCAGTTATGAGATTCCAGTGTGTCTCAATACCTTTTATGAACACATATTAAAGACTAAAGTTATTCATATCCATGAGTACATTTTAAATTGACTTTTGGCTGCAAATAATATAAATAAGTCAAGACACAAACAGCAAGACATCATAAAAACACAAGTTAAAGATAATTTATTTCCAACATATGCATGAATACAGGTATTCAAAACTATATTACCTTTATTAGTTATTGGTTTAGCCTGTTTTTTAAAAAAATAACATCAATATTTTTTATAGAAGTTTTCAATATGTTTCTAAAGTCTTTGTTTATATTCTTTGATTTTTTCGCGACTCCAGTTATAAAGTCATTTTCTGGATTCGTATTTTTAAAACATTGAAATGTTTTTTTTCAAAAGAATTTTTTCTCACTATGGTTTTGGATCATTTTTCTATTGAAAGATCATTACCTGCCTTTAAAGATCACCTGATGAGCCTATAAAATCAAAACTGTTATGTAAAGACGACATTTGTTTCTATGAAGCTGTCTGACTCATGGGCATCAATAATATAATAATATCAATACATAAACAGTAAATAAACTAATTCTGGTATTTTTCTTCAACAGTCTTTGAACAGTCACTGAATTAGGGTTACTTCTAGTTAACTGGTTGGCTGACCTTTTTGTAAAAAGCTGGACTGCCTATTGAGATAGTGGCTTGTGAATTTCCTTAGAACTGGACAACTTAGAAGATTACTCATTCATATTCATATTCAAGGCTGTCTGGTAAAGGTCTTGACCCCTTGGCCTTACAACATGACAATTACCAGAAGCACCAGTTAAATAAAGGCATTATTGATAAATAACAATACCTACCAGCCAGAGGCTTAAAATGAATCCAGTCAAGAATTTTTAAATAGATGGAAAAATCAGAGTGATTAAAAAGAAACAGTACCAATAGCAAAACCTGAAGATCTTCACAGACGAGGAAGATTCAAAGATTCCAGAAGAAATGGAAATTTACTTTTGCTGTAATGAGAAACAATTAATTCATGTGATCATACTCCTTCTGGTAAACTGGTAAATAAAATGTAATTTAGGTCTTTACTGTGTAGACGATAAACAACTGAATGATTGATGCAAGAAATCATCCATTTAATTATGTTCATTAAGGATCTGAGTAACTCTCATTTTCACTTTCTTTTTCATTCAAGGATTTGCTCATGCAAATTTTTAAAATTTGAATTAAGTTACAATGTGTGTGACATTTTTCAAACAAAGCAAAAGAAAAATAACCACAAAAAAGCTCAGCGGCAAACCATATAGGAGCTTATATCCAATATGCTGCATGGACAGTTTATTAGATCAAATAGACAAAACATTCAAGTTTAAACTACGTTTTCCACTAGCAGCAATGTGGATTTTAAAATCTAATGAAATAATCTCCGCTATTACATTGATTAAGTTAGAATATTTCCATCAGAAAACTTAAACTGCAGCAGTCATGCTCAACTTCCCATGACAGCTTGAAACACTAGACCACCGGAGAAAATCAGCTTTGCAAGCTGAGACATTCTGGTTTGGCTGTGATTGGAAATAGAAATCTGGCAGAAACAGAAAGACAGTACAAAACATTTGCAATCAGACTGTCACTCTAGTGGATGGGCAGCTTCTTTAGTGGAGGGAGACATCTTGTGGCCTCTCTAAAAGAAACTAACCTCCCAATGTCTGTAAAAGCAACACAGGCACTCAGTATGCAGCACAAGTTTTGCAAGGGAAGCCAGAAAAAATGTCTTTTTTTGCCAGGACAGGGTTATACTGTGAAACACCTCATGTAAAATTCATCAAAAGGGAGAAATATTAGCATGCACTTTGTCAGAAAATTGTATAATTAAAACAAAGTTCTGAAGGAGTGTGCCCATAGAGCATATTTTAATGGCCATAAAATTATTTATAAAACCTTCATTTTCATTCTGATGGATGTGCTGTATTTTTAAGTTGCTACAGCATGTTTGTCAGCTTCAGAAAAACAGAAATGTCCCATTATTCATTTAAAAATCTCAAGTAATTGTGCATCTCTTGACACAACTGAAGCACAGCATCCTGCAGGCAGACTAGGTGAAGCGCAGATGCAATTTGTATCAATGAAAGCCAGATGCAGCAAACTTTACCTGCTGTCTTTCTCCCTTGTTCATTCCAGGTAGGATAAACAGGAAAAAAAAAGCTTACGCTGTCACTCAAGCTTTCAGTATGCAGTCTGCAGTCATACGCTGATAAACTCACTCCTAAAATTTCCACCGTGGTACTTTTCATTGCAGGTGCTTTTTTCCCCCCAGCATGTTCCTATCTTATTTACTCAGCTGGAAGCTCTTGATATCCATTTTGGCTACACACCCAGAAAATAAGCAAAGGAAAATGTGGATGAAGCCTAAAAGTGTAATAAAAGAAAAATCCTCTAGTTCTACATCATGTGAATTTACAGCACACATTAAAGAAACATCTGCACTGATAAAATGAAGATCTCAGTTTCAACCATTCTATAAATAAAATTACATAAACCTAATTTATAAAATTATAAAATAATTTATTTTATACTTCACATTTGGATGCAACATTAGAACTGAGAAAAAACACTTTCTCAACACAAAAACATGGAGCCAAGGAGTGAAGTATATGCACAACCTGGAGGCCATTAATTTAAAGAAAAGCAAATACATGCATCACAATTTGAGAAAAACATGTGGTACAATATATTATTTAGATCTATAAAGACATAATTCCATTTAAAACATTTCCCTAGTAAAACAAAGGTTAAAAAAGTAAAAAAAAAACATGTTAGTTATTTCAGTTCCATTATTGTTCAGACATCCTGACGCCTGAAGGCAGGTAATCTATATTGCGGCGGAGTATAATAGCTCTATTGGTTTTGGACTCAGTCAGACCCTTGTCCGGTGTTTCCACTTAACAAGCTAATTAACTTAAGAGGTTCTGTCAACTGGCACCTTTAATGTTTGCCTATCTGCTGCCTGATGTGCTAGTCAGCAAAACGCATCCTGTCACAGCATTCCTTCAATTCCTTCAGTAGTCTTCCTCGGTGCCATTGATTTCATTGCCTATGCTGCACTTTGAGTAACAGTGACTCCCGAGCTGGTCTTTACTGACACTGAGCAATAGAACAAACACAAGAGATATTTATTATCAGACCTGTCATCTACACTCATGGCCTTGGATTTGTTTATTTGATTGTTTACACTGTGGAGCTTTATTTTATCTGTCTAACTCTCTTTACGTGCTCTCGGCATCGCTGTCATTTTGTGCTCTTTCACACCTCTCTCCTTCTACAGCTCTAACGCTTCAAGTTGTGCATCATGAATCTGGCCCAGCAACAAAGCGGACTGACTCACAATGATGGTCATAAGCTCAGTCCCAGTCCCAGTCCCACCTCAATCTAAGCACAAAATAGCCTCCACTTCTTTTTTCTCACCCCACGTCTCTTTCGCTTCAGTTTTTATTCCTAATGCTTTTCTTTACCTTTAGTTCATCTTGTAACTCCTGACATTTTTCTTGTCTCCTAAAAAAAACTATTTTCTGCTCTTCTCTGCAGCCAGATCCCTCGTTTCTAAATATGTCTGACACTCAATTCTGGTTTCTGCTTTCTCTATTCACTTTCTCTTTTTTTTCTGTGACCTCTAACACTAACTTCAGCATTCAAACTATATTGCAGTAAATCAGGTAAAACACTATAGCCTGGTTTGGCAAACCATGACATTTACAAAAACCACAAACACCATGCCAGAAAGATATATCATAAAGGTGTTTAAAAGTTCTTTGGTTTCAACGCAATCGTCATTAATAGAATAAAGGTGTAGGAGTTTCTTTGCAGCAGCACAAGCTAACTAAAGTGCTGAGTTACTGATCCATTGAAATGATATTACAGTGAGCATCCTGCAAATACAGACTGATAGATGATTTATTTAGTGAGAGCCAGTCATGTGGGTTTAATCCACACCAATGGTTTGGGGTGTGTTGGGGTGCTTACACCTCATTGGATTAATGAGGTAATCAATCACACTCCAGTTCACAGACAGCCTGCAAAGCTCCAAGATGGATGCAGGAGATTTATTTGATAACAAAATAAAGCCTCCTCCAAGAAAGCCATTTAGCGGTACAGAATTCCAAAAATTTCTCTTAGATGTATGATAAAAGGGACAAGAATTCTTGCAAAATTAAAAAGAAAAAAAAAACTTAATCTGAATAAACTTCATTACTACAGACTGGATATAAAATAATCATAATAATTTAAATGTGTTACTTTGATGAGAGAATGTAAAATTGTACTAAAACTGTGTAAATGGACAACAGCTAAAAAGTGCAGATTTAGCTCTCTATACATACGCTTTCCCTTTATAAAGCTCCCGTTCAATTATAATGATTGTGACACTATAACCATACCCACAATCTTATTTTCATGATATATACAATATATTAAGTAGGTTAAGAACAAACTATCCTTAATGGGTAAAAATTGAATTGTTGTAAAACAAATAACTGAAAAAGCTCATCAGCACATTTGTGCATGCATGAGTTATGTAAGCCTTTGTCAAACTAGGACATAAAAACAGCATACATGCAGAAACAAAAATACTTCCAAAAGTTGCTAATAATTAATATGGTGAGCCCTGGTGCAGCTAAGGTGAAGGGGTATCAAATGGAAAGGGCAAGACTCATAATTTGAATGCTCTGTTGTTGTCCTGCTACACCCAAATACATATGGGTAATAAGTAAACTCTTCTAGTAGCAAAGACATTTCTGGGATTTGATAACATGAATTTCCTTGTGAGGAAAAGTTAATATGCAAATGTTTTCTAGACCTTGTGTGAGTCATATTGCAGTGACGTTGCTGAATTACAGGATGAATATAATCCCAGTTTTGTCCTACCTCTGAGCCTCCCACAGTAAGATCAGCAGGCCAGGGGGAGACGAGGAGGGGGGAATCTTTCAGGCTGCTCCATGAATCTTTAATCACTCCCCTCTATACTTAGCCCCTCAGTGCATCTCCAGTTTCTGACATTTATCAGAAATTTGCCCTTTGAATCTTGTGGATGTGAAAAACTCAAGGTCACTGCACCAACCATAAGAAAATCTGCTATTTTATGTGTAGAAAGATAACTTTAATCCAGATGGGTTCTTATTGTTAATGTCTTTGGTTTGGATACAAAGTCAAACCTCATCACACATTTTTTAAACACTGTTTCACACTAATAACAGTACAACCATTTAGAACAGTAATTAATCTAAATGATTCAGTTTTAAAACTCGTTCTCAAACAATGCTGCACGACCCATCTTCATGCCAGGCTTTCATCATGTAAATCAATTACCCATTTCATCGAAATATAATCTGTCCTCTGTCTCTGCAGTAGGACTAATACGTTCCACTCACATTTTGCTGATATGATTTTATCATTTTGTTAAAACCCTGAAAACGTACAGCCTCCAAAAAAAGGAAAAATAAATTATTACCCTATGATAACTATGACGATACCTTTTGTGGTAACATTGATTTGGTCTGATAATACCAGCCATTTATTAGTTAAACTTCATTTGGGGTATTAACAAATAACAACAATGCCATGTTGAATACCGTGCTGATCTAGAAAACAGCATATGTTTGATTCATAATGCATGATGCATGATGTCAGCAGAGATTAGTTGAACCATATGGCACCTCAGCAGTTTACATGTTTCTGAGGACTTGTTTTGAAGAGGTAACCTTAAAAAAAGACTTTTTACACAACTGAAGAATTGGACAAAATATGAAACCTGGCATCAGCTTAAAAACCCAGAAAATATATTGCTGCCTCTGGCACACGCTCTTGTAAACAGAGATAAAATGCTCTGTTATTAGTACTCCTCAAAAACTTTCCCTGTCGTACACCTCCATACCTATTGTCTCCCCTGGAGCTACTTTTTCTTTCCACAAACAAGTCATTAATCATTTCAGAAAGGCTGGATTATGTAAAAAAAAAAACTATTAGAAAGTGCCAAACATAATTTAAGATAAAGTGACGTTTGTCCGCCTGATAATTGATGTGAATATTCATCAAGAGAATGCTTATTTATTTCTCCAAGAATCCAACTTCTTACACATACCTGCTGTTATGTTTCCTGCTATAAACATAAATGGACTCATTCTTT
Source organism: Pseudomugil tenellus (assembly GCA_037177515.1). Taxonomy (NCBI): domain Eukaryota; kingdom Metazoa; phylum Chordata; class Actinopteri; order Atheriniformes; family Pseudomugilidae; genus Pseudomugil; species Pseudomugil tenellus. The sequence goes on along the minus strand of JBAMHX010000009.1, from coordinate 16,381,975 downwards.
TTCCTTTTACAGAGTGAGTTATTCACACTGGAGTTTTATAATGACTATTAAACAGCTCACAGTTGTTGGTGTTCTTGCCCCAGGCTTCTGGCTTATGAACAAATCTTGCTTTAAAGCTTGTTACTGAACATGCTATTCCTTTGCTCATTTAAGCTTTATAACACACTATTTATAATGTAAAAACATATTTGTCTAAATAACTAATAAATCTACATTTATCCTTTCTATAGATGCTGAAATATTAAAGAACTCTCACGGTTCAATGTGTGTGTTTTTTTTTAATAATTTTGACTCAGCTTTTACTGATTTTCCTCATAAACCCTCAGACGGATCCAAACTTACTGTTGTGAAGTTCTCCGGGCCGCAATCCTTGCCTCTATATTTACAGTCAAGCAACATTTCTTCTATGCTGTGGCTTGTCCTCTGCACAAACTCCAGCATGTTGAAGGTTTTGCTCGGGAAAAACTTGCTGTTGTCTGTGGGTTGCCCTAAAGCGGCCATGAAATCATCAAAATCATTCTGTTCAACTCCCAGCAGCCCAGCCATCCAGAAGATGTCATTCCTTGTGATCTGGGACTTCCGAAAGCTGTTGTAGTTGCACATAGTTATGGCTGGGAAATACATAACTGGACTGTCCATTTCATCCAGGATGGTGTTATAGGGGTACTGGTAATACTCAATCACACGGTCAGCAACTTGGAGCAGGAAGATGGAAAGTGAGGAACAGAAGGCTGCAGCCCAAAGCAAACGGCGCAAAGTCACTCCACCAGGCAGGAAGATGTGGCTCAAGCCATGGAGCGTACAGTTGGCCCCAAAAACTGTGATGTCTGATGGTGGACGAGGTGATTCTTCCTCTGGAGTTCCCATTTTCTCCAGAACAGTTCTCGAGCTCCTTCTTTAGTTGTGAATCTGCTTGTTTGATGGTGTGTTGCAGTATCGACTTCCTGAATACTGGATTGCACAAGAGGCAGAGCAAGACAGGGTCTGGTTTCTGTCTGCAGTTGGGACGTTGCAGTGAACTGAAGTATCAACCAATCCTCGTTGAGATGTTAGAGGGCACTTTGAATTTAAGAGATCTGGTTTCATTTGGGATGTAAGACTTGATCCAGCAGGCAGCAGTGCTGGACAGATCCCAGAGGGATGCAGCAGTCAGGAAACTATTAAAAGTGATGCATTTTCAGTCTTCAGCTGACCTATGGTAATAAAATCTTGTCTCTTTTGAAACCAACATTTTTTGCACCAGAGATTTCTAGACATACATCAGTCATTATGTGATTTCTTCCCTATATCATCCAGACAAATCACTCTTCCTTAAAACAATAACAAAAGCATCTGATATTATTCAACGGGTGACTTAAAACCCATAAAATAATATGAAAAATTGACATTTTATATTAGTAAAATGTCAGCAATCCATATTGTGCTAGTTATTCGTTAGCCACTGGAAATCTATACGCTGGAATAACACAGCAGTCCTTTTTATATAGACACTATAAAATATATTAGCAGGCCAGAGAATTACTCATTACTGCTGCCCAAGCATCTGAAGTCACTGACATAACAGTTTTTTTTTGGCTGCTGTCATTACTGCTACAATGATCATTTCTATTAGAGTCCTGAGATACTGTAAGTCAGACTTGAGAGTCAAACAAATACATTCACATAGCCTCACTATCTAAATGTTCACAAGGAAAAACACATTAGGCTCGAGTATATACTGACTGCTCAGGTTTGCGCCTATCGTCATCCCATAGCTTGCTGCAGCAGCCTCCCTATCATGTGTTTTGTAACAACATCAATTATTAATGTCCTCTCCTGCATACATATCAACTCATGGACAGAGGTGTATATTTGCGGAGTGCAAGCCTGTGGCTATTTCAGTTCATCCTGTTAAGAAATTGCCTGGACTGAAATTGATTATCTTAAAAAAGGTATTCAATAAAAACAGAGTTAATAAGTTTACTGATGTTGGTGCCTCAGCCACAGTACCCCTGGCCTGTCAATGATGACTTATAATATAGCTGGTTAACCCATCCACCCCGAATGCTCCAGCTTGCTTTGCCCAAACACCAATATCTCTTCATAATTTCCTCCATTTCCCTCCTCATATATCCTCTTCTTTTCATCATCTCAGTTTATTGTTACACTCTTTCATTCAGTGGCGCTCACTGAGTTTATGCTCAAAAACTCTGGCCCATGAATTTCATTTTAACTGCCTGTGTTGTGGTGTCTTCATGATATTTGCTCGCAGCATGCTAGAAATGACAGCTGATTTGCTCACCAAGACCTGAACGAAGATCTGGGTAATAATTGGTCATCTTTTCTTCCAGCAGATTCAAGTCTGTTTGTGTTCTTACACACCTGTTTTGGTCTATACCAAATCTTTGCTTGATGATCTGGGGGAATAATCTGACTCTTCAGCTGTAATCTATTTTACAATATTCCTCAGGTATCTTTAATTGCCGCTATACCAGTACTTTAGATTAAAAGGTGCCAACAGATTGTGATCAGATTGTCTCAATCAAACAGTAAAGGTTTGCACCATACATGTATAGTAAATGAATCAGACATTAAAACAGTGTTGATAACTAAAACGTATTGCATGGTATCTATGTAGTTTTATTATAAGGACCAGTCTCTTTAGAAATAAAGTAATCCCATCCTTTATTGATGTAAAAATATTGATTAGTACAGCTTAAACAGCTGTCTCCTAATCATTGATTTTGTCACTCAGTGTCTGGCTAAACATGCTGGAACTCTCACTCCATCATCTAAACTGTTACTTATGTCTGGCATTTATCTCTGGGGATTGACAGGCAACCTCCAGACTTCGCAGATATTTACTTCCAGTTGTGTCTTATAGATGTCTCTGAGTTTCATGATGTCTGCCAACCTAGAAATGGACTGCACCAAAATGATTAAATATCCATAAATATTCCAAAAAATGCAGCATTCCACTATGTCAAATATAGATCCAGTATCCAGAAGCAATATAATCATTTTGCTTGCTGTTGCACTTTCCCCAGATGTTATTAAGATTGCTCATGATTTGAGAAAACCCAATAAAGCCACGGATAAGCACACAGTGAGATACAGAACAGAAAATGTACACCACATTAACCTAATCTGCAGTGGTAATACTTTCATGCACACATTCAGAAAACATCATTTCAAAGGTGTAATGTACATTAGATATGACAAAAAAGTCGAATAGCAATAAAGGATATTCGAGTAAAATTCAGAGGAATGGACCAAGGAGGGACTGCACCCTCTGCTAGTGTGCTGAATTTAAATCAGCAGCTAAAAATGAAAATAGATTAAAAAAAAACAAAACATTTTATCAAAAGGAAATATTTCAGTTTAAAAATATTCTTCACTGTGATTTTTAGCACTGATGTTCTGAGTATTATCACCTGTAGCCAAAATGATATCTTCCCCAGCCATCACAAATGGCTGCCTATCTGTAATTACTCGGTGTACTATGGTTTAAGTGTAAGCCACAAAACAATCAATACTCTATGGAGCTTTTCCAGATGCTTTAAGTTAGATGCTTTGTATAATGTACTGCCAAGAAGACAAATCAGAAGCTCTATACATCAGACTTTGCTGTGGACTAAAACTATAGTGTAAGGAATCCAAGGCATCACTTAAGTAGCGTTAAAGTGACTGATATGGAAGAGAAAGTGTTCCTTCTCTGAGCCACTTCGCATCCTATCTGGCTGATTGCCAGGAGACGCATGAGACGGAAAATCCCGTGGTGGCGGTGTGCTGCTCAGTTTGAACGTCGACATGCCATGTAGAGCATGTCTATATGCTTAAATGCAGAGTTGCTGTCATGTGATTGGCTAATTATTGTGTTAACAGGCAGATGTACAGGTGTACCTTATGAAGGGTCAAGTGAGTGGGGTTAAATGAATGCAAAAAAAAAAAAAAATCATTTAACATGAAAGAAAAGGACGGATGCATTTTGCACCCCTTCATTCAGAAGCCTACAATCAGTAGGTGGGGTCAGTTTGGTTAAATCAATTTTTTATGTAATCTATGAGCTTAATTCCCAGGAAATATGTTTTAAATGAATGCCAGCATTAGTTTATGTCCCTGTGTTTTAATTAGCTTATTTGCATTTTTGTACATCATTATCTCAGTAAAACATATTGAGGAAAGAGTTGTTCAATGAATTAGTCAGCTCAGCACTTTAAAAATTGGCTCACGTTGTCTATTTTTTAATTTGGAAACATTTGAAAGTACCTCTCTATATTTGGAAAGGCATTCCATGACTTGAAATGTCATTGCAAAGACTGTTTTTTTCTTAGCTGCAAAGACCTGACTTCATTTGTCACCTCTGGTCTTCCTCTGAAGGAGGCTGAGATTCTTTTGTGATAGTAGTAGAACACGCACAGAGGAGCTAAAACCACTTTCACCTCCTTGTAAAATTTACCAAAAGTGCCTCAAGTGACATGCAGATCTGAACCGTGTTTTACACCCGCCCTGCAATGGTCCACCTGGTCTCATGTCCACACCGCTCCATCACCGCGTCCACCTCAGGTAAAACCTCTATCGTCATCCTCTCCATCCACTCTGATAATTGGAGACTCGATTGTGAGAAATGTCAGATTGAGCTCCATAGTTTGAAATGTGGCATCAGATCCATCAGGAATCATGGTGAAATGTATTCCAGGAGCCAGAGCAGGTGACATAGAGTCCTATTTGAAACTAAGGATAAACGTAAATACAGCCAGATTATTATTTATGTAGGAACAAATGACACCAGGATACGCCAGACAGAGGTTACGAAAGTAAATGTTGCCTCAGTGTGTGACTTTGCTAAAACCATGTTGGACACTGTAGTTTTCTAAGGACCCCTGCCAAACCTGACCAGTGATGAAATGTTTAGCCACATCTCATCTTTTAATCGCTGGCTGTCGAGCTGGTCTCCAGCACACAAAGTCAGCTTCATAGATAACTGGAAAACTTTCTGAGGAAAACCTGCTCTTATTAGAAGAGATGGCATTCATCCCACTATAGATGCAGCAGCTCTTATTTCCAGGAATATGTAGGATTCAATTTGTTATTTAAACCCATGACTACTTAGGAGTGAGACCAGGAAACAGAGCAGTATTGGAGTATGCATGTACGGGACTACTTTCCTGTAGTCTCTCAACTGCCGCCACCCTCCCCAATACCCATAATAACCATCTCTGTCCCCAGACCACCCAGAATAAATAAATCAAATAGCACATGTAGAATAAATCATGAAAACCTTTTAAATATT
>JBAMHX010000009.1:16346717-16357270 GCA_037177515.1 Pseudomugil tenellus | reverse complement strand
TCTGGTCCTGGTGCTTTATTGTTGGGCATATGCTGCAGAGCTTCATGTAGCTCATTGACTGAAATAGGTGAATCTAAAGCTGTTTTGTTTTCATCTTCTAATTTTGGAAGATTAATATTGCTAAAAAATTGATAAATATTCTCCTCTGTGATTCATATAGTGTTTTATAGAATTCTTTAAAAGTATTATCTAATGGCTGATATTTCATCCACATCTTTTACAGATGAGATTGTTGTTTTCTCCTTGTCTGTTTTTAGTTGATTAGCCAGATTTGTTGCCATGTTCAAATGTGTCTAAGCGAAATCTCTGCACAAGGAATTGTGTTTTTTTTAATCTATTATTTCATTAAGTTCTAGTTTAGCTTTCCTTATATCATTCAGTGTATGCTCTTCTGGGGATGGATAGTTTAATATACTGCATTTTGGGTGTACATTGTACTGTAAGCACATTTTTATTTAAAGCAGAATATTAAAGTCAATTATTGATATAATTAGCATATCAATTTGTTTTACTGAGGACAGAATATTATGCAACAGGTGTATTACATGATAAAGCTTATGAGTAAGCTTAAGACTGGGAGATAAATGAGATGATTGTATCACAAAATCCTAATAAGAACATTTGAACTCAGTGTACTCCCTTTTAGAGAAACCACTGAGTCACAAATCATTCAGTTGATGCAGACAAACAATCAATTCATCATTCCATCCAGATCTGCTCCTGTCAGCAGCAAGAAAACAGCCAGATTAGGTCTCTATGACAACCTGTGAAGTCTGTGTTATACAAAATTTCTTTTATTTGTTTTAAAATATCTCATTCAAATGAATGTCACATTCACTTGCTTTTATCTAGGAATGACTCATGCCAGCAAATTCAACAAAACACATCCATATGACAGCTGAGCTGAAGACTAAAAAATTATGGCTGTCATTTATTAATCTTCAAGGTTTGCTGCGTCTGTGAAAGAGGATTTGTCACCATGTGAGACAGTTGTGCATACTTGTAAAAAAAAAAAAAAAAAAACACAGAAAGTGTCTATCAGTTTTACAAGTGGTTACTAAGAAGTTTCTTTCACATCCAAATTTGAATTTACTTTAGGTTCACTTGTGTGAGAGATTACAGTAGGTCTGAGTGCTGCAGAGAGGCGATAGTCGTGGCAATGAAAGAACAGTTAACTTTCCTCACCTAACTGTCAAGCTGCCATAACCAAAGCACACAGGAGCCAAACAGGTCTGCCCAACTATGATAAATGCTCTTCAGGTAAATTTCCTGATGAAAGAAAACTAGGCAAATGCATTAGTAGTATACTTCAAAACTATACATGATTAGAAGAAGGTAATTATCTCTAGGTCACAACTTGTAAAGTAAGAGAGGAAGAAATGGAGAGGAGGAGGATCTGTTGTTGCATAACTTGAAATCTGAACTCATATTGCAGTTTAACCTACACAAAAGCATTCTATCAGTCCGTTGGATGCTTGGATCTTTGTTGTCACATCCCAATTACACCATTTGCTTATCTCACAGGATTGTGTCTGTCTCGTTATATACAAATGCAATGGTGACGAGTTCTGATGGATAAGAGGGGATGGCTTTGGTTTCAGGGCTGCAGCTTTTTAATTTGTGAAGGATCATTAAACTGTAGCAGGCTCTGCCTTAGCCCTTAGCTCTGGGGGATGGGGAATCAGATAGACAGTGCAAAAAGACACCTCTTCATCCATCTAGTTGCTGTTTCAAATCTCATAGCCAGCAGGGAGAAGACATTTTTCATGCATTAAGATGCAACATAAAACTCAGCTGTAGACTATAAGCTACATATGATGGGTCCAAGCACGAAAACTACCATTCTGTGTGAATTATGTGGCTTTGGAAATACATAAGGATACCGAGGGAGAATGGGTGAAGCACAATACATCCTGCACTTGTCATCCTATCCCACTCCTACACACAAGCAATGCGTGTGGGCATAGTGTCATGCTGGGTCCCCACTTACTGGTGCAGTCACTATATGAAGTAGATTCACATATGCAAATAGTGTACACAACCGATTCTGATCAAACACAAATACAGTGCAGATTGTTTCATTTACAGTTTAAAAAGAGCTTTTTTACATTTTTGCAGCAAAAATGTACCTAAGCATCTGTTCACCAAAGTTTCAGACATAAGACAAACAAAATACAGATAATGCTGAATGTTATTTTTATTTATGTATTTACACACACACACACCGACATACATACACGATCTATTTAACTTATCTAACTTTATCTAATTAACATATAGTTCTTGTCTCATAATGTTTACATAGGGGTAAATTTGCATTTCCCTTTTACCTCCAGCATTCTGGACAATAAATGCCGTGCAGCAGCCCACTCATATGGTACCGTTTGATGTGGTTCTAAAATCAATACCAAGGAAACAATACAATCAAATGCCCAAAGGCAAAGCGTTCTTTCTACTGAATGGTGTTTCTGTAGTGACTGCTGCAGGAGGCTGAATATAATCATAGCAAATCTAATACATCCCCTTGTCTTCCTGCATGACATTTTATTTTGACAAATAATGAAGATATTGTTTATTATATCTGGTGTCTCATTTAAAAATTGTGATAAAATCTGATCATATATGAGTTTTAAAACTACCACAGGTGTAAAACCTCTGTTAATAAACCCAGCAGGTTATTTATAGAAACATGTCCTTGACCAGCAGTATGTTGAAAATTTATCCCAGTTGTTTCTTCTCAACTGTGACAGAAAAGCAGAAACAAAATACTTTGCTGCCAGTCAAATAAGATGCAGATTCAAATGTCAACCACTGGATGTAAGTAGAGGTTGTAAAAAAAGATGCAGATAAATGGTTATGGTTCTGAAGAGTGTGAAGGGTGTAGATGCGAGAAGAGATAATGAACCTTTAAACAGAGGGTGCCTGACCAAGGTGGTATTCTTTCCTAATGAGGGAGAAAGTACAGGTTTTGACACATCTGTTGCTGAGGGAAATCCAGCCAGAATGCTGTTTTTTTCATAAAATTTTACACTTTCAAGGCTGTAAAAAAAAAGCTGTAATGATTTCAGATACAGAAATATTTCACTCTGACTTCATAATTAATTCAAGCTCATTTAGATATTCACAAAGAGGAAAGTTCCTTCTAGCTGATATCTCCATCAGTGAGAAATTGGGCAAGTTTTCATCACGTTAAAATTACATCAATTTTCATTGCAATTTTATATGCCATAAACTGGCTTTTCATTTGATCTTTTTAAATGTATAATGACATTCTCAATTCAACACACAATTGTTTAATGAGCATTTTATGTTGTCATCATTAAATGAATTTCTGTTAATAGTACCATAATAACCCCCTATACAGATGGATTCTATCATATTGGCACATAAAAATACAACTGAGCAGTGAGTAGTGGCCTGATAGTAGTCCACATCTCACAAAACCCTCAATTATGTGACTGTTAATTAAATATTCAGACTACAATATAAACTTGAACAGAAGTTCACAGAGTATCATGGCTAAAATGGTGGCTGATTCCAATTGAGTAATGGTCTTGATAGGAAAGTAGTTAAAGTAGCTATTGATCAGTATTATTGACAGTTGACAGTAGGTAGGAGGATTTGGCGGCATAGATAAGTTCCATCCATCCATTTCCTACTGCTTATTCCCGAACGGGGTCGCGGGGGGGCTGGAGTACACCCTGGACAGGTCGCCAGTCTATCACAGGGCCACACATATAGACAAACAACCACACACACTCACACACAAGGTCACACAAGGTCAATTTAGAGTCTCTAATCACCCTATCCCCAAGGTGCATGTCTTTGGACTGTAGGAGGAAGCCGGAGAACCCGGAGAGAACCCACGCTAACACGGGGAGAACATGCAAACTCCACACAGATAGGCCACTGCCCGAGCCGGGGATTGAACCGGCAACCTGCTTGCTGTGAGGCTACAGCGCTAACCACCTCGCCACCGTGCAGCCGGCACACACATCACATAACAATGAAACACTCAAAATAGTTAAATAATATTATATATTATTTTATTCAATGTACATAAAATATAATTTAATTCTGTTTCACAACACTAAAGTCTAAAGAATGCACACCTATGATATTGAAACAGTATAAATTAACTCATCGAAGTAGTTATCCATTATTTATGAGGGTAAGATGATCCAACATTGTGAATTGCCCTATTAATTACCTCATCCAAGTCTGAAAGTAGGATGTTTCAACACTACATCAATGAAAGTTTATATTATTAAACCTTTGCAATAATGAACAACTAATTAGTTTAATGTAGGCCTATGCTGCAAAGGAAATATTTATCTATGAAGTGTTTATTTCAGGAGGAACAGCTGACAAAATCCTAACAACATAGAGTCAGTTGTTTGACAGACTTAAGGGTAGCAATTTATGGTTTGTTACTGCATGATGATATTGTGTTTTTTTTAAATGTGCATAGAAGGCATAGGTGGATGAAATGTTAGAACAGGCTCCATTTATCAATTAAACTTTGAATTTATATCAAGATCCACTTTAATAATTCAATATTTGACCCATATCAAAGCACATTAAGTGCAGAATTATATTACTAGATTCTAAATAGGTTATTTACCTCTACTATTGAGGGAAATAAAATTTTGAAGACACTTAATATTGGATTCAACAAATATCAGCTGTTACATGACAGATTTAGCATTTAATTTATAAATGAAGTCAATCTGACATATTTTATACTTAAATAACTGTCTAAGGAGAAAATCAAGTAATAAAAAAACTTTAAAAATATGAGAGATATTTTCTGGATGGATCAAGTTTCCGCACAACACAAACGCTGAGTACAATGCTGAGGTTTCCATAATGAATTCGCCACTCAAAGAACTTCTACATCCACTCAAAGATGCAGTGTGGACTAACTGGCACATGTTTGCAGAAGTTTATCTTAGATAAAGTCTGCTAGAGGTAATAATCTGAGTTAATATTGCTCAACTATTCAACTCTAAAAAACATCTGCAGCAAAGTGTTATTGTGATTTACTACACTTTGTAAGGATGAGTCAGAATGACTTTAACCTGTCCTCAGACGGCATTACAACTCGGGTTCCTTCTATGTTATCAATGCACTGTTTTCTTAAATCAATTGTCTAAATTTATCAGTGGCTGACCAATAACTTTGCAACAAATATCACAATAACTCAGAGACGCATAATGTTATTTAAGTTATTACAAGATTTGGTGATTATATAAATGCAGATTAAATATACAAGCACACACAACTTGCAAATATTTCAACCGAGATGTTTTTTTTTTTATTCAATACAGAAAAAAATGTAGGAACTGATTCTACTTATGATGATTAAGTAGCACTATAAAACTATAGCACTATAAAAATAATTCATTCATTCAGTCGTTTTCCACACCGCTTAATATGATTCAGGGTCGCAAGTGTTAAATAATCATAGATGAAAATTATATTTGAAGTTACATTAATTAAAATATAAAGGCTGAATTGAATTGTTAATGGGCAGGCCTTGCCTACTGGGGCCCGCTGGAACTGGTTACACTGCACCTGCAACTAGGTCAAATCATAGACATGAGTCATCCTAATCCATTCAAAAAATAATTGCAAGTATCCACATTCATGTGGGTACCTCTTGTGGTTGTATGAGTTATTAATGTAAAAAAAACAAACAAAAAAAAAAACAACTTGTTTCACTGCTTTCACTACTGGGGACAACTATAACTTTATTTTCCATTATCTAAATTAAATTAAACAACAACCAAAATAAAGAATAAACAGACAAAAACAAAACATATACACAAAAGCCAATATTCAGGAAGTCCAGCCACTGTCTTGCTGCTACCGACCCCCACCTGTGAAAGATTCATATAATGTCTGTTTCCTCAGCACTGATGGGGCTATGACAGCCTAATGAGCCAACTAGGATGTGAAGACATATTAGCCCATATAAATGGGAGATATAACATCTAACTCTGCAATTAATTGAACATATCATAAAACAATCCAGTTATGCTGCTTGATTATGGAAAAAAATCAATCATGATAATACATTTCTAGAAATCACAGTCATATAAAATCCCCATGAAACAGACTTATTTAAGAAACCTTTAAAAAATTGGTAAATTATTGGCAAATTTATTGGTATTTGTTGACTTCCTCAGATCTAAATGTTCTAAATTTTCTGACATATTTTCATCTTAAAGAGAGAAGCTCATGGCACCAAAATCCTTTATTATCCTGCATTCATTTCAAAATCATAGCTGCTTGCACAGACCTTAAAATAATCTTTTTGTCAATGGAAAATGATGAACCACAGTACATATAGACAAAACCAAAGTTTACAACATATAACAAAATGAAAGTTGCAGCAGTTTTTTACAATGAGACAGCAGGCTCCGACTAGCGCCAAATGGTAAAACAGCACATTCTTCTCACTGCAAGAAGAATTGAGTGTAAAATCCTCCAGGCTATTGATAAAAACAAATGTATTGTTCTTTGTTCACTGTGCCATTTTACTGTATTTTTAAAATAAATAGTTACATGTACAGGTGCACAGCAATAGAATATTATCACACAGAAATGGCATTGTATGTATTGTATGTATTGTATGCATTATATGTATGTATTGCATGCATGGAATTAAGTATAAATCTCAATGTTAGCAGAATTCTTAAATTGGATTACTTTTATTTATTTTTTATTAACCTGTCAGGCTTTGAGCAATTATAAGCCTGTTTTTATCTTTGTATCCCTTCATAACATCCGCTACTGTAAAATATTCCAGTAGAGACCTCAGTCAGCCGATGCAGGAACAGAAAACTTTTACCCCCCCACTTCCTCCATACCTTATTACTTTACGGTCTGTATGACAGTGATGTTTGTGTGCTTTTGAAGGTCTTGGATATTGCCAGCATAAAACATAAACTTCCAGAGCATATTGCATTTACTTCACATTGTTTTTAGTAAAGCATCTCTATGTCATTTGCTTGCTTGACTCTTATCTGCCTTTATCAGTCAGTGTGTTTCTCAGAGGCTCTGAAATAATTCTCTGCACCGCCAGTTCTGTCTGAAGCAAAAAAAGGTTAATACAATAGCCAAGGAAGACAGGAATTCTCACTTAATCCATTGAAGATGTAAAGTTAAGATAATCACCTGATAAAGAAGATTGTGGTTTATGTAAATCCCAGGAATGAGTTGATAATCTAGTAAATCCTCTCTGGAGTGCTATAGATGTTATGGTATTCATAGGAAATGAGAAGTAAGAAAGAAACAAGCAACTGAGGATAAAAAAGTATTTTAATCAGGAATAATTGGGGCAGTAATAAAAATGTGAATTTCAAAATCTGCTGAATCCGTCTAATGTTCATTCAATAATGAGCTCCAGAGGACCTATTTAATGAGTGCTTTTTCCCAGCGCAACTGCAATAATTTGACCTTTCCATGTAGCTAATAAATGCATATTAATTAATACTAATCAGTATAGACCCTTGCATAAATGAATAAAACTTCAATGTCAGCTGTTACACAGTCATTATTTCAGCAGCACCACAGAGGTAATACATCTTATTATCAATTACCTGATTCCAAGAACAATATTCAATAGTTTATTTTCTATATCTGCATTCGGTTAAGAGACCAAAACTAAGGATAAGAATTCATGTTTTTTTTAGAATGAAAAAGCAGATCATTATGTGGTACATTGGTGTGTGAAGGTATTATTTTCATATGCAGGAGTTGTTGTTTTTTTTTTTATTATGTAAAGCATTTTGTGTTTCTGGTTGCATGAAAAGTAGTTTGTAGAAATAAAGTTTGGTTTGACTGAACTTGATTATGAGGCAAGTTTCCTCCTGTCTTGTCAACTATCTCATTGTTTGCGATTGAAGGTAATGCAAAAATTCATATCATGCATCTCATATCATGCATCCATTTGTTGTTTTCAAGACAAAGCAGTGGTTCAATGTGGTTTTTATACATTAAATTGTAAAATGCTACTTTTTTGCAACATAAAAAGACTGTTTTGGTTGTATTCTTCCTGGCTTACACAAGACAATATTAGTTTTGAGTTATGTCTACAGAAACAATTGATTTTTTTTTGTTTCATTTGTTTATTTTTCTCATTGTTCAAAAACTCAAAAAACTGTCCTTTTGTATAAATTATTTACTATGAAACTACTCATCATCCAGCTACAGAAAATCCTTCTATCACTATCAATAAAATAATAAAATATAAAAATATACTAAAAAATAAACCTTTAAGAGAAATATATGTTAGATTTAATGCGAAAAAATATAGTTTGTAAACTGTATCTAATAGCTTTGATGCTTTATCCAGAGAGGATGAAATTACAGAAGCAACTTCGCAACCAGACATATGACTTATTGGAGGAACTATCAAAACATAATTATTACATAATAAATATATTTTAAGTCAAAATCCCAAAGCAGTATGTTAGATAAAAGTGACTTTGTACTGGTTCACCACACAGTAACACACATTTTAAAGATTAGCCAACAGCCACAACACGAGAAGACAGAACTCTGCCATGTACACCTTTTATTGTAATAAGTAGTTGGACTTCTACCAACAGCAAAGAGCCGTGAGAAATCAACAGTGATGTGGTGCAACCGTGCATAATGATTCCTTAATTGCCAGCTGTTCTGAGGTATATGTGAGGTGAAGAGTTGCAGGACTCATAAGTTTTGTACAATGTTACTGGTGTCTGGATGATTTATGCATCTGACAATTAAAATGAACACAATAAAAGGAAACAATTTAGTCAGTGAAGAAAGTAATCACATAATGAAGCTTTAGTTTCCACCACAGATTCTAATCAAGCTATGTAATACACATGTGCTGTATGTGGCTCTGGAAGGAAAATTTACAGCCAAGCCCAGATGCAAAAAGAAATCCCTCGTCAAAGCACAGCAGCATATGACCAATCAGCTCTTTTAGGAGATGACACGCAGTGAGCAGATCCACTCGTTTTCTGGGCTGATGAGGGGTGAATCATACAAGGTAGTCGCTAAAGCTGTCGACCAGAAGTCTCATGATAAGGTGTTTGACTTAAATTATGCTGAGGGGGAAAATATCAGTGTGGAGGAGGATGAGTCAATGCACTTTTCAGGGTAATGAAGCTGCTGCATAAATACAGGTCTTGACATGCAAATGAAGATGATCGTGAACATTCAGTACAAATATATTCTGATATATTTTACTGTGGCGTCATGGATTCTCCGCCTTTTTGGAGACAAAAAAGAAACTTTTATAATTTACAGTGAGACGTTCTTGTTTCCAGCTCCACCGTTTTCCCCAGCTTATCACTGTAACAATATCAGGATTGGCAGAAGTAGCAGAAATAATGATCTTCTGCCACATATTCAATCTACGTTATGTCTGTCAGTTAAAGTTGATAGAGGTAATAATCATACTCTCTGCATAAGTATCAACAGATCACTTTACTTAGTTAAATCGTAAGCACTGTGGTGTTTCTTAGACATCCCTCATTAATGAAATGGTACAAAGTTTGTGTTTGCAGGCTCAAAAAACACTGGTTCCATGTGAATGAAACATCTTCTCTGTGTGTGGGCATGACCTTATTTAAATCACACTGGTTCTGAACAGTCAAAGTCTCTGTGACAAGTTATAATTAAAACCACAATTCAAAACTAGAAATACACTCAGAGAGCACAGACCTCTGCCAAACTTATTACTTGGGCTTATTTCAGGGTAATACATCTCCCAGCTCAGTCACACATAATCTTTGTCAGAGTGAAAAATAACAGAGAAAACCGGCCTGTAGGTGGCGTCAGCTGCCATCACATCTCACAATGTTAAAGAATACGTAAAATCCTTCCTGGATCCAGACAGTGATCCGGATCACCTCCAAAATTTTATCACTTCTTCATCTTCCCGTTCTAGATTCATGCAAATCCGCCCATAACTTTTTGAGTTTTGTTGTACACAGACAAATAAACAAAAGACAGACAAATGCCGACAATTACATAACCTCCTTGGTGGAGGTTAACATAATTAGGTTTTTTTTTTCTCCATTTCTGACAACTGCTGAATAAACAAAAGTTTCTTAATAACTATTTGCTGTTTCTTTCTGGAAAGTGATCTTTTAGGAAAATTGGACACAGAGGATGCAAATAGAAATCCCAGAGTGACTGATGTTTGCCTGAAGTCAAAATGTTTATCCTCCACCACTTGCATTAAATGCAGAAAATGTATGTGACGAAGCCTCGTCACTGACTGCCGTCCTCACTCGCGCTGCGCTCCACACACACACACACACGCATACACTCATACTTGTTTGGGAGGCCTTGAGAGGACATACGCGCGGGATTAAAGTCTGACAGCTCCGGTAAACTTCAATCCACCTTATTTGTAAGTTATTAAGGGTGCACACTTAATAATTTGCCAGGTGTTAAGTCTACATACCATCGTCTTTATGGCTGCACCGCGGGGGTTTGGTCCAAACCGAGGAGAAGTTGAAACAGCTGTTAAAAAGCCTTCATGGGAA
>JBAMHX010000009.1:16299967-16339358 GCA_037177515.1 Pseudomugil tenellus | reverse complement strand
CTCTCTCTCTCTCTCTCTCTCTCTCTCTCTCTCTCTCTCTCTCTCTCTCTCTCTCTCTCTCTCTCTCTCTCTCTCATGTAGATGTTAAACAGAAGAGATGTAACATGTAACTCGTTACATGTTACTCGTAACTCCGCATGTAACTCGTTTGCTCAGATCTGAAGTTACCTTTTGACACAAAATACTTCCTGTTCTGAAAGTATGTTTTGAACCAATTGAGTACAAAACCAGAGAGGCCCATTCAGCGCTCCAGTTTTTAGAGTAAAATATTGTGGTCTACTGTATCAAATGCAGCACTGAGATCCAATAAAACTAAGACAGTAATTTTTCCATCATCTGTATGTAAACGTATGTCATTAATGACTTTGGTGAGAGCAGTCTCAGTGCTGTGGTCTAAAACCTGACTGGAAGACATCATAGCAGTTGTTTTTTTTCTAGAAAATCATTCATATAATACATATACTCATACATTCATATAATACATATACACATATATCCAGGTTGTTTTTTGGTTTTTATCAAGAGTTGACTAGAATAATGTCCAACCCTCTTTAGTCTTTCCAGCTATTTAACAACATGGCAGTAATGTTCCATTCAGTTTGACATATGCTCTGGGTTTGTTATTGTTTTAAAACAGAATATTTTTACCAGTATTTGAATTTAAGACAGCTTAGATAAGAAGCAGAAGATTATGAGCATATTTACACCAAAAGTCTGTCAATGCACATGCAGCAAAATGACAAATGAAAGCTATTCAGAATGAGATGCAAGCTGTTTCATATTTAGCTGGGACATATTACTGCAACATTACAAATCCAGATATATTGTGCATTTTGGTAGTTATGTAGCTTAGTAAATTACATCAAAGCATTGAATATAGTGCAATGCCCTTTCAGCTGTTTGTAGGGATGTGTGGGAGTAATACAGTACTGTACCTGGGTATAGACATTATAACAGAGTCAGATGAATAATAATAGCAATTTGCCTAAATGTTATATTATTATGAAACTATTTCCTTGAAATTTGTTATACTTTTAACATGAGTTATCTTGTTCGGAACTGAGCTCATACCTAAACTGTAAACATTTAAGTTAAAGTACAATTCTAACCAGTGGTTGACACACTTGCACACAATAACACAGCCTCATAAAATAATTGAATGATATAATGACGGTGAAGGGCTGAATGCTACATCACTGCTCCTTTTCCTTTCTGCTATGACCAGACATGCTTCTATTTAACCCAAAGGAAAAAGGAAAAATGAAATTTGAAAAAAATGCTCTCTGATGCAAACTTAAAAGAGGATTTTAATATAAAATGCTGTAGATGTGACGTTTTCCATGGTGTGTGATATGATTTTTCTGTTACATTCATTTGTGTGTGGGAGGGTGTGTTGTGTATCTGTGTGCTTCATTGTGTGTATAAATGAGTGGGTGCATGCATGGGAATGCATTTCTGTGTGTCAGTGCAAGTCTGAGTGTAAACATTTATTTTCTCTCCCAGGTTTTGTCATCAGTGTGCACCAACTGAATCTAACTTTTCAACATCGTCTAAAGCAGCAAACAGGAAAAGAATCACGTAAACCGTGGCAGAGATCAATTCTCTAATTTCCCTTCCTTTGTTCCCTTGAGTACTATTTCTACTCTGAAACAGACTAGTTGGCCTTGTGCACTATGAAACTTTACCACGGCAAACTTTATAGTATCATCAGGAGTATAATTAATTGTGGGATGGCTATTAATTAATGTAGCCATCTCTGAGTTATTAACACAGATCTCTGCTAGGCAGAAAACACTCATCTGTGTGGAAAGATTGCCTTTTAATTGCAATAAAGTCCTGAGAAAATGATGGATCAATGACATGACATCAGGAATGGCAATACAATGTAAGAATTTATGCAGCCTTTTTATTTCCAATATTATGAATAACTTTAGTCATTGGGTAAATCAGTCATATTTTTCTGTAAAACAAACTTAACACTCATTGCGTCCAATAACAAATGGAAATGTTTGTGGGTTTAGCAGTTTGGCAAATATTTTAAAAGCATTTGTGAATATGCATTTCATCACAGAGTTTAGTAATGCTGGATTAAAATTTATTAAATCGTTTCTCACAAATCATCTACCAATGAGTTATTTAGTCATTGTTATGCATGATGTGTATGATGCATGTCTATGGAGCTATGCTGCCTTCCTGTGCTATGGAAAAGATTACATTTCCCACTTGTAATTAGGAAATTACGAGTTGTTCTGTTCAAGTGCTGTAATTAAATAAAAAAAGGCAGAAAGAAACTTTATGATATGCTGCTATATGGTTAAAACAGTCCTGGACGTAAATTTACAAGAGAAAAGTAGCTTACAGTTTGTTGACTAACTGCTAACTGCTGCTAGTATCTGCTTTGCTAGGTTATTACAAAGAATAACAGCATTTTTATTGGACACGAAGTGGGATATGCATAAGTTGTTTACGCAACATGATTAAGCAGAGAGCTAACACAAGTAAAAACATTTAGTCTGCACTTTTTTTTTTTTACCACCCACAATTTCTTTGCTGCCCTCCACCATTTTGGAAAGGTTTAATCCGACCTCTCCTCGGCAACTCGGGTATGAAAATAATTTTTGAGTTCTCCAGTCAGCATTACGACGAAAGGGGATGTTCATGTGCAATTTTGACCTTGGCAAGTGGTATTTTCCATAATTCCCATACCACATGAAGAATGCATTGTATTTGTCTTTTTATTCAATGCAAGAAAAAATATTATCTGAGAGGGAAAAAAGTTTTTTAAGGAAAAATAATTATATTTTATAGTAATTCTTTTCACAATGATAGCAAAAAATATTTGTGATTTAAAAAAGTTTTCAGATAAAGTAATCTGTTATAAAATATTTAAAAAAATAATTTGATGTTGTTAGAATATATTTTTCTTAGAAAAAATATTTAGAAACATTTTTTTTACACAAATAATTATTTGCTGTCAGAATCAAAACTTCTAATGTAAATCAAATTTCTTATCTCTCCAAACTTTTTTGTTCTCTCTCTCAAAATCAAAGTTTTTGCTAACATTTTAAGATTTTTCTATCGATGCGAAAATTGTGCAAAAGGGTCATGCTGCTATTAGTCCTTCTCAACCAAACTGACAGCTGGATGGGGAACATTTTTGCATGGTGATCAAGTCTTTCTCATTACAGCAACCTGTTAAAACCATGTTGCACAGCTTCAAGTGTGACTTTGTTAATGTCCCTATCACGACAAAACCGATGTAACATGTAAAGGCTGACACCAGTACTTTAGGCTACTCTTTGCAGGTTCGATCACGGCAAACACATACATTAGTATAAGAAGGCATGTGCAGCAAGGTGTAAGCCTTATATCTTTTTTACACCATGCATTCAGGCTACTTTAGATCCTAGACTGATACGATGAGATAAAACACAAAGCAAAGATGCATTTATAACATAGAGAGCACAAATTTCTAATTCTCAATATACTAGCCATTTGCTGTTTAGACATATACTAAACACACACCAACAACAATTTGTGCAATTTACCATTCACAAAATTTATTTCAAATAACCGAATATGCAACTAATCTTATCAGACCTGTTTTTATTTCACTTGTACTGCCATAAATAGCTGCAGCTGTGGGGAATTGTTGTGTGCAAGGTTGACTGCTGTGGTATTGTTGATGAGTCTTTACTCACAGCCTCTCTCTCTTATTCCTCTCCTTTGCTCTGAGCTAGCAGAGCTGAAAACATCTATTACTTCGTGACATCAATTCATTTGTTCTGATCATGATTTCAGAGCTTACTGAAATTACTCTTTGCTGTTATTTCATTGCCAGGTAAACTAGCTTTTATATTCTGAATAAATATGCCCATCCTCAAATATGAGAGTGCACATAAGATGAATATCAAAGGAGCATATGCATGATTGGCTGTCAATATTAATATTTGATTACTTAATCTGACTTATTTAGTATCATCATGGCCATATTTGTGGAAATATGAGTCTTAATCCCACGTTGTATTCCCTTCTCCAGGCACCAGAACAATTCATTGAGTTCCTCAGGATTCTGTACTTGGACCAATGTTTATTACGTTGTACAAGTGATATTATTTAATAAATGCTTCATAAGGCATAGATGGTGCACGCTTTAGATGAGCTCATGACATATATTTAATAAATGAGTAGTAAGTGCTTTGTATCTACCTACAGTAATGAATTCCTACATTATTAACTGCTTATAGGATGTTGATTGAAAAAGAAATTTGAAGGTTTTCATAACCTATTTACTAATAGATTTACTAACTGTTAGTGCATGCCTTAACACTGTAAGCACATATAAAGTTATAAGTATAAATCTAAATACATATTGAACAGTATGAAAATACAATAATTCCTACATTGTAGATTAGCTTTTTAATAAAGAGTAAAATGTATAAATGTATATGTATAAAAGGTTTTTATAACGTATCCTAATGAGTATTAATGTCAAAAATGTCTATAAATGATAAACCAAGGGTTTATTAAGTATTAATCAATTATCTTACAATTGATGAGTAAAACATGTACACCTGTGCTTATAAAACACAAACTAATGAGTAATAAAGTTATACAAATGCTTTATAAATGATTAATTCAGTATTTTTTAATGCTTAACCAATGCTTTATAGTCTGTAGTTAATATAAAGCGTTACTGTACATCATATTCATGTCTTTTGTCTGGAACAATCCCTTTGCTGCTTTCTTTATATGGCCTCACCAGAAAAAAAAAGTGTCTTTTTATGTTGTTCAGCCATGACAAACTTTCATTCGAAGAGGAAAAAATAACACAAAGCAGAGCCCTGTGTGTTGAAAGAAGAGGAGCTGTAAAGCAAAGCGCGTCAGGTCATGTCATCCATGAGAGACCAATCTGCTCCTGCAAAGTTCAAATGGCTGGATTCTGAAGAGGACATCTCCCTTGGAGCACCAACATACACATCAAGCACTGTCTCCAGAAATAATCCCTCATTATTTACATAGGCTAATGTTTGGGTCAAAAGTTGCACAATATCCCTTTATTCATATATCAGCATTTGTGTCTGACAAAACAAAGTGCTATCAACAACTTTTAATGCAAGTTTTTGCTGAACCATTGCCAGTTGATGGTTCATTAATAAAAGACATGCAACATGATGACACATGACCACACAGACTTGGATTATTATTTCATAATGGAAGCAGTTGAGCCAAAAACATCTTAGTTAGTTCAAGAAATGTCGTTCAAAACTTTGACAGGGTGTTGCCTGTGAAAATGTCTCACTACTATGGCAACATTGTTAGACAACATTATCACATTAAAAAGCAAATAAAGATTTTGGGAAAATAAAGCACTTCTTCAGTTATATCTGTTTGCAAGTGAATGTCCCATTTGGCTTTATCTGAACCTTCTACATCTCTAGAGTTGATTGATCGTCCTGTGTTATCTGCTAAAAGCTATTAAAGCCAACATAAGCTGCACAGAAACTAAACTCAATGATAGTCAGGCAACAACTCCCACAAATTAAATTACATCAGATTTTCTTTAAATTTGAAGGAAACAACTGTCAGAACGGTTAAACAATCCATTAAGCTATCAAACCCAACCCAATAGATCTTTGCAAAGGGAATCTGCTTCGGGTGTCAATCCTGTACCTTGAGGAGAAGACTAATGAAAAATTATGTTGTTTATCAAGCTTTCTTAAATTTCCTAGCAGAAGGGCAGCATAGTCTTTCTTTGTTCATGGTCTACTGAGCTCCAGCTAAAAATTTCACCATCTTAAAACCAAAACTGTCAGTGGTTTTGTGGACAAGATCACAAGGCACTCCTGTCACGAAAACTGAGCAAAAGAAAGATGATACAAGTGGTGGTGAAATTGGCTGCCACAAGAGACACCAATTTCCTGAAGTGTTTCAAACCACTGGTGTAGAATAAATACAGTAATACAAGAAGACAGCTGGAAAAAATTATTTAAAGAAATGCTTTATCTACAGACTGACTTTTTGGTGGCATCCCTGTGAATAAGTTGTCGTCATAGAAACTTTTTCAAGCATGTTTATTGTTTATGAGTTACACATCCTATTTTCTGAGTATCATTTATTTTCATATTAAGATAAATAAGATATTTATCTTAAAATAGATTTATTTATTAAGATAAATAAAAGGCAGATGGAGCTTTAAATTAGAAACACTTTATATTGTAACAGAACCTTAATGCATTTAGATGACACAATACGTTTAGATAAAGAAGCAGACAATCTGCAACTGCATGACTTTTTTGTGACTACTGCACTACCAATTCTGTATGTTTTAGTATTCAACACTGCTAGATTTTTTTTTTGTATTGTTAATGTTTTTTCTTTGACCACTTCATTAAAGAAGAAATAGTAGAATGTCCTGTGCTTTGGACCAGAATATTTTCACAAGTGAACAGAAAGTTGTTGAAACATTTTACAAAAAGGAAATGATAAATGTAACCAAGTGTGCACAGGCTGTACGAAAAATTAAAACACTGAAAATGGTTGTATTTTGTTAACATCACAAGGAGGATAGAGAACATACATGCAAATGATCCCAGCCTATAAGAGATCAGCAACCTTCTACAAACTGCTCTGTAACCTCTGCAGTCCTCATTATTTAAAGTATTTTTGGTTAAACTGGGAAAAAGTTAATATCATCTCCATTTATGTCAACACCGCGTGTTAATTATGATTTGCTGACGTAGATTTTCCAGTGAACTAACTTCCGGGCAAAGAGTATTTGTGCATGTGCCTGCCAGTCTGTTTGTCTATGTTTACTGCTCTCGTTCCACATCCATCTAACTTTTGACAGCAGCAGCTACCTGTCTCCCCACTGTGTTCATACATTATGACCTCATCTTGTAAGAAGCCCAAATGCAACTGCTTTGAGCTTGAAATCTGAAATAACTTGTTAAAAAATGCTGGATACATACACACACACAATTATAATGATGTTGGGTTTTTTTGTTTGTCTGTTTGTTTTGTGTGTGTGTACATAAGGCTCATCCTTCTAAAGGTGAAGCAGTGTAGAATTCTGCCAAACAGCCTTTGGGGAAAGTACCTAAAATGCTGCATTGTAGCTTCACAAAATACTCTGAAAAACAACTACGAGAATATTAAGTCGTTTTGATCAGATTTGATTCTAGATCTAAGTCGTTTTGTTTGAGTTTTTAAGAGTTTGAAGATTTCAGATTCACAGTCTTGGCTTGAGAGCTGCAACAGATGCAATCACTGAAGAGAAATTTATAATCTTTCACTGCATTAAATCTGATGGAGTCAAACAGGGGATATAAATTTCAGCCACTTATGGTCTAAATGTATCTAACTACTACATCGTGTCCAATGTTAAACTCAAATCCTCTAAAAGCTAAACTCAGTCACAAAAAGAAATGTTCTAATGAAAAAATGGGTGTGTAGAAGTCAGTTACTTACATTACTGCAATCTGTGTGTGAATACACAGAGCATCATGCAGTATAAGCAATAGACTTGACTTCAGCATGCATCTGTGCGTGGCAAAGTGGAAATTGAAGTCTTACAGATCCAAGTTATTTTGATAAAAGAGGCTTATGGGAAGCTAAATCCCTTTGCTCATAGATCAACGAGTGAGACAGTTTCAGCTCTCACCTTGGGGAATGCAGTGCTTGAATCGACAGCATTAATACGATTACTGTATCTGTGGAAATTGAGCAGATTGGAGATCTAATATTAAACCACTTGAGATGTAAACAAGTATTGAGTTTCCACCCAGGATTTATGTTTACAGCTACAAACACATGCACATATTAATAAAGGCTACACAATAATCATAGGATAAAAAACTAGTCACGAAAATCATTTGATCACAAATGTTTCTCTGTTCCAAAAAACACATTCTGAACTGTGTAGGATCAGAAGCAGCATGAAATCAAAATAAAAAGTCAGGTCACTGACTCAGAGTATGTCTCTGTTCTGTAAACAGAGCAAGCCCTCCAGTCAGGCTGAAAGAGTAGATACAACCATTACTACATCTGGGTGTGTCTCAATTTCACACAAATCCTTCCACTGCACCAAGCCAGAAAACAAGCTGTGTTAACTGCAGAAAAACTTTTGCTAAAGTGTCATTTTCATAAATCTTGTGACCACTCATGCATGACATACACAAACAAACAACTACTGTGTTCCCTAATCAGAAAAATCAGATTTTGTCTTGCTTTTTATACTTCATTTTACCACCCAGGTCACAAATATAGAGACTTGTGTAATTACATGTTCAGCAAGAGTCCACACTGCAATAGAGGAAGAAAGAAAAAGAAAGCTGCAGCAGCTCTGTACTGAGTCTGTTGGTGATTCATGAAGGAACAAAGGCACAATGCTGCTGCCTTGTCATTTGCTCACTCATGTTGCTCTCTGTCAAACGATGTTTGGGGACAATGACTGCATGCAGATTCACAGAGGTACACTAAGATTCTCACACCCACACGAGACTGTAAGGCTGATTTTAGCCTTGGCAGGGGCACGGATGGTTCAGTTATTGATTTCTGCAACAGCAGAAATGTGCTTGTGTTATTTGGAGATAATGTAAAAAATAATGATAAAAAGCATAATAAGAATAATGGGGCCTTGATAAAGATATGCAGTCATGACACTTCTGTGGAACTAGCATATTATTGTATGGACTACAGCCAAATTAAAAAAAAATCTATCCCTCAAGAATTACTGCAATTTGCTTAAAATGCAAGGCATACCTTCGTTAGCCAGTCAGTTACATAATTAATCAAGATAGTCTGCCTTTGGTTCTCAGATCTTTCTGAAGTTGGCTGTGAAGCTGATCATACAGGCTTTGTGAGGGATTACATGTAGTCTCTGGCTCCTGTGTAGGAAGCAGTGCTCTCTCGGAGGGTCCATCTCTAGTGGCATGTCACTCTGAGAAATATATTCCCCACATTGTTCTGCCACAACAAGAATGTGTGGATTCTAAAACCATAATGTAATCTATGCAGGAGCAGGTATGCAACATGACTCAATATTCCATCTATGTGATATTTGGCAGATCCAAATAAGAATACCATGATATTCCTCATCAAGCTATTCCCAAAACCTGCCATCATGACATGCAGCTAGATATTTAAAGTTAAACTCTTTGAAGCTAAGGTGAAAAAAATCAATTTTGATTCTTATCCACTATAGTTTTAAATCCATATAGATTACAGAAATTGATTTTGTTTGTTGTTAATGTTGTGGTTTTGTAATCACTGTGTTGACAGAATGACAAATGTGGGAAGGTATTATCAGAGCAGCTCGACACATACTGCAGTACCATGCACTGAGCTACCCTCATCTCTAAGTGTCTGATACCTTTATAAAAGAAAGGTAAGCATTTACCCGACATTTCCTGACATATCACCAGAGATTAACGTTAGCTAAGCAGAGTCACTTTTTCCTTTTACTGGGTGAATAAAAAGAATAAAAAGAGAGAAAACATAACTTAACAGTCTGTTTCATCTCAAAAGATTGGCACCAGCAGGTGTACGGGTTCACTAGGGTATTAGTATTGCAGTAGAGAAGATCTTCACAACTGCAATTATATAATAATAAAAACTAGCTTACAAAGTACTCATGTTTATCAAAAACTGTATATTTACCAGGGAGTTCTCTGTTATGCATGCAAGTTATAAAATAAACATTTTAGAGGTCTTAGTAATCATATTAAAAAATGACACTTTATTTGGAACAGTTCTGTATGCCCGACATTCACACCAACTACACAAACATGTGGCCATGTCCTTCAAATGCATGTTCAAAAATTATATTAGTTTATTTAAAGGAAAGGTAAGAGATCCTGAAAAAACCGTTCATGCAATCTACATTTTGAAAATATGTAACTCAAAAGTCCAAACCTCATTCTTCAGACTACCCCCCAAAGCAATACTTCCAAAATGTTTGTTCTCGAGGATTCACAAGCACTAGGAAGTACTGATTCGCTGTATAGCTAGTAAGGTCTAGCTGTTGATTCATTGCCTTTACAAGTGCTCCAAGTACAATGGCCAACTGGTGCAAACATGCTTCAAAAACACACAGCAGATACTAACAGAAATGCTAGTAGGATACTAACAGAAAAGCTAGTAGGAAAAGCTGTGAGTATAGGAGGAGCGGTGCAAATACAGTAATATAATGTACAAAAAGAAAAGAACTGCAAATACAGAAACAAGCTGCAACAATAGAAATTTGATGCAAAAACTAAAAAGCGCTGACGTCAACACTCTGGATACACCAATATTATCAAAGTTGCTCTGAACTTGCAGCTTTTCGAACTAGCGGGGTGTTTTTGTATATAAAGGACGTTTACGTGTTAACCACCATATCCAAGCCTCAGAAAGCGGATTTTGCAAAAAAGGGGCTTTCACAGGGGGTTAAGAGGAAAAGGGCAAAAATGGCAGCTGAGTTTGATAGAGATAACACCGTCCAAATTTTTTTAGAACTGGTTGCTTAAAATACTTAGATTGCATATTTCCACGCCTGTCATTTCACAGGTGACTAAAATGATTTGATTTTTGTAAGAGTATTTAATTAATTGGCTGCAATCTGGGTGTGAAAGGGATTTTAAGCAATATAGCAAAATATGCTAGTAGAAAACATCTCCAAACCCATCCTTAGACTTATTAAATGTCATAATTTCTGTCTACATATCTTTTAACCTGCTTCATAAAGCAGAAATAAACCCTATGCCACTTTTTTGCGCAGATAAATATTGAGTCTTTCTTCACATTTCATATTGTCAAAACAAGCCTGAACAATGTTATTGCAAACTGGAGATTTTCCTCAAAGCGGGCCTATTATGCAGAATGACTCATTTCTGAATGCTAGAATTTTTTTTCCATAATTGGAGGGTAATTATTTATGCATTCATGTGTAGGTGTCACTTTACTTTTCAAACTCTTGTGTATGGGTAGTAGAAGTACTAACTAAAGTTGTCAGATATTTTTAAAGCTATAGAAAGCACTCAATATTACCCTCTGGATATTTTCTAGGGCAGCTATAAGACATAATATAAAGACTGTACGTACTTGAACAAATTAAATGTGTAAATTACTGTCCAGCAATGGTAAAAGACATACACCAACCTTTGTATATATATGACTAGCTTTACTGCAATCATTTATATACTGACAGCTAAGAAAATAAACCAGGAATTGTATTACCAGATACTTTAGATCAGTAACTTTAAGGCAGACATTGATTAAATTAATTTGGATTCAATTAATATTTTCTGTTTTAAAAAAAATGCTAAGTGCATATACTCAGTTGCAGCTAAAGAAACCGGAGTTATTCTGCAGCTACGTGTTCACCTCTCCACTTATATTCCATTCTCAATTAGGACAGCAGGCAAATCACAAGTGCTAATTAACAGCATACTTTTAACATGCTACTGATAAAGGCAACATCCTTTGGGCAATGATGCTGTTTGATTTAGCCAAATGTTATGTCTGTTTAAATATCATGTACAATTGGTATTCAACAGTCACACATCCCTTAAAAGAGGTGAAAAATAGCAGGCGGAGGGGAGAAGGTTGGAGGGTACAGAGTTTTGACGTTTGCCGAATCAATGAGATAAACATATGGGCTCTGAATGTCAGAGTTTACATCTACAAGATTGAGGACTTAAATTTGGTCCCTAGCTTCTGCTCTCAGGGAAAATACCATTTAAAAAGGTCAGACTACGCCGTCCTCATACTGAATGATTAAATGTGCAGATCTCAGTGTGGCTCTGTCTTTTAAAATTAAAGCATGCAGCTAGTTTAAATAGCCTTGTCTTTGTTTAATAAAAACATCAATTTCTGGAAACCAGAGATTATTTCTGTATCGGCAAATGATCTCTCTGCCTTTATTCTCAATGCTGCATCTTGAGAAACAGACCTTTACATTATGTGCTGCATTCAAGTCAAGAATCTGTTTTTGGCTCATTTGATCCTGTAATTCAATTACACCTAAAGAAAGAAGATTAGTTAAACTGTTGGCTCTGATACTCATTTTTTCCAACAGGTTAGTACCAGGGTTCTTGCTGCGTTCTCACAGAACTACAGCTTTATAAGGAAACATAGCTGCCTTATGGATGAGTCGATGACAGAGATTAGACTTACAACATAGGACCAGGTGGCGTTACAGTAGGGGACACTTGGCAGGAGACTACTTTGTGAGACTGGAGGGTAGGAGAATGTTATCCTGCTGGCGGAGGGAGCTGTTTCTCACCCACTGCTATAAGCCAGGCTCCATTCTGCCAGAACATGCCTGTAGCATGTGGGACTTTCACCAAGTCTGAAAGGGAGAAGCTGGACTGCAAGACTTAGACAACACATTGACTTTAATTATATGACAACATTATTACTCAGAAAAATCAACTACATTTAAAAATTCCCACATAAAAAGTGGTTAATACAGGTTAATAATACTTGTAAAAAAGTTGGAAGGAATATTCATACATTTTCCTAGATATTCTTGTACTGGCGCCAATTATGTTTCGGTAAACCAAAAATTGTCTTTTAAATACCAAACATGTCAGAGAATGAGGCCTTACATAAACATGTTACTTTTCCCCTCTAATCAATTGTAATCTGCAGAAAAGAAAGGAAATTGGTGTGGTAGATGATATTTGGTGTGAGGCAGAAAGCACAGCTTTGAGTGAATTCCTATTTCCAAGGGTGAACTGTGACAAGCCAGAATGAAGATAAACATAGATTGGAACTAAATCAGAGGTTGTAGTAATTTAATTGAGCATTGCCCCCACCCAGGTATCCCCCTGAGGGGCTTTTTTTCCCCAGAGATAAAAGCTATTTTCAGACAAGGTGCCTCCCAATTACTAATGCTGGGGAAAAATCTATACAAGCACCTACTCACAACACATTTTTTTCCCTTTGGAGGAAACAACCACAGAAATTTATAAGTCTATTTCTTTTACTTAATGTCCTAAAAAAAAATCCCTGTTTTGAATCACTACCATTACTATTGGTTCCAAGATTCATGTGGGCAGATTCCCTTACTAATCTTGTAACATCTTCTGTGTTTGTGTTCCAGCTAATTTCATCACTTTTACTGTTTTAATAATGCATATGGAAGAGAAGATGATAGATGATAACAACTGATGAACTGTAATCACAGCATCTACAATTACTATGCTATGCAGAATGGTTCAAAAGTTACAGAATTCTGCACTAGTGTTTGTACACAAAGTGAAACGGAAAATAAACTCATGGTGAAATATCACTTGCCAACAGCTTCCAATTAGTGGTGCCAACTGACGACAATTATCAGACCCATAAAGAGTTCATTAGGATAATGAAACAGCTAAGGCTGATTCTCTATTCTGCATCTTAAACACTTGCATTAGCTTCACCACAAACAATTTAGGTTATAGAGCCAAAGCACAGACTTAATAGAAATGTGACCAGATAAAATGTTGTTAAAGAAAACACAGCCATTAACACATCTGAACCTAAAATGCTGCAGAATTCTGAGAGACTAAGAAGAAAAATCTTGAACTAAGCCAGTTTAAAGAGTGACACATGGTTTAGTTTTCCAATGTAGGGCTGCTAAAACATGCTACCAACCTCTTGAAATGTTGCAAGATTATGTTGCATCCTGTTTTGCCTATGTGTAACATGATCACATAGTTATACTTCATGCTGAGCAACAAACTATAGGAACAATTACATTGTTAGTGGAAAGCTGAAGCAGAGAGAGGTATCCAAGCTCTCTGACAGTATAATCACCTCGCAAAGGGTTACACTGCAAATAATAAGATATAAGGTATATTACTTTTTACTGAATAAAGTAATATTAATTAATAAAATATAATATATATAGATCCCAGGAATGAACAATGAGAAAAAAAACATTCATTCTTATACATGCCTGACTGATACCAAATGACCAATAAGTACTGGAAGCTATGGTACAATGCTCAGTATTTATGGAACATAAATTTTCCCTGCAATATGTAAATGAAGACATTACCCTCCAACCAAAGCCAAACTTATTGAAGTGTGACATATCTAAACTAACTTGATCCAAATTAAGAATGCATGACAATTTATAAATCTAAAGATTGCTTTGGGCAAATATCAGCTACTACATCTACAGCCCACCTCCTGGATTCATTATTCATAACACAAACATAAACAAAATGTACTTTTCAGAAATAATGTCACGATGAGCATTGCCTTCAAATGCTATCAATTTACTTCTTTAATTCTCCCACTGAGGATAAAACAAACAAGTTAGGAAAAAATACCCGTGGCAGTAGCAGTAGCCGGGCAGTTGACATATATTAAATGCAAATATGAAGCTGAAACATCAAAACAGCTAAAGTGATCTAACTCTGAACAATGAGGACATCTTAAGCTTGTGTGCTCAGGCTGAGGATGGACAGAGCTCTGAAACACACAGTGCTGACTTTGCTGATGGTCTTGGGGGAATGTGCTGGTCATAAGTTTAACCTGTTTTTCACTGGACGTCACAATACACGAAAACCTGATAACAAAAAGCCTGCTGGGGTTAAGCCAGGCCAGATGATGCAGATGCTCTCTCCTGATTGCACCAACAGGAAAACTTCTTTTGTGACAACACCCACTCTGCCTTCACTTGGGGAAGCTTCATTCTCATGCATTACCTGTGATGCAATTCTATTTTTAGAACTTGAGATCTGTTATCCCGTATGCTTATCTCCCCTGAAGGAGATGTAATTTATTCAAAGTCTTTCTGGCACCTCACTCTCTATACAACTGGGCAACATGCACTGCATTTCTAATTTCCAGCAGAAAAGCTGTGAGATTAGGTAAAAACCTGTAGATCTTTCACAAAGAAGAAAAGTCCTTGAATGTCATATTTTTGATTTTATTGTGATTAGTTTTTTCATCACCATGGTGACATAATCTGGTGTTCGTAAGTCTGTGGTTCCAACAAAACTATTTCAAAATATCTCTATCTCTATAGAAGTGTATCGGTCAACTAGTGAAATAGCTATGTGAAACAAAACTGCAGATTTTTTTTTTTTTATCATAATCCACCCCTTAAGTCAAAAACCTTCATGTTGACCATCAAGCTCTGAACCATTCAAAGCTGCACACAAACTGATCATCATCACTGAACTTCATTGACATTGTCTTTTTTTTAAAGTGAAAGTAATACATGTCATTTAAGTAATTTATAATTCGATTTATATCAATTCCTTGTCAGCTGATGGTTAAACTTTGATCCAACTACAGTGATGTTTGCTGTTCATCATTAAAATTAGATTTTGTCCCAACATCCTTGAATCAGTGTATTTCGTAATCTTTTGAGTACATTTAGCAAACAATATCACATCCCAGTCCACACACATGACATATGTGTTGCTTGGTTAAAAACAATCGTCATTATGTTACATCTATGTATCGGGCTATATTTTCTCTTCTGATACACAGACCAATATAAATGGCATCTACATAACATTTATTCTGTAACTTGGACCTATTTAAGACACTATACAGCTCATTAAAGGCTGGACTACATCACAGGCTTTCAAGTACAATTAACATTAAGGATTGTTAACAATATTATGATTACTGCAGAATTCAGAGTATTAAATCCTAATTAAGAATACAATTATAATAATTTGCAAACTGCAGCCAAGTTTGATCAATAAATAATCTCGACAAGCAATAGAATAAAATCTGAACAATGGGAAAAAGGCTGATCAGCATCTATGCACAATAGTTGTTAAAAGTTGTAAATATAACCCAAATAAATGCTTATTTTAAGATTCTTATATTCTAAAGAACAGAAATATTATTCCAAATATGTCACCATGTAAATCCATAATGGTTGTACTGTACACAGCTTGCTGGTATACAAGTGTTAATTACAGCATGACTAAGCCAGGGAAGATGATATCTGTACAAAAAAAAAATGGTTGAAAAGCAGCCTCTGGCAAGATACGCAAGGCAGTGTGAGTCACATTGTGTTCTGTCTATTCACAATGAGGTAAACATGTTGTCCTTATGTGCCAGTTGTAAACTGTTTGGAGGGTTTTTAGGGCAGAATTTTTTCTGATGTCTTCAATGCCAGAATCAGAGAGAACAAACAGACTGGAAAAAAGGAGGTTTGCTGGTGACAATCCTCACTAAAAGCAAATCCTTCAATGCTTGAACACAGGGTCATACAGTTTCTATGCTAAAGATTTAACACAAAGAAGCCAGTATGTGCAGAACCACCTCTGTTTTGCTAATTTGTCACATGACATGTGGACTTCAAGTACCATTAGACTTTCTGGTACCTGGCTGACAAATAGCTAAATGCAGCCAAAATCTGGAAAAAAAATCTCAGTATTAGATTTTATATGCTAGCTAGTATATATCTGGCATAATAAATTATTGTAATCAATAAAACAAATGGGAATTAATCACTTGATCACTAATTTGCAGCACTTACCATATATTCACAGTGATGGTTGTTATTTATCTCCGGCATGATGCGAGCTAAAGAGGTCGACTCATTAGCCTGTGTGAAATCAGCACCACCTCTCAGTGAAGAGTTTGAGACAGCACTCAGAAGCGGGGCAGATAATAAAGCATGGACAAGGCTATCTGCATTAATTTATATGCAGGCAGAGAGTGATCTGCCTCGGGTGTGTTTGGCCTGACTAAGCAGAGTGAGCGAGACATTGACTTGTCTGCAAAGTCTTCCCACGATCCACTGAAAAGAAACACATCTCCTACGGCTTTACACAGATGTATGAAGACTCTAATACGTGCATCCAACAAACCCTTTGCGTGATCCTCACTAGGCTTCAGAGATTCCATATGGCATCAGTGTGGTAACAGCAAAAAAAAGCGATTAACATCTGCAACATTATCAGAAGAGCGCATCTAGGGGAACATATAGCCTCAAACCGACCATCAGGGAAAGCTACTAGATCTACCAAAGCAGCAGTTTCTTAATAGCAATTAGGTTTTTAGTGTTGGGAGTTAAGTGCCTTCAAAAAGAAATGTTCAATTATGGCTCACATACAAAGGTTCTGATGGACTTTAATGCTAGATTTGGGACATATTTAAGGAAAACAGAGTTTAAAGAAAAAACAGAACATATACCTTAGTTTCACTGCTGTTTTTATTAAATGAAAAATGCAGTGCAACATTGTTTAAGTAGGTCACTTATTGCATCTTGGTACACATATATAACTGTAAAAAAACTCCACCACATTGCTTCATTATTTCCATCACAGAGTTAATGACATTATACTTAGGAACTTTCAAATGACACATTATTTTGGGTTTGAAGATTGAATCTTGTTGGGCAATGTGTGAATCAGCAATGGCGCTGATTTGTTATCCGGAAATGCAGAGGCAGAAACAGGACATGGGAGGGTACGAACTGAGCTGTGGAGTAGAGAGACTTTGAGATAAGCACAGTCACAGAAAATGCAAACTAGATGAGTCACCACTCCTCCTCACACATATCAGAACAACACAATTCAGGTAAGGTCATTACAATTATAGATAACAGAAGTCAGGGAATTCAGCACTGTGCTAAGTATGTAATTTAATTCACTCTATCGTAGGTTTGAAGATTTATTAATGCCCTCTGTATAACCCCTCAAGCTCAAATAATGTGTGTCTGTGTTGATACATTGTTTAATTCAGGTCACTTGCTTGATTATTACCAGGATTGCAAATTGTGAGAGCACATTTACAAAGTGCATATCTGACTGAACTATGAAACAAAATAATACCTACTTTTGACTGCGCTCCTTTAAAATCCACAGGTGGCAGTAATGCTTATATCAAATCCAGACACAAATAAAAACACTAGAATTCTGGTATAATCTACTAGTGTATCTAATGAGATATGCATGACAACAGACATCTCAACATGAACTTGAAGCAAAATTCCCAAATGGTATTTCAGTGTCAATGCTGCAGCACCTCAACAATACTAAAGCGCACACAAGAACAGAACACTTTTTTAAAAAAAAATGTCAAAATGTATTGTGATAATAGTGAAGTAATGATTTTATATAATCCAGTTACTTAGCTATAAACAGTATCAGTTGATTAAACTAAACTGGGATATGTCACAACAATAATGAAGATAAATCACCAAATACAGGAACCTTCTGTTGGATCGTTCAGGATTATAATACTAAAAGCCACAAAAATAATATAAAAATCAACAGTAGTTATTAAAAGAGATCATAACATTGTCACAAATAGTATAACTCTATAGGAATTAACACAAATCATTTACACTTAAACACAACCACAAAAGCCACACGTTATTCTATACACAAGACAGAAAACAAGAGATGGACACAGTAAAAGCAGCAGAGAATCAGAAGACTGAAAGTTTTCTTAACTTCTTTGCTCATCTCTGGCGGATCAATAACTGAATACCACAAGCAGAGGTAAGTTTAATCCACAAAACATCCAGGATGTCAGGGTGAACCTGCAATGCTGTCTGACAACTGTAGGAAATGTGCCATTACACCTGAAAGGCTGGTTAGATGAGTCTGGTAATTGTGCAGAGTGTGGAGTAATGCAATTTATTATAACAGCACAGGAGCAAGCCTCATAGATGACTGCCATGGCAACAGACGGCCCAGGGTAGCAAAGGGCCTGATTGCTTTTCAACTGACAATGAGAAGAGAAAAGCATTTAACATAAGCCAGGATGTCAACTTTTGATCCATTTAGGGAGCCATTGGTCAAAGATGTAAGGTCTAACAGAGATGGGTTATCCTTTTTGCTTAGAATGAACCAAAACAAAAAGTTTAAAATATGTGGGTGTAATGGTACAAGACTTTTCATCACATTAGTCATTGCAGAAAATTGGAGACAACTGTATTTCTTTGTTTTACATTTGTGGTAGGCATGCACGATGAAAATGTACCAAACAAATGTTTTTTCATTCGCAGTCTTACAAAATATAATCAAAATCTAACACAGTCAGTAGTTTCTCATGGTGCATTGAAGCAGACGAGAACAAACATATATGATGGTGTATAAAATCATTTGTTTTAAACCAACCAACGTGTCTAATGAGATCTTGACTGGACCCAGAAAATAAAGTCAATTGGGAAAGAGAAAATTGATTTTCAAAGAGTAGTCACTGTACTCTTCTGTCAATGTAACAATGTTGCCTTCGGCTACTTCCTTTGAAATCTAGGATGTGCCAGAATAGAGTCGTTCTAACAAAAGAAAAAAATCCACAGGGAAGCACTGCTGAATAATGAGGGAATAAGTTTCAGATGATGATCAAATTTGGATTTTGAGCAGGTTATTAGCTGTGCTTGTAGGGTTGGGGATAGGGATGGAAGGGGGGTTAAAAGGAAGGGATGGGGGGGATATTTGAGGTTAACCTGGGTGGTGGGTGGGTTTTCCACCTTTGGGTATGGGTGCCTCTTGCATTCTTTTCCAGCTTGTCTTTTTATAGGCACTCCTGATGATTGATTTGTTTTATGTGCAGATGGTGAGGGTCAGTTTCTTTACAGGTGACGCAGCTGATTATCTGCTTTTTTCTGATTTGACTGAACATCTGATGCTGTTGCTTTCTATCAGGTGTGTCTTTGCTTCCTTTTTTTTCTCTTAACTCCCTTTTTCCAAGGTAATACTTGATTGTGTGAAGGCTTGTTGTTTTAAATGAGCCAGAAATATTTTCATATAAAAAAAAAAACTTTGCATCAAGAGTGAATAGTGTCTGATTTTCAACGTTACATAGGCATGGTGATTATATTTTATACTATATTAATATACTGATTGATTGAAGCTGTACTACTCTTTTCTGTCACTATGAATTTTAGGCTCCATGCATGGACAGTGTATATTTCTCTTCTATGTATAATGATCTCATGATCAGAGAACTTTCCAAGCATTCAGTTTTACCCAACCACAGTGGACCAAAAACATTGTACATCTATAAATTATGCATCTTCGTTAGCTATACAAGTGAGAACTCAAGTGTCAAAGGCTGATCTGAATGAATATGCCTTTAGATTGGCCTTAAACGGTGGCAGTTCTGTGGTGGAGCATAACTCCAAGGGTTGAGAGTTTTGGCCCCACCTCTACAAAGTTATGATTAACACACTGTTTGCAGCTGGACTATAGGACCACCAGCAGGTGTTGTTTGAATGAACACACCCACTGCTCTATTTGGCTGTTAGAATGTCATGAAATATAAACAGTTATGGATGGATATTAGAAAAAAAACAAAACAAAAATGAGTATTCTGAACTCAACCAGGAATCAGTGTAAAGATTACTGGACAGAAGTAATGTGGTCACGTTTACTGGGGTTGTTAAGGAGCCAGTCAGTTGATAACAATGCAGAGGCCTGGTTTACTCCAATATAGAGGACCTTGCAGTAGCCCAAGCGTGAACTGATAAAGGCGTGAATTGTTGTTTTTTTTCCCTAGGTCTTTACCACTCAGGAATAGCTTGACTTTGGCCAACTGAAGGAAACTTTCCCTGACCACGCAGTCTGATTGGTTATTAAGTTTGAAATTACTGTCACTCCAAGATTCATGGAGTCAAGGTGAGTGATGTGGAACAGGGTTTGTTCTGCTGGAGGCACCAAAGAGGACAAACTCATTCTTTGATCATGATTTACCTATAAAGCCTTTTTCTTAGCAAGAATAAATTAAAATCAGGCAAAGTTATTTTAATGTCATGCAGACATGTCTGAATGAACTGTGTGTGTGGGTAGTTCTGGACAAACAGCAGACAGATTTGTCTTAGGATTGTCTTTGTGTTATTTGCGAGAGAGGTAACATTGACCTTCGAGTCCTCACAAATTTTGCAGATCAGTTTTAGATTGTTTTATAAAACATCTTATCATTCCATAAGCTGGTATCTGAAGCCCTTTTTTTGGTTTTACCTCCAAACTATCATCGTAGTACCAGTATATCCATCCATCCATCCATTTTCTACCGCTTATTCCCGAACGGGGTCGTGAGGGGGCTGGAGTCAATCCCAGCTGACAACGGGCGAGAGGCGGGGTACACCCTGGACAGGTCAAGTACTAGTATGAAATTGGCAAATCAATGTCCACAACTTGTATTTCCATTCAAGACGGCATATCAAAGACTGAGTGGTGATATTGTGACATTTGATTGTGACAGTATATTATCTTTATACTTTAGTCTAATTCCCTCTTATTACAAATTCCAAATGATTTCAGGATATAGACTTGATGATGCATTGCAAAAGGTATTAGCGTTGTTTACATTTAGTTTTATCTTGCAGGTAGCAAATGTGGGCATCATCTTTGGAGTCATTATTTTTAATCTCTTAGAATTATTTTCAGAATTGTCAAAAAGATTAAAAACAAACTGAGAGCTGATGCCAGAAAAGCCTGAGATGTTCAGGAGAAGTACTTACCAGGCATTAATGTTCTTCAAAACAGAATTTAGCTATATTAAAAACTATTTTTGTCATTTTTCTTTAAATTGTCACTGTGACACTATTAGTAAATATTACAATCTGTGGTGGAAAAAAGCAGATACACAGCAAAGAAAAGACAGTGGAAGGGAGAAAAACCTGCAAGTGTCATGTCCTGCCTACCTGGCATCCTCTGCGCTCTGTTCCCGCTTGAGTTCTCCTTCCTCTCTGCTTGCAGCTGCACCCAATCTTGACACACACCTGTTCCTCATCCCCCTCATCATATTCTCTAGCTTAAGTACCCTGTTTTTATAGTCACTCTTAGCCAATAACACCTCTCAGTAGCAAAAATCCTGCACTAGTCTGCATTTGTTTGGATTTCTTTTTGTTAATAACTATTTTTATATTGTATTACTCCACTGATCTTGCTGAAATGCCTCGACCTTGGTCTCAAGTGACCAGTGACTCTGCTTCTAGGCCTCCAGATAATAGCTCACCAGCAATGCTCAGCTGGAGGGAGAAGGTATTTGAGAAAATGCAGATGCAACAAAAGCCTTGTATGATTGACTGGCAGGGCCATACAGTATTCTCGACAAGTGATCAACATAGTCACAGAGAAACCTTGGTACCTTAGTCCTCCAAGTGTGCCTGGAGTGTTGGTTGCAGTCACTGAGGGCTTTAATACAGTCATTGAGGTCTATCTTTCTCCAGTGGTCCAGGCTCCATCACCAGTCCACAATACTTTATTAAGTACTTGCTTCTAAAGTGGTCCTGTAAGAAGACCTTCCTCACCCTACTCAAGTTACCTTAGCTAAAGGGGTCTCGTAAGGGAACTGTCCTGAGTCGATTGCATCTCCTCTTCCTTTTGTTTATGCATCCCAGGAGGTGACTCCTCCTCTGACACCTGAATCTGGAGAAGTCACTCCGACTCTGGTTCCTGACAATAATCATCTTATTACTGCCTAAGTATTTCAACTCCAGTCTGATCACTAATCTCTGCCAGATTGCTGCTCTCACTTGTGGTCATGACAGGCCTCTTCAGTTAATTTGGCTCCTCAGTAGTCTTAGAAATACTTATCCACTCTTTCTCTCTACTCAGTAATCCCTTAAAGGTTAAAAGGTTCTATAGGTTAAAAGTTCTGGAGCTGAACGTCTGCCTCAGGGTCCACTTTCCACCTGTTATGACATCAGCTGTATATTTAGAGGAACATTCCTCTTCTACTGGATGAAAGGGTTGAAATACAGTCAGAAATAAATTTATAAAACATCAGTTCACAAGATGATGATAACTCAGATGGTGACAAGCAAGAAAATTATTCTAATGAACCCTGGAGTGGTCCACTACTCCCACAGCAGACGTGTAACCTTCTTTCTGGCCATTCACAGAAAGCTTTCAAATCATGCACAGCTTTGTATCTGTTACTGTTTCCAGTTCTCCATTACAGCACATTAAAATAAACTTGCTGCAAAGTCTATTTGTAATGGCATTTCTATTTCTGGCTTTGGCACTGCAACATTGGATTCTACTAATGCTGTTGTATTTAAAGGCTACTAATTTACATGCAGTAGCCAACATATTTCTGATGACTGAGTCAAAAGTAAAGGTTGGTGCATTATGTAACACATAAACTGCAAAAATGACAGTATTTGATATATTCCTGCCACCAATCTGACTTTGGATATTCAGGATGTAGCATTAACCACAAATCAGATCACTTTGAAAAAAAATATTATTCACTTGATTGTAACATGATAAATGAAAGGGAGAAAAACATAAGCGCACATTACTGTATGTAGAAGGATGACTAAGTGCATTTAATGAAAGAGAGGAGAGCTGCTGCAAAATCTCAGAGGCACACAGCAATCTCTCCAAGATTAATTTAATTAAAAGCAGAAAATCCATACTTCAAGCTATTTTGCATGAATGTAATACGTGAAGTATGGAAACAACTTAAAACAACAAAATCTTCTATAAATCCCAGTCTGTTCAATATAGACTGATCGGCTGAGAACAAGATGGTGCCGCTGTTTGCTATACTATCCTCATCTGCAAAGTTTGGGTCATCACTACTTGTGTGCAATCGCTTAAGACTATTAAGAATCCATGACAACATGATAAATTTGCCTGGATATCCTAATAACTGACATTTAAAACCACTATCTGTGGCGTCCTGTCTGTGCGTTGCCTCGCAACAGGAATCATAGGAATGCATAAAGAGAGGCGGTATAGGCATAAATACTAAAGCTTACCTGGCATCCAGGCTGTAGAAGGAAATATTCACTGGACACTTGCATTTCAGACACTGTACCATCATTTCTGCAACAGCTGGGCAATTTCTTGCTGCCTTCATAAGCTGTAGTTTTCATGCTCAGGGTGAGTGTGCACCTTCTCTGTGCTCAGAAGAATGATCTCCTCTTTTTATTCCACCGGTTCAGAGATGCTGAAACTTTTCAGGAGAGTATATTCCTTTTCCAGAATGTAAAAATTCTGTCTGGCAGCTGTTCCGACCAGTCAACAAACCAGATGAGTTTAATGAGCAGAGTTCATATGCCAGTTAATGACCCTGTTAGTGAAAACACCTGTTCTGCATGTACATGTAGATCCAAAAACTTGGAAGGATTTATACTATATGGCACCAGGATTGTACACCTCTGCACCTTTTAAGTGGAGATCCATCAAACCTAAACCATATCCATGTTTGCAAACAGGCTGAATGAAGTTGAAAGAAAGAAAATGCATTTGAGCCAATGTCACTCTTTAAGCTGTCTGAGG
Source organism: Pseudomugil tenellus (assembly GCA_037177515.1). NCBI lineage: Eukaryota > Metazoa > Chordata > Actinopteri > Atheriniformes > Pseudomugilidae > Pseudomugil > Pseudomugil tenellus. The sequence continues at coordinate 16,315,164 of JBAMHX010000009.1, read as the reverse complement.
TTGTCTAGAAGGTGAGACCTACTGAGTGTGCTCTGAACAATGTTACATCCAGGTTGCTTAAACAAGTTTTTGATACAATAGGGCAATGTCGCCTCTTTTTTTTCAATACCAGCCTAAAGTCAGGGTCTGTCCCAACTGTTTTTAAGCAGGTTGTGATAAAGCCAGGAATAAAAAAATATCATCTTGACCCATCAGTTCTCTCAAATTTCAGACAAGTATCCTGTCTGCCTTTGCTCTCCACAGGTCTGAAAAAGCTTGTCTTTACACATTTAGTTATTATTGGGCCAAAATCATATATTTGAAAAAAATTCAGAGCACGTCACAACACAGAGTCTGTACTACTGAAAATGCAGAATGATGTCCATCTGTCCTTAGACACTACTGTGCTGCTGGTGATTGAGTTGACCATTCCACCCTCCAATTTAAATGATCGATTGATTGATAAATCATCTTGTTGCTACATGACCTGTGTGGAAACATAAAGCTATTCTAGAAACAATCTGGAGCAGAGTTATTATGTCTTCAATATATACACATATAGAAATCCAGTCTTAAAAGAAAATAAACCACCAACAGCCCATGAATGTTAATGAGAAAGACATTGCATACCTATTTATGATAGTGTGACACAGGTCACAATCAAGGTAATGACAGCAGTAATTATTTCCATACCACTTCCATCTATTTGATTAGTGGCTTGATTAACTGAAATGTTAGGAGTAAAATAGTTGCCTGTTTTCAATCTCTAAAATTTGGTAAAAAAAAATAATGAACATTCTGGACATGTAGGAGGCAGAATCAATTTACACAGACATATTCATTTGTCCTGCCTCATTGTGTTGCTACACTTAATGGAAAAAAGCACTCATGCAAAGAAAAGGTGCAAAATGCTCATTCAGTCCATGCAACATCAAACATTTACAAGTTCTCGTTTTGAAAAAGCAGCCTCATCTTCTGTCAATCTGTTGTTCTGTATTGTCAAGAAATGAATAGAAATTAAACTAGATTAGCTTTTCCTTGTTGCATAAATAATTTTCCTCTTTGAAATAATGAGCTAGTTTTGCAAACTATGTAATTAATTTGCATAGATTCACTTAATGTCACATGGATGTCACACTCAAAATGTCTACATTTTAATAAAATATGATCATTTTCTCTTGCAAATGTAACAGAATAGATCATTGCATCAAGTTCATGTACAGGTGTGTAAGTTTGCTTGAGAGTGTTTATATCCAATGCAGACATATCCACATGCAAAAATGTGGATTAAATAACTGGCTGCTTAAAAAATCTGTGTTGATGGGGTTCATGGTGAGCACTTTGTGACTCTGCTGGGAGAAATTTATCACCTCAGAAATGGAGTATGTGGTAAGCAGGGCTTGTTTCTGTGTATCTTAGCAAGATTAGTAGGGATAGATGCACATTAAAATGCTAACAGAGGTTGGGGAATATCCAAACTTAAAGTAATTATATTTTGGTTTTGATCCAGATCTAGATTTATTTTTTCAAAGTTGTAACTTGCTCCCCTATGCAATTGCATAACAGCTATAAAAGTAGGCTAAAGAAAAGTTCACATTCAGCACAGTTTCTCATCCTCGATTACCAGTGATCCCTACTGTGTAAGATTATTAGTTTAAAAAACATTTAACATTCAAGACAGTGTTTCCTGATCAGACATTTGCAGGAGGGTGCTGTTTGTGGTCAGCAGGGATCTGACCTTTTTAATAGCTGCCAAAACAAAACACCCCGAGAGAATACAAGGGCCATGGCGGCATTTACAGTAATTGTATTAGTTTGCACTGATGATGAAAGAGGAAAATGCTGTGGTCATCGTTTTTCTCCAAAGAGAACACAGCATAAAGACATATTTTAGAGATATTTCAGCGGATTTATCATGCAGTAGCGGAAGCAGTAAGCTGTAATAACTTGAGTTAATACAGGGGATGTCGGTTTTGACAGAAGCCATTTCCACATAGGGATTATGCTCAATGAGGGCACTCCGACCAAAATGCAGATAACAGCAAGTTCAATTTACAAAAAAAAGTTTAAAAAAATCTGCAGTTCAACATGCTTTTATTCTCAGAGAAAAAATAGAAAGATATTTGCAACATAGAAAAAACTAACTGCCCCATGTTAATCCTCTATCCAAAGATGAACATATGTTAATGGTCTCATATTGAGGAAATTAAAAGTAAACCATTTTTAAAAATTCCACAACAGAACATAAAAAAGCAAGTTTATCATATTATTTCAAAGATGTCATATTAACTCCAATTATAAGTTGTTAACCAGCATGCTAACAAGCTTATGTATATTCTCATTTAATACCACTCTGTAGTCCAATATAAAAAAGTGAACTGGTGTAGTATCCAGGATGCACTTTGTCAAGAATAAATCAAAGACGCCCAAGTGGATAGATTTCCCAAATTTCCGGTTCATGAGTCTAACCTCTTGTCAGTCATGTTGAAAGAGAAGTACTGTGAGTACAAAACTGGCTGAAGCTTTTGGTAAGAGACCACTGGGAAATATGGTGTCTTTAGCATGGACCACATCTTTCTTGTGACACCTTTAGTGGTCAGCAGTCATGTCCTGTCCCCAGACTACCAGTGTTGAAGGACAGGTTTTTTGCATGTTGTAGCATAAGAGAGTCCTGGTAGCAGATGTCTAAGTGTAATCCCAAGAGTTAACCATACAGCGGTGACAGATAAGTAAATATTACAGTAACAAGGACAAAAGACAGTTCTCTTAGACTGACATGTGAATAGTTTAGTCCACAGCTGCACAGACTGTTTCAACTGCATTACTTATTCTGCCGCCAGCATAGCATGAGTGATGGGACAATCACAGGAGGAAGGGAAAACTCATGTTTTTCTATTAAAGGAAACTCAAGCTTTCAAATAATAAAAGAAAGGAGAAAAAGGGAGAAAACAATTACTTTCTGACTTCTTAAAAAAAAAGAGAGAGATTAACTTCACACCAGAACCAACACGGATGGAGCTAATATCTGAAGAAAATTAAGATTAATTTATGATTGTCATCAGAAATTAATCAAAGTTGTTCATGTAAATCTTGCGACTTATGAGAATCTAGACAAATCTAAGCACAAAAATGTTAAGGCCGAACAACCAACATTGAATCTCTGCGTCTTCTAAACGCTCAGGTGATACTGCACTAAAAACTGACATCGTTCTGTGTAACAAGGGGTCCCAGAGGCTTTGATCATTCAGAGCCACAGCGATGAATGTCCACTCATTGTCCTTAAGAAAAAATTAAGTCAGGCTATATGTTAACTTTGGCTTTATCAAAAGGACAGGATACATTATTACATTATTAAAATCTCCCTTTTAAATGCGTAAAACAATGCATGGTTTCAGAACAGGATGCGGTGGAGGATTTATGACTTTTTAGTATTTACATGAAGAGGGTCCTCAGGGAGAATAGGTTGGGAACCACTGGTGTAAAGGATATTATCATGTGAGCACAGCAGCACTTCAGTACTACAAGTGCATGTTAAAACTACTATGCAAAGCAAAGCCTGTATGTCAACAACAACCAGAAACACCTGCAGGCTTCACTCGACCTGCGCTCACCTGAGACTGACTGATGCAAAGTAGAAAAGCGTGCTGTAGTGTAACGACTCCATTTTTCCGATCGTTTATGGAAATCACGGACGTTGCGTCCTTTGTTCCAAAGTGGAAAAGGACTATCAGAAACCACCATCTGTAATTGTGGTATGGGTGTGTATTAACTTATGGCATGGGTAGCTTGCACATCTGTGAAGACACTGCTGAAAGGTACATAAGGGTTTCAAAGCAACATATGCTGCCATACATGCTACTTTTTTCAGGGATGTCCCTGCTTAGTTCAACAGGAATATGACAACCCTCTTTCAGCATGTTACAACAGCATTGCTTTTGAGTAAATGGGTGCAGGTACTAGACTGGCATGCCCGCAGTCCAGACCTGTCTCCCACTAAAAATATGTGCTGCATTATGACTCACAAATTACTATAGCAGAGATCCTAGAATGCTGAGCAACTGTAGTTGTACATCTAGCAAAAACTGGGAAAGGATTCCACTTACAAAGCTTCAACAGTTAGTATCCTCAGTATCCACAGTGTATTCAAATGCATAAAGGTTGAAAAAAAAATGAGCAAATCATTGTATTTTGTTTTTATTTACGATGTCCAAACATTGTATAAACATAGTAGATCTTTATAATACAAAATTGTCATCTGAGTAATGGGGGTTCAGTGCCCCTGTAGAACCCTATGTTTAGTAACACCACTGTGCAGTAGCATATGAGGGACTTCCTCACCAATTTATGTAAGCTTTTATTCAATTATAAAATTGAAATAAAAACTATTGGTGCTGATTTACAACTTTTTTTTTAAATGATTGAAATGTGACAGCAAGATCTTCTGTTGTTTAGCCTACCTGCTTGTTAGATTGTGATTGCAATGCTGTTCGACAATTCTGACAAAGCAAATCAGGAAAATTAATTGCAATTGATCACAGCTTTCTTGCTTTCCAGTACTATGCTGCTACAAGTGCAATGTATTGCATTTCCAAGTGTGGTTCAAGCTCAGGTCACAGAGGTCCATGGATTGCTGTAATTCACCTGCAGTCAGTGCTATAATAGTGTCTTGGTGGGTGGTTATACTGCCTACTTCATTTTGGGAGTTGTGTATGTGCACAACTAGCTTGTCGTTGTTTTATGCTTTATCATGAAGCTTACAAGGTTTGTGACTTTTAATGGCTGGGTTTATCCTTGAGACAGTACTTGGGAGGACATATTACCTTTAAGGCTAAACTCCTGGTGTAAAAGTGTCACAATAGAAGTTATCACTTTATAAAATGTGATAAAAACATGAACAATGTTTTAATTTTTAATTAGTAAATTCATTTGCTTAGCAGAGAATATTTTGCATGTCTCATATCTGTATTTATCCATTGCTAATACTACTGCCTACTGTGGATTTGAAGAGCTGCATCACTAAAACTGTATATATAACTGCATTATATATAATATTACTCCTCTTTGAGTAGGCTACTGGTCTTTTGTTTTTTTCTCTTACAGACCATTTTTTATTCTGAGCCATCATACATTTATTTTTGGATATGGTTAGACACTTGGAAATGATCTAACTTCAGAGAAAAAGAGCCTTTACTTCTTTCTCTGTTTGCTGTTATATCTCCTATATATACACTGGCATCAACCGACCGCACAGATATTGCTCCTTTAGCAAGTTATACAGATGGAAACAATATGGATAACATTTCAATCTAAAGAACAGAGTTGTATGGACCTGGCAGGAAAAATAAATGACTTGGAAAAGACAACAGTGACAAGATTGACACCCTAAATAATGCACTAGAGGTGACAAACCTCTTCCGGGACCTCCAGTTTTCAGTGCAGCTGGTCCAACTGCATCTACATCATTTTCTGGAAGTTGTGTATGCACATTTTAAATCCTGTCACACTAGACTTCATCATTATAAATCTGTCCACACATAAACTAATAGGACATTTGTTGGGCAAAACATAACTTTGCTCCCCACATATTTTAGTGACCCTGTATTGCTGACAACTTTTTTATAAATCACTTGTGGCTGATGTTTGGCCCTTAAAATTATGACTTCAGCACATTAGCTTGCCATTTAACCCATAGAGCCCCAAAGCTCCCAAATTGTGTTGCAGGGATATAGTCATTTTCCAAAAATAATGCCATTTTGAGCAAAATTAGGGGGTTAAAATAAACACTTCATAATGACTTCAATATTTCTTTTTCCCTATACATATGATAAATTCATTTAACTTATTTCAAGAGCAGGCTAATGACTCAGCTCTTTAAGGAGCATTTCTGCACTTAGTTGTGATCAATAGAAATTATACTAACTTGGGAAATTTGTTCTAGCTTTTTGCGAAAACTCAGATCTAATGAACATAGTGAACAAAACAACTAGACTTACAGCAGTTCAACTGCGCTTATCTATGATGTCCTGTACTGTTTGATTTAGTGCTTGTGTTGTTCTTATTCTCACATGTAAGTTGTTTTGGATAAAAGCGTCTGCTAAATTACTGTAATGTCATTTTCAGGACAAGTCAGTGACATAAGTTGATTTTTTTCAGATTTAAAGACTACTTGTTCCAGCTTGCTGAAATCTGAGGATAGCTTTGTTCCACAAGTCGGCCCACATGCCCACTTACCAACACAGCAGTTTCACATAATGGCTGCTGGGAGAGTTGGTTATGTCTCTACTTTTAATTCTACCTGATGGGAAACAGTTTTGTGAAGTGTTGGTACTTTATGTCTATTGAGATTTATGCGCCAGTGTGGGCTACTATACCCCTTACTACGTGCAAAACGTCCTGTACTGTATTGCAAAACCTCCTATAGTCACCGGATCTCAGTCAAGTTGAACACTTAGAGATTGCAAAATAATGTACCTCCTATTTGAAGTGCGGCTTTATTCCTTACGGAGTTTCGCAGAGTTCTATAACCTTGCAGAACAAAGGTTGGGAAAAAATCAAGTTCTTTCATTGGGAAGTCATGGCTCAGTGCCTAACTACGTTTTTACATCAGTGTCTATAACAAATTTAATTAATTAATAAAGCCTATCCAGCAGAGGGACTGCTGCTTTTAACCTTACAAAGCCAAACGTATCATAGTTTGAGACATTTTGCAACACTTTATGGCGGAAACTTTACATACACCATATGATACTGGTCTCCTGCCCCCTGGTGAACTCCAGCAAGCAAAACTGCATCACAATAATTTTGGCCTATAACATGGTAACAAATAGTGAAATTGTCCAAAAAATACACTGTTATTTTATTTTTATTTTTTTAGATTTTGTTAAAGGGCCTAATAAAGACCTCAGCTTTTCTGCCTAGTTTCTATAAAGTTGGGCTTTAAAAGATCAATGGCCAGTTAAATGACAAAAACATTGCAATTGGTGGGCTGGGGGGCTGTGTCAACAAGCATTAGAAACTGAATAAGATAGCTGCGAGTCCTTTTCTGCATTCCATCCCCTCTTTCTGACTCCTTTCTTGTTGTCTTCTCCTTGTCATCGAAGGGCAACAGAGCCATGTGAGCTAAGCTAAAAAGCTAAGCTAAAACAGAAAGGATTCTGTTCACCATTAATTGGCTGAACTTGCCATCTAAGCATTAAACATTGCATTAACAAGCCAGATGTTGAGAAACTTTAATACATGTTGGGATAAGCAGCTTCATGCATATTCGTTTTCATACATTTCTTTTTTTTTCCATTACTTTCTAATCTATATGTGGTAAAAACGCTTTTCTGAAAAAATCAATTTGAATGTTGTTGCAACAAATATTCTATGGCAAGTCAAATGTTTGCATCTAAATACTACCTTCCCATCAACTCTGAGCTACCTGGGCCAGTAGTTTTGTATTTATTCATTTCACATGAATGAAATAAAATTATTTTGCTTTATTAATCTAAGAGGGAATATGCTCATGATACACATGATGTAACAATTGTGTGGTTTAATCTCTTCAGCTTGATGCATCTCATGTAATAACATTTTCATAACAAAAAAAAAGAACAATGTGATATTTTTAAGTATATTGATGCAGAAGGGCAAAGGGCAATAAACAAAGGTTGGTAGTTTAAACTGAAATTATTTATTATTATCAAGTTTTAGAGAATAAACATTAGGGCTTTTTATGGTTTGAAACTTTTAATAAATGTTTTTAACCCCTAAATGCCTGAAATAACACCAATTGCTCTAGAAAATGCTATTTTTAAAAATCTGAATTCTTTTTGTGGCCCTTTACAAAAATCTGGGGAAAAAGTTAACAGTCTTTTGGCTTTCTTACTATTGATTACCATGCAATGGGTCGAAATATTATAACGTATAGTTTTCTGCTCCCAGGGGGTAGCAGACCAGTATCATATAGTGTGCAACTAAGCTTTTCCCATAAAGTGATGCAAAATGTCTCAGAAAGGGTATGTATCAAATATGTGAGATTAGGCATTAAGGGGTTACAGACACCCAATTTGTACAGAACAGCATTACAGACACAAAACAGTCAAAAGAAATTGATGTTATGTATGTCAGTGTAGCAAACATATAGAAATAAATATATTTTTTTTAATGATGAAAAGGGTTATAATTAATTTTTAAAACAAGAGCTGTAACAAAGAAGTGTGTTACAGAATTTCTTACAGCTAATCATCAGTTATTAGTATCATAATCCGCATCACCATCTGTGGTAGTGTGACATTTTACTCTGCCAAATCAGCTGTCACAAACTGCTGGAAACAAAACAACCTGTTCAACAAACAAATGCTGAATTACTTCAGGGTTGTAGTCCAAATAGCCAGCACACATCCCAAAGCCAGTATGCTACACTTTTCTATAACAACTATTTCAGTGCCTTAGCCAATTTAAGAAAAAACAAAAAAACTCTAAATGTTAAAGGGCTCCCTCACACAGATACTGTTTCAGTCGAATCAGTAACTATGTTTCATCTCTTTGGCTGCTTGCAGTAATCTGTGTGATAAGATCAAAGATTACTCTCATCTTAAGGACTGAGTTCCAGCAAAAACGTGATAATGAATACTGGTTTTACACAATGAAAGTGAACAGAAATGTAGCCAAGATGGATTTGTCATGACCTGTCAAGACTAAAGAAAGTAAGCTACTTCCAAGCCATCAGATTACGATAATCAGTGTCTATATCAGAAAGACACTATTTATGGAGTCTTAGTCATAGTTCTTCAAAAGCACCAGCGTTTCATGTTTTGGTAAAATTAGTTGGGAAACGTGCTCGAAAAAATACGCACAAAAACACAAACTTTAAAAAGAAAACACAATTCAAAGCTTTACTAACACTGAAGCAATAATAGATTAATAAACTGTGCAAGATGTAACTTGAAAGATAATAAAGAAATTTTGAAGGCTGTAAGGTGCACATAACTGTTTCGGAGAAATGTGCTGCCATCATAAAGAGAATAAGTTTCAATATAATGAAAAAGTGGATGATAGATATGGATAAAATGGGTGATGATGGTCATTCTGAGATGATGAATGGAGACACTGATAGTGCTTTATAGGACAATAAAAACACACAAAGTGTGACGCCATGGCTGAGTAACAGATAAGTGTCTGCCTCTACTTTTGCCTTTAGATAAGTAGCCAATCACTGTGTTCTCCATATTATTGTGACAATTTCCCCAAAATGCAGTTTTGAGATATATGAATTCAACGTGAGAGTCTACAAAACACAAAGATAAAAGTTGCTAACTTGAATCACCTCAAGTAGAAAATATTCTCCCTTAGGCAAAAAGACAGACTATTTTTAGTAAACTGACATATGTTTGATCAAATCATTAGCAGGAATTAGAGTGATTAATATTATAAATAAATACTGCCCATCTTTGCACTCCCATCCGTTAAAGTGCTAGACATTTTGGAAGCTTTGTTTTTGGAATTTGTCTATATTGTAATCAAGGTGAAAGCTATTCACTCCCACGATATTTTACATTGTAAATCTTTATTTCACTGTCTGGAGAGAACTACAATAATTGAAATATTTCTGTGTATCACCATACTTCCTGTGAAGAGAGACTTTACTCATTCACTCAGCTAAATCATTTAAGTATAATTATTTTTGTTTGTGTCAGAATATTTCTAATAAAAAGTATCAGAAATGTGTTTTCGCCAAGGCAGGTTATGAACTGAGTTCATTAATGAGCAAGCAGCAAGTGTTTGCTTTAAGTTGCTCAAGATGGACATCAGACAGAGCACACAACACAGCCTGCATGGCTATATCATACTGGCATTCATCCATGTCCTTAAAGACACATTTCTGTCCACTTAGAGTGTCGTGAACATGTGGTTTTGCAATACTCTGAACATTTGAGCCAAACAGCACGGCAATGTATTACACATGATTAGTTAGTATCAACAAAACTGCCAGCATTGGATGCCACTCATTTTTTGCCAATTGCAATTTCAACTTTCATCTGTCCACCATGTTCTCTCGAAAAGCAACAACCCTAATATGTCACAAAATAAAATTTTAATTAAACTATTTCTGCTTGTTGATTGGAAACTTTCCATCAAGCACTACAAGAGTAATTAGCTTCCTATGAATGATTTTGGTAATTCATCAAAGTACGAAAGAGTGCTGCTTGGAGTCAAACATGTAAATGAAGACAGTTCCAATTTGCAAAATTTAAGAAACAAATTAAAAAGACAAAGTGAAAAGTGATATTACATCAGTATTACCCTCTACAGCATAGAGGAGCCTTGATGAGCTGTAGATTATAGTATCAATTTCTTCTAAAACAAGAATTTCCATTAGAAACTACTTTCGGTGAATCAATAAAAATAGATAATAAATGTTAGTCTTTAAATCTAATAAACACAGTTGAGATGTAGGTTTGTTAGAGTTAGATTAAAAGGTTTTTTTTAAGAAAGATAAAAAAAAAAACTTGCCAACTTGAATCCAACTCCATTCACAGGGAAATGAAAAAGAACACAGTATGACATGGATGCAATACATGAGTGTGTTTGAATCTTTGACGTTATTTTCATTTATGTAACCTTGATCTCTTCTTTGCATAATTTGGTTCTTTACTTTTCCCTCATTAAGTCGTGTTGCACTGGTATATCATAGTAATATGAATGTGTATGCTTCAGTTACTCAACAAACACAGGCCAACTTTATGTCATTTCAAGACTTCTGTTATCCTTTATGATAAATTACTTAAACACAATCTTAGCGTGTTTTTAAAATCAAAGGAATGGTAGTAGCGTCCATCAATCTGTCACACAATTTAATGGTCTGAAAGGTAAAGTAAAAACATTGGATAATCCCATTAGGATGAAATGTTCTGCTGGGAAACATCAGCATCAAGCATTTAGGTGGATGCCACTTTGAAATTATGCACCCACCTGAGCCAATACAGATCAAGCACAATACCTCCATGGCAATGGTGCACTCTAAGGCTCCCCCACTCAACAACGTGCCTTGATACAATGCCAAGTCCTGTCAGTAATGACTTCAGGAAGATGACAAACACGTCAAGGCAAAAACCCAGCTGCAAAACGTATCCTGATCCTAACTCAATCAAACAGTTTTCACCTTAACGACAGAGGTCCCACCTGACAACCATGATATCAGAGACAACTTCGAAAACCAAAGAGCAAACCAAAGGTCTTCATCCCCTCAACACAACAGCTTTTGTGGGCTTGCATGTGTTTTGGCAAAATAAAAGAAACCTTGATATGTTAAGAAATAGTTCAAATGTTGTGGGCGTTGTTTTGATTGACTTTATTAATACTGTGTAGTGAATGAAGAGTTGTGCATGGCAACCACCTCTTTACAGAACAGAGTATCAAGGCTTTGTTATAATGCAGCATTATAGCACCATTTCTATATGATTTCTAAAATAATCTATACAACAGAAAATATAAATACCTAAATCATTAAAAGATACATGTCTCAAACGGCTAATGAGCAGCACTGATAATAACAGGACAAGTGACCCCATCATCATATGAAAGCAGTCCTCAGCAATAAACGTTAGTTTTAGCCAAACCATCCATCAAAACTGCATAAAGAAAAACTTGAGTAAAGACTTGTTATCTGACTGTTATCTGACCTCAGTGTGGCACTTTTTGAAGGAAGTTTTAAATTAATAAATTGATTTATCTCACAGAAGTAAATGCACTGAAGTCTGGCATCTGTTTCAAATTATTTTCACAAATCCCATTCAAACTGAGTCTAAGTCCATGTGAACATAAAATGAAGTGACAGACTGTCAGGATTGGCAGGAAGCAGAACATTAGGCATACTGTGCAAAATAACAGCCTGGCTACTTACTGTGGTGAAATTCACTGGGTAGCAATCCTCTCCACGAAAGGTGCACTGCAGTAGCATGTCACTGATGTCATGACCTGTTCTGTTATAAAAATCAGTCATGTCGAAGAGTTTGGGTTTGAAGTTCTGGAAGTTGGCCTTTTCCTTTAGCGCAGCCAAAACCTCCGGTTCAGCCAAGTGAGGATTGGCTATTTGGTAGTTGTTATTAAGGAGGGCAAGGAACTCTCCCACATGATAGAGGTCATTTTTGGTGATTCTTGAGAAGCGGAACTCATTGAGGTTACAGAAGGTAACTGCTGGGAAGGTAAGGTTTGTTGCTGCCACTTCATCCAACTTGGTGACATGAGGATATTCTAGAAAATATGACACTCGATCTGCACAGACTAGTATTAACAAACCAAGTGAACCCAAGAATGAAAGAGTCCAAAGAAATCGACGGAATGTCATGTGCCCATAGGCAAATATGTGACTCATGCCATGAAGAGTGGATATGTTGGCAAAAGCTTGCAGGTTGGAGGGCCTGACGCTTTCAATGCTTTCCTCTGAGCTTCCTTTCATGGCTTCAGTGCTCAGTATTGTCTCCCCAAGAACTTCAGGTTAGAGACTTTGCTTAGCAACAGGAAAAGCAGATCCCAACCAACAGTGATGGTTTGGCAAACTGCCTCCTTTCCCCCCACAAGAAGTAGCAATGTTCACAATGAATAGCTACCTTACAATGGTTGTCAGTCTCTGCAACTGTTTTTCTTTATCACAGTTTGCATGCCATTGGTAGTCAATTGTTCCTGAAGTCCCAGGTCCCCCCCTCCTTTTCTTTTAGGCTGCTGTTTTATTATCTCCAAAGCTGTGTCTCACACTCCTTGCTCAGCTGTCCTTTGTAGAAGCAGCACACACAACGACAAAAACAACCACTCCAACCAAAACGCAATGTCTCTTGATTCCTGACTCGTGTGAAAAGGAATAAGAACAGAAGGAACATAGAGCACAGAGAAAACAGCAGGCGTAAGGACTGAGGCGAAATATGAGAGAGGGACTGCGATGAAAAGGGTTAGCGTTTGGAGAGAGGTGCTAAGCCTTGGCAGTCAATGGGACTCTTCCTCCTCCAATCCGAGAAAATGCCTCTACATCGCTGTGATAATGGGATGCAATGGTTTTGTGAATGAAGGGAATAAAGAGACAAATAGCTCACTGGTCCCTCGCTGTCACCTTCCTTTTTCTCTTGTGTCTCTTTAGATCTTCTCTTTTCTTCCGAGAATTTAAAATGAGGGGGTCAGAAACCTCCGACCAGCCCACCACTGTGCTTGACAACCGGCGTTCACAGATTCCACGAGTTCCACTTCCTTATTTGCACAGATCCACAGTTAATACAGAAGACCACCTCTTGAAGCTTTATGGCCACCCCCCCGCCAGCATCAACACTAAAGCTGCCTCAAGACCCCTGTGCTTTAGTCCTTTTAACATACAGATTTATATTCTGCCGTGTGGAGCCTTTCACTCTCTTTCTCGCCTCCTATCTCTCTCCCACCACTCCCCCATTTCTTGCGCTCTCTCCGTCTCTTTCTGCCTCCCTCTCTCTCCCTCTTTAGTAGTCAGGATCCATCCCACTGCCGAATGGCTGCTTTGCTTGTGCGTCTGTGCTCACAGGGGAAGTCTTTCAATCTGGACCCTACTTTCACTCTTTTATTATACTCCGATCTTCTCAACCAACCCTCAGTTGTCAGTACGTTTTCTCTTGATTTATGCCACAGGTTGCAAAAAATAACCTTTGCATGATGTAAGCCAAGTGGTGCCTCAGAAGTATCCATATTGCAACTGTCACCAGGTTTTTGTAATGATCCAATTAACTGAAATAATTTACATTCTTTTCCAGACTGCATTATTACAATAAAATCCCTTTATATAATTAATATGATTAAAATAATATATATATATATTTCATACTCCGACTATGACTCTTTTTGATATGTTTGGTAATATGAATTACTTGGCCAGAAATGGAGGTGGTGATTGTACTGGGGTTAAAAGTTCGCTAAAACCATTTAATTTCTCCAAGGACCAAACATTATTCCTCATTGGCTACTAGGAAAAGCACTATATTAACGTAACAATAGGTGGACTTCCAAGGACTCTCTTTAAGGATTTAATCAATATCCTGCCCTTGTAACCAAGCATATAGACCTCCCTGACCCCTACCAGCAAAGAAATACAAACAAAAGGAACAAAAATGTTAATCTGCAAACCAGAAAGTCAAAGGAATTAAAGCATTATGCTCACTGAAATCAAATTTAAAGAATACTCATACTGGTGAAAATATAATATAAAGCAAAAGTCACAATGGTGCTTTTAGTCCATCTATCATATTTTTGGGATATATGAGCAATTGTGGTTTTAGTCCATCTATCGTATTATAGGGATATGAGACTTACATGATGTCTACTTCAATAATGGCAGAGCCATTACATATTCAAAAGGACAAGATGGCAGGCCTCTCTTTCACCCAAAGTTGCCCACACAAAACTCTAAATGGGATTAAGCCACTTAAAAATCATTATGACGCACCAAATCTAACTTTAGCCTGACTGACCTGGCTAAGATGTTTAAAATTGTCTTTTTGTCAAAGCTTCTTCTTCCTCTACATTCTTAAAATGAATTTCATTCAGCAAAGCTCCTTTGTATTCATAGTCATGACTGATAATGAATAATAATCTAAAGAAACAGTGATGGATGATGTTGAGCCTACTTAGCATATGAGACCTTCAGTAAGCTTTAATATCTCTTTATGCTTAAAGAGTGCCAACTATATTTGTTTCTGACAAACACTAACAGACTTTAAATCCCTTGCCAAAGAAGTATTTCCTTGTCTGAAACAGAAATCAAGTATGGATTTAGCTGAATGCTCTTGGTACTTCACTTCAGCATGATGACAAGAAACATTACAGGCATACATTATACAAAGAGCAATCGCATGTAGTGGCTTTTTATTTGAAAAAGATGCATGACCAATTTTTGTATTTTTCAGAAAACATTACAAAGAAAAGCATATGAGCAACTCTTATTTCCAGGGTGTTGACTGGTGGATTTGCAAAAAAGTGAAGAAGCAAACCTTCAAAGAGAGCTCTGACAAGACAATGTACTCCTAAGGGTAAAAAAAAAAAAAAAAGGCATTTGAATTAGGATTATCATCTGCCTCACTTCTTCCATCACAAATCTAACAAAAAAGAAAAAAAGCAATAAAATGGTTAGCATTAAATTGCTCAAAATAGCTTATATATATATATATATATATATATATATATATATATATATATATATATTGTCACATCCCCCTTTTCCCATA
>JBAMHX010000009.1:16283727-16296172 GCA_037177515.1 Pseudomugil tenellus | reverse complement strand
TATATATATAAATAAATTATAAACGACAATGAAAAATTTTGCCTTCCTGATAGCCAATAACAGTGGTTCTCAAAAGTGGTGCTACTGAGTACTGCAGTAGCTCTTTGGAGTTGGGATGAAATCCTTCGACCTTTCAGACTCTAAACTAGTGTAGTGGGTGATAAGTTCCTCCCAGTACGACAATGCCTGGCCTTATGTGGCAACAGTATGCAGGCAGTTTCTGGAGGATGAGAAAATTAATACCATTGACTTACTCTCTACTCACACCTGACCAAAATGCAAAAGTACACCTTTGGAACATAATGTTTTGTTCTATACGACAATGCCAGGTTGCTCCTCAGACTATCCAGGAGCTTAGTGAGGCTCCGTTTCAGATCTGGAATCAGATTCCCTATGACACCATTTGTGGTCTCATTAGGAGCATGCACTAATGTTGTCAGGCATGCATACAAGTAGTTGGAGGCTATACAAATGGAGTACAGTATCATTCTGAGTTGCTATCAAGGATTTTTAGTAAAGTGAACCATAGCTACAGAATTTTTTTTATTTAGAGTTATGATGCAACTTTGTGATATTGGTTATTTCACACTCTAAGCATTAAAACTGGATGTACACATGCATGGTTTAAGGGCAGTTATAACGTCACTTCCATATGCTCCAGCCACAGAGGATAAACACATGGCTTCTAGACCTGATATGTGCCCCTGCTTGCAGCGTGGTCATGGAGAATTCTACTATTTAACTGATCAGATTGTGAATTTGGAATTTTGGAGCTTTTCGCTGCCTTTTTCCAGTAAACACAAAAATCGCAACACAATGGCATAACCCTATCTTTGAGTGCAAGACCCCTTTTTTTCCTGCGTCAGCAGTGCTGGCCCTACTGGCGTTATCTTAGCTGTCTTGGAGTATATGGCATAACTTGTTGCATGTCATATGTGCTTATATCACAACATCCTGAAATTGGGTTTAAACTTTATTTGTACTTTGTTTCAAATTTACTTATCCTGGGAGACAACATGGCCAACAAATGGCTCATCGTACTCCAGTCTTCTATATTTGGAAACACACCGTAGTTCTGTGCCAAGTCTGACACGACATTCTGGTGTTGTTACACTAGTAATGGTGCCTTTTATGTTAACCAGCAAAGATTGCTTTGGTCAGAAATGGAACATAAAGCTGCAATGATTATTTGTTTAGTCTTTAGAAATAGTAAGTACGGCATTGGCTATAGAAGGAAAAGCTCAGGAAGAATGCAAATAAAGTCTGTGATTTTCAGATTTGAAATAATCAATGGGAATGATTGTATTCTTTTAAAGAAGGAATACTATTTTTAAATAAAGAATGGGGGTATTGACAGAGAAGTTATAAAAAGTTTTTATCAACATCATTTATATAATTATGTGTGTCAGAAGGCAATACAAGGCAAGTTTATTTGGATTGCAAAATTCAACAATATGGTGAATCAAGTGCTTTACAGAGATGTTATTTTTTGCGATTTCAACCCAAACTACCTTATTTATTTTTAAAAAATCTGCCTTTCTGTGGAACCAGAATGAGCAACATCTTAGTTGACATTGTAAAGGACAGCTAACCCACCCTATGTGAACTTTACACTGAACATAAAAGCAAACCTTTGTTACATTATTCCAATTGTAGTTTCTAAAGTTTTTAAAAATAAAATATCTCTCTTCACAGAAATACAAGTGAAAGGTTGGATAACTGTGTGCAATTTTAAAAAGTAAAAGTGAACATGTTATTAGTTAATCTAAGCTCTGTCAGGACAACTTTAGTTAAATGATTTATTTTGGTCGGTAAGCTCCATTTTAGGTCCTCCTAGTTGCCTTTTCATGTGCATACATATTTTGCCTGAAGCAGGGAGAACCCCAACAAAGACTGCTGATGTAAAGAACAGAATAAGTATGAATGACAAAGATAGTAACAAAAAGGGAGAGCAAGAGATGGGCTTGCAGAGAAGGCTTAAATAGAAAGACAATGCCAACAGAATATTTGGAAGAAAATAGGCTGAAGAATCAGCTGTGGACTGTAATAATCAAACTGAGATTAAATCTGTTTTTTATGTAATAAAATAATTATCATTAACACATTAACGTCCCAACCCTACTTATTTATTTATTTATTGCCACTTTATTTTTTATATTTTTATATTTTATTTGGACCGGTTTTACTGGAAGAAATTTTGTTGTGCTGGGACTTCTGATTCTGACTATGTTGTTCTAAAGGGATGCTCAATGATGACACAGCTTATTCATATCCACCTGTGGATTTTGTGTACTAATGCGCTCGTGTTAACAGGCAACCGACAATCAAATCCTTTCTAGTTCGCTGAAGCAATTTTGAACAACATGAAAAAAAGAAACCAGAACTAATGTATACACAGGAATAACATATCTATAACTCAAAGACTATTTTTAAATAAACAGATATCTGGATTTTTAGTCTTTCAAAACTAAAACAATTACATTAAAGAAAACTTCATTTGACAACAGAAATGTTACTTACAGGTACACAGTTCGACTGAACTTCAAAAAAAAATTTTTTTTTAAAGTATATAATTTCAACTTTAAAAGAATAAACATAGAAAGACCTTACATGATGTTAAAGGTTTATTTTAATAGTCACTATAACATAATTGTGTTCCATATTGCAACACCGTTATGCAAATTCTTAATAAATGCTGTGTTCATTTAATTCTTTTTACATTTTGGTCTAAGTTTCTTTTGTGTACCTAAAAACACAAATCAAACACAAAGTAGTGATCTTTTCAACCGTAATTTGCTTTAAATAGATGGCAGGATGTGCAGCATAATGCAGTGAATAATATTAAGGAAGGATAATATTTTATGAGCTGCTTAGCACATCATTCTCTTTAAAGGAGCCTTTGAATTTGCCTTTTATCAGCTAATGTTCTGAATTTTCCCAGGCTTTAGAAATCTCTGGGCTATATGCCCATAAGTGACACACACAAAAGAATCACTATGTCAATGACCTTCATATAAATTTAATAAAGCATGCAACTATTGGCTCAACATTCAGAACCATCTGGGTTTTTTTTACGATAAATAAGGATTTAATTAGGTTTCAATGACCTTTCAAAGTAGAAAACCATTTAAAAACACCACTGAATGTGCTAATTAGTCAACTGCAAGAAAAATAATTTTCCTGTCGAAAAAAGACATTAGATTTAGATTTTGATTCACATTTGAGAGGATCCAACTTATTTTTCATGAACCAATAAACTGTTATGCCAAGTCAGTAATCTTAATAAAAAATGAATGAATAGTAAGAAATCAGGTGTTTTGACAAGTGTGTGTGTGATGAGGAAACAGTCTGAGGGTAGAAAATTTGAATATTTGAATATTGAACATTTGTAGGTTATAGAACATTAAAATGTATGATTTATCGGTGATATAGTTCTTTTACCAGCCAAGTAAAAACGACCCTTGATCACAGGAGGAAAGACTCATGCTTTGGAAAGTGTGTATCAGAGAGACACTGTAGCATATTCTCTGATCCAGATGGAGCCACAAACATTCCTTGGGAATCTTTTTTTTCACTCACAGATAATAATAAAATTGTATAAATAAATAAATAAAAATGCTGGAAAGGGAATCCTCCAGTTATCAGAGTTATGGAATTGGTTTTAAAGACTAAGGGACTGAAAGAACCTCCTTTCTCATGACAAATCTTTATTTGTAATAATTAATGACAAGTGGACTTTGGACTAAAAATATCAATTTTCTTAAAATTGGCAGCAACTTAGAACTAAATAAACCTTTCCATTACACGTTTCTTTCAACAGCCACTGAGAGGAGCAAATTAACGCTTTACAGCCCACTTTTAATGTCATACTTCACAGAGAACAAAGCACCCCAGAAGTGCATTCACAATCTCAGAAAGGTTTTTACTTCTACAAATATGAGCTAATTTTATTTAAAAATCAGAATATTATTTCATAAACTCATACAGCTATTTACCATATTCTAGGTCAGTTCTATTTGCTTATCTGATCAAATAGTTTTCACAATTCAAACTTAAAATGTTATACTTCAAACATTCCTTTGTTTTAATCCTTTTTATGATTGTGTTAAACTTACACTGATGAGATGATGGAAACCACAGGTCAGACAGTTTCCAGGCTCTGAAAAGTTTCAGAGTTCCTTCTGATGAGAAAAAAGTATCTTCTGTAACTAAGTTTGAGCCTCTGACGTGACGTTTATTTGTTTTGCCAACACTTAAATTTCCACTCCTGTGCTCCACATGTAAGTAATTAATAGCCTAATTCCTTTCTGTAATAACCAGAGCAAACTTCACAAGTTCTAACAGATTCTTGATCTTTTTGCATCACTCCAGCAAAGCTTTAGGCTTGAATTTTTCACTCATCGCTTTCCCTTTGGATTCTGGACCAGTTTAGTCCACAGGTCGCATAAAGGGATCATTGCAGTTTCAAACGAAACTCATTCTGATGGTGATCGATTCCCTTTCTTGATGATGACGACTGGCAATCATAAATCTTTTTTCTTTCAAACCTAGTCTTCAACTACTATCAATATTAGTTCTATCAGATTCAGAAATATAGTTATTCTATTCTTTAACCATCAATTAACGAACATAGCTTTATGTATATTGAATACCATGTATATACTGTAGATTAAATAAATAAATATTCACGTATTTACCTGGTTGTCGTCTGTCTGATTTCCTCGGTTCAGGATTTAGGTCAGTTCAAGCGAGAACTTGAACATCTGAGACTGATAGAATAAAGTGATTACTTATCGATTAATTGATTGAGTTATTTAACTAAACATAAATTAACACTTAAACATAAATTAAATTAAACACTTAACAAAGATTGCTAGAAAATAAGAGGTGGTGTTCCAAGGTTAATATGAATAATTATTAATATGAATAGTTTTAATTACTATTAATTCATTATAGTGATCACCACAACTGAATCCCATTGTTTTACTTTCTGTGTGCTGGGAAAAATGGTCTTTAAAACCTCGAGCAAAACATAGTAAAAAAAAAAAAAAAAGATAGGAAATGTGTACATGACAACATTGACGCATTTTTGTTTCAGCTGTAATCATGCAACTCTGCACTGTGTTGGATATTAGGCAATGAGCCACAATTATATCAGGTCAGCAAAAATTTCCAATGACAAGTAAGTTGTGCTGATATGATACAGCACTTGATGTAGCAATTACAGTAAGTCATTCTATGTGAAGGCCAAAGTATGTAGATTTGGCAAGAACCTCAGACATCATATTACCCTTTTAGCAGCTGAAGACAGAATTAAAGCAGTTGACATTTAGGAGCACATATATCATATAATTAAAGATTGCGCAGTGGAGGCGCAACACTGTGCTGAACAGAGAAGCACCAGTTTTAATGCACAATAACACAACCATAAGCAGTAAATAAAATAAAAGAGACAGCATTTATCACTTTGTTCAACCTCTTAGCACTATGAGCTCCTGCAGTGTTTAGCAGTGGTGCATTATTAACAGCATCTAAATGCTTAGGATTAAGATACAAAACAACCCATTGTCTGAAATGTGGCAGAAATTCCAATGCAATTCTTAGTTTCAATTGTGCAGCTTCTTCAATAAAGCCACATACTCAACATTATTTAATAGGTGAGGTAGAAGAAAGAAAAAATTCTACAATTAATTGAAGAAAAAACTGATCATTCATATTAAATAGAAAAGGGTCACCATTAGTAACCACTTGGCGATTCAAGCTCTAAAAACTACCAATCAAGTCTGTACCTTGGAGTGCTGATGGACTCGGATCTGACTTTCATCAGCCACATCAAGGCTGTGATCAAGAAGCTGACCAACTGAATGAAAGGTGTAGACTCCCAGAAAGACCAGGAAAAACTTTTAGTTTTAGCTTTTAGTTTCTCATGCAGCTATGGAAGAAATCAGCACAACTTTTAACTGATTTTGCTTTTAGTAATGTTATTCATAATTTTATTGTAATTATAGGAACTCATTGTTGTCTTTCATGCTTCCTTATACCAGCTGCAGTGTTTATTGTTTTATGTAATTTGAATGAAAGGTGCTATGCAATCAAACATGCCTTGTCTAAAGAGAACTTAAGGAAGTAATACTATATGAGCTAATTCATAATTTGCTTCTCTTTAACTCATACTTAAAATGGTAAAGGTAATTTAAAATAAGGCTATTCATCTAGGCTGGTAAAAGTGGGAGGAGCAGAAGATAAAAACAGATTAAAAAAAGGATTATGTGGGTCTGGTAGTTGTGAAGTTATTGCCTGGGCCTATAACAATTCTGATTTCTGTATTAAAGTATATATTGAATAAAACTGATTTTAATTTTTAAGAATTGGTCTGCACGGTGGCGAGGTGTTAGCACTGTAGCCTCACAGCAAGCAGGTTGCTGGTTCGATCCCTGGCTGTGTGGAGTTTTCATGTTCTCCCCGTGTTAGCGTGGGTTCTCACCGGGTTCTCCTGCTTCCTCCCACATTCAAAAAACATGCACCTTGGGGATAGGCTGATTGGGGACTCTAAATTGACCTTAGGTGTGAGTGTGTGTGCATGGTTGTTCGTCTATGTGTGTGGCCCTGTGATGGACTGGCGACCTGTCCAGGATGTACCCTGCCTCTCGCCCGTGGTCAGCTGGGATTGGCTCCAGCCCCCCGCCAAAAAAATGGATGGATTTTTAAGAACTCAGTTTAACATTAAAAATCTTACTTAAAAGAAATATATCAAAGTGAACTGTGGTAAGATTTAGACACATAGTAGCTCAACCTGGAAACTAATGTGGTGATTTTTACAAGATGTTGTTATTTGTTCTTTATAAATTCTCTATGAGTGATGAAACAGGTGCATTTAACAGCTGTTTCAGGTTCTGCAGGAAAGGAAGTCATAGCCCGAAAGCCAAAAAGCAGGTGAGGCAATTACCAAGTTAGTATGACTATGTACATTTGGCCACAGTATATGGCAGGATTAATTGCATAGTAAGGTAACTTTTGGATTCTAGGGTTTTACTGGCATGTATCATCAGAGCAACGGACACTGGAAAGCCAAAGACCAACACTTAAAAGCATCACTTTCCAACAATCATACAAACATTTCTCCTTTAAAATGAATGTTACAATTTTTCATTTATACCTGCTTAACACACTAGATTAAAAAAAACAGACCACAAAATGGTAAAAATGCTTAACTCAACAATTGGCGCTACTGCTTTTTTCTATATTATTACTGAGATAAGCTGAGTGTTTTGAAAGAAATACAGCAGAGACAAAGCAAACAAAAAAGACATCCCACAGCCGCTACCAAGATGCTGATGTTTAAAGCTGTGACAAACAAAATGGCTGATGTGCTGACACATGCACTTTTTTCTGTCTTCTCTTCACAAATGAAACATCCAAATACCTAAAACCGTCCACACAAAGGATAAAGATGACCTTCCTAACCATTAAATGAGTTTAGCAGCAGCTGAAAATGACCCTGTTTAAATGCTTACATAGAAAATGGCTTGTTCATATGTGAGGATGTTATGTGGAGGAAGAGAGAGGAAGAAAAAAACCCAAGACCATAGACTCAGCTCGGGCTAATACTTAAAATAAAATAGTTATTAACAGCATTGTACCCTGCTCTGTTTATCCATCCATTTTCTACCGCTTATTCCAAAACGGGGTCGCGGGGGGCTGGAGCCAATCCCAGCAGACCACGGGCGAGAGGCGGGGTACACCCTGGACAGGTCGGCAGTCTATCACAGCTGCTCTGCTTAATACAAATAAAATAATTTATTAATGGTAATTAGAATAATTCTACATTTCAACAATAGTTAGTAATGAGTGCATCTTCCCTCAATCTAGACTAGAATAATGATTTTAAAAAAATTTCCAACAAGAGTCTAGTAAATAATTATCAGCAAAGATTGTCATATCACTGTCATATCACAAGAACAGGCTCCAGACTGACGCACGCAACCTTAGTCTTTAAACAAAGGTGCCTCTAAGTGACTGGGGAGAATAGTTTCAGACTTCTGTGTGACAACAGATCTCTGGAGGGATTCTCCCCAGGTTATAACCTTGTACATTGTCTGTATTTCTTAATATATGTTCTACTTCTTTTATTTTCCATTATTACATTTATATTCTTCTCAATCTAAAGAAAACAGTTTCCTCATCCTTGACAGGAAAAACGGCAATTACAAAAGTTTATGGTTTATGTTATAGAGCTCATTACATGCTCAATCTTCGGGACGTTCCCACATAGTGCTTCCTGGTGTATGATTAAATGATATGCTGTTAACTCACCAGTACAGTTATCTTCCTACATCTTCACCACCATCCTTCCCACTTCTTGTCTTGTCCAGCATTAAAGCTGAACATAGACAAGCTTTTTTCACTGCACATACCCAGTGTACCATCAGCTGTCAGTCCAATGGTTTGTCCAGTTTCATGCCAGTTACACTTTGACATACGTTTTCAAAACTGTCTTTTCCAGTCATTGTTGTGTGCATCAATTTAATGTCCAATATTTCCTCCAACACGCAAATTGGCGTCCAGTCCACAGATGAAGATGGCCAGCTGTGCAGTGTTGGTAATGTCAGTACTTTCATTCACTGCAGGAGAGTATACAATAACGTCTTTGCTTCTTTCACTTAGCTGTTCTTAAATCAATGACAATCTCACAAACTCAATCAGCCACCATATTTCAACTCAGGCTTACATTTAGCAGATAACTAACAAACAAATGTCGTGAGGGGCTAGCTTCACAATAACTTGCAGCAACACAAGTTGCTGCTGAAGCCCTGCACTATGGGATCTGTAGTTTGTTTTATAAGTGCTTATTTCTCCAGGCCATTAATAACAATAATCTAAAACAAGGCTATGCCATTGGAAGCAATGGCTAGGTGTATATCCCTGAACGCCTCCAACGCCTCCTATTTCCCACAATCCTTAAAGGGGCCATATTATGCTATATTTACCATATCAGTCTATACTATGCACATCTATGATAATATGCAGTTTGAAACATGCACCAAACTATAGTTTTGCTATACCATTCATTTGTTGCTGAGAGATTTCTAGCCGGAACTGTGACAGCCTGGGTCTCTATTTCTCCTGCTTGCTCTGTGTCTCTGCTGCGCCCCTATCCCATCCGCACTAAGCAGTATGTAGTGTGTAGTCGGTGTGCAGGGGGTGTGTCTGTTGATAAGAGCGCAGCAGCAGCTACATGCACACTTTCTGGAGGAGATGGCACACTAAAATTTTCAGGAAAAGGGCAACGTGTCTCCACTGTTCCGCGTCATATGCTCTGCTTAAGTTGCACTCTTCTTTTTAAAGCAATTAAACTACAAAACTTCATGGATGAAAATAAAACTACTTCTGGGATTGTTTTAAGGTACAATTAACACTAATAGGAGGTTTAAAGCTCATACAAACACAATACAAAAGCTGCACATGTAACATCCTTTAACTATATTAACAAGTCATGTGTTTATCCATTGAGCCTCACTAAACTCAATAATGAATAAAGTAGACTGTATACCTTAACTAATTAGAATTTGATCCAGGCAGATGTTATGTCCCTCCCTGATGTATCCTGATGTCATAGCCATTCATTTGCACTTGATCTGAGGTCAATGAGACAAATAGTTCAAGCGATATAGCTAAAAATATTATTTATTGTGCATAAAGCGCCACCTGGTGGGGAAACCATGAATCCAAAAAAACAGGTCCCCTTTTGGGACCTAAACAAGTGCACAGAGTATCAAAATCAAATTGTAAAAATTGTTCAAATTTGAGGTCACAAGAAGAATATCCGGTGGTGACTACGGTGACAGCAGACGAAGCGGTTGGGGCCAAACCCTATCTCCAACACTCTGCATTCAAGGACATAATGATCTCATGAGCCAGATATAATTCCAAAACAAGCTAGATGTGGCCCGCAGGCCTTGACTTTGACACATGTGCCGTAGATGATTTAGTGGGTTATAACCTTTTCTCTGATGGTTCCTAGCTTCTACATTGAAATACAAAGCTTAACCACAGTATTGGAGGCAGTGTCTAATTCAGATGGTCCTTACCAAGAGATTTTAGTTTTTAGCTTCTACAGTTCTAATTTCAGTATCTCCTTGCCGATAGACAGCAGAGCAATTACCTGTGTGGAGATGCCATTAGTTAGCCATTCTAGGGGTAATCAATTCCAAAAACAAGAAGTATGTCTAGCACATTAAATAAAATCCAGGCACAAAGATTTAAAAAATAGCTGCCTTCTCTTTAACCACTGCACTGTCCACTTACGGTTGTAAGCTTATCGTTGAAAGGATCAAATGCTGGTTTAGATAGGGATTTGGGCTGGTTTGTCCACTGGACAAAAGTGAAGCTTATGCGTAAATGTTAAAACGACAGTTCACTCCTCAGCGGCTAGGGGTTCCAAAAGAGTAAAGCTCTATAGACTCCCAAGTTAAAAAGACCAACTTCACAGCAGAAATAAACAAATGGCTCAAAAACATTTTAGGTTCAATAGCTCAAGTTTACCTTCACGACAACTAGGGAGTGATTTTTTTTTTATATAATTAATCCTTTTAGATGTTATTTAATCTTGAACTTTGGCATAATTAGGACATGTCCCTTGATTTCCAGGTATCAGATATCCACTGTCAAGAAGGAGTAGCTCAACCAAGGTTTAGCTAGCTAATAGCATGCTTTAGCTTCAGCCCACCAGGCTCGTGTTAGATCTGGGTTATCTTTTAGCTACAGACAGTTCCGAGTTTGATAGATGTCAATTATCCACCTACAAACTCGCAACCCCCTATGAGACTCTTTGACCATTTTTGCATTTTTCGGGAATGGCGTCTTACAGGACACTTCCAAGATGCGGATAATAGAAACTTGACTTTAGCGCTTCAGAAATCTGTCACGGAAGCTTTTTTATAGTGCATTTCCACTATGATAGTGGAGCAACACCAGATTTATGCAGTTCTGGTATCACATCATGGAAATGTATATTTTTTAGCTGTGTGTTATGGATTAAATTTGAAGGAGATAATTCAGGCTGTTATTTAAAAAATCCCAAAAGTCAGATTCTGTGATGATGTAGGACTGTATCAGCTCCCTAGGCAAATTTAATTTAAACCTCTTTGATGGTACTGATGCGGAAAAATACATTGAAAAGTTAAAGCAACATATGCTGTCCTTAAGGCAATTCCCAGGGATGTACAAGTATTTTTTTTTCTACAAGACAATGCAAATTCCTGCAAGCATTACAAAGAAATGGAAGAATAGATAGGTAGCCTACTGGCTTTTCTGCCTGCCTGCAGCTCAAGCATGAGTATTTTTTTTGTTCCTTTTGGGAGGCAGCTATGTTCACCACTGAACAACCATCGCTTTTTTTTTTCATTTTGAATTTAAAAAGTAAAAAAAATTGCACTTTTGCACGTTTCCAAAAAAGAATGGGGAAATTTAAAAAAAAAAGATTCATCCCCTATGGAGACCCATATTATTCATAATTAAATAAATAAAAACAACATTAAATAAATAAATACAATATTTTCAAATAAATATATGACCATGAAATAATGAAATAAGGCCACTTTGTGTTTTTATTTCATAATAACCTTTTCCACAATGGCATATGTAATTCATAATGCCCTTTTTCACGTATATATTTCATGATGACTTGCTCTGTCAATCAAAGCAGACAAGGCGGAACCAGTAAAATGATTGGCTGCTCATTTACTAAGGCATATGTAGCTGCACTTGCTGTATCAAAACATACAGATTAAATATCTAGCGCTGAATAGTCCGGAGGCCTGGATTACAAAGCGTGATTAACTCATCCCAAACTTATCTCCATTCTTTGGATTGACTCAGCCAAACATTGAGGAACTGGGATAAGTTATACAACGAGGCTAGTTATCAACTCACTAACTTAACCCAGACCTTTCCACTGAAGATGGATGCGCGTTTAAATACAAGAGGTGGCGCTTGGAGATTCTGACTTACAGTCTGTGGTTCTGACGAATCCCAAACATGGACAAATCCAGAGCAGTGCATTTGACCACAGATGAGCAGACTATCATTCTCAAAAAATAGTGGAATTAAAAGTATAATTTGGGCAAAAACAACGCTGTTGCTGCAGCAAAAGCAGAAAATAGCAACTCCGTTAATGCGGAAGTCAGATCAGATCATCCAATATTAATTAATAGGACAATATAAACTGACAGCAGTCAGAACACTGTATTACAGTACATACAATACTGGGAATGCTTTATTTACATCATATTTGCCATTTCTTTAAAAGATCCGCTTCCATGTGAGCATGTTATCGCTATGTTGAGCATATTATTTCCGAGGTCTCATGAGTCTCATCCAAAGTTTCGTTTTCCGTCCTCAGTTACGTGCAACAAAGTTTGACACAGCAAATCTTGATCACGTTATC
>JBAMHX010000009.1:16233023-16271164 GCA_037177515.1 Pseudomugil tenellus | reverse complement strand
ATATATAGCCATGAATGTTTTTTATTCTATTGTTGTTCCCTGTTTTTGTTGTTTTGTTCGTTGTTTTTGTTTTCTCTCTCTCTCTCGCCCTCTCTCTCTCTTCCCCTCCTTTAGGAATTTGCTGATTGGTGTTTACTGCCTTTGGATTTTGATTTCCGGGAGGAAACGTGACTTAATGAACTAATAAAATAAAAAATATAAACACGATTTAAGTTTTGGAAAAAAATACTCCTGAGTCATATTTTAGTAATCTTGACAGAACAAAATATAATCATTTACGTTTATAATTAAATAAAAACAGGAACATTTTACTGTAATTCAAAGATGATTACAATATTTTATCAACAAAAATCTAAATAACTGATATTTTTTAATAAGCCAAATGTAAAATTGAAAAAGTTGTTTTTTCTGAAAAAAAAATACATTAAGATTTAAGACACTTAATATTCCCTCTTAACATTAAGTGGGAATTTAACTTAAATTCTGTGGTTTAAATGTGTTTTTATCACTTTCTTAATTTTGTAAAAATATTCCGTAAAGTATTTACTCGTTTAATTTAACCCACGTGTCAAAACTTTTAAATCCAAAATATCTAAAGACAAGTGCAGTCTATTTTAGGGAGAAATTGGACTCTTGAAATTGAAATTGAATGGAACAAAAAGAAAACTGTAAAAGAAATGGTGAGGTGCTCGGCAAATGTTTTCAATATATATCTAAGAGAGGTGATACTGAAGTCATTTGCAATTATAAGAATTAGCCTGGCCTGGGCCTCCATTGCTAATCAGAGTCGGTGGTGATCATGTTTATGTCCTCGTGCAATCAGAGGACCGGTTGAAGAGCTCGGGCACCCAGGACTCAATAGGGCTAATCATCATCACTCCCCATTGCAATTTAAAAGGTGAGATGATCTGCGTTTAAAGAAAAGAGAAGAGTGGTTTTTATTCTCCACATGCATCTTTGATCAGAGACAAATTACTATTCCAGAATGAGTGCAAAACGAAAAGTAAGCATCATTGTTTGAAACAAAGAAAGAGACAGAGAGAAAGAAAAGATCACTAAAGTTGTTTGTTTGGGTTTTTAAAAATCATTTTCACTTCAGTTCCCTCGAGTTCATACGAAGTGGAAATCCACTCCGATCTGACTTTGGACACTTTGTGTCCGTGTCCGCACTGTTGTTGACCTCGCGTAAGCGTCTTTTATCTGTTTCTGATTTCGCACAAAGTATCTCTCTCCAGGGAACAATTGTTGGAGCACTTCTTTTTCTGAAGCCAAACGCATTGTTTTTAGCTGTGCTGAATAGGACAGAAAGCGGAGAAACATCTGCCTCTCCTCCCTCCTGACTCTGATGCCCATCGGCCCCAATATTCCAACAAAAGCCACCGTTGTTTTTCCCTGTCCCTTCAATCCAGAGTAATTACTTATCATCAATCAAAATTAATAATAGCTGATTGGGTTGGTGTGGTCAACGATTATAGAAGGGGAAGGGCTGGAGCAGTCTCTCACACACCGTTTTGCAGTCAATGGTGGACCTGGCAAAAAAGAGAAGAGGGGGCTGGGGGGAGTGGAGTGGGGGGATGCAACTCCTCTATTTGGTCTCCACTGGGAAACTACCGCCTCTCAAGACGGCCAAAAAGTCAGAGGCTGAATAAGGAAATGAAGCGTAATTTGAGGAAGATGGATGAGCCCCCAGGGAAACACCCCCTTTTCATTCCTCTTGTATTGCAGATGATAACCAATGCGCTCTCGCCCTCTGTTTCTGCGCGCACACACGGTGCATCGAAGAGAGGCGGAGGGAGGAGTTGCAGAGAGGGGAGAGGTAGATAGATAGAGAGAGCGTGTGTTTATGTCTCAGTGTGTGACAAATAAGAGGGAAAAAAGGTAGCGCTTGGGCACACAACAAAGCGCCCGGCCGGCTGACTGACGCGTAGCCTATAGAGTGCAGACATCCGGAGAAGCAGTACTCTCCCAGGGATGACAACACGCCAGAGGACCCACTTTCAATTAACTCTGTATTTAAACTGAAAGTTTTGGCGCGTCGCAGAGGAGAGGACATCTGCTGTCAACTTCACACCAAATAAAAGTGTTTGCCTGCAAAAATGCAGCGACCGGGCGGTCAAGGTACGGCGTTTTCGATCGACTCCCTCATAGGAACCCCTCAACCCAGGCCTGGACACCTGCTCTACACGGGCTATCCTATGTTCATGCCGTACAGACCTTTGGTTATCCCACAGGCTTTATCCCACTCGCCTTTATCGTCTGGTATACCTCCACTAGCGCCACTGGCTTCTTTTGCAGGACGGCTCACCAACACGTTCTGTGCCAGTTTGGGACAAGGAGTGCCATCCATGGTTGCACTCACCACAACAATGCCAAGCTTCTCGGATCCCCCGGACAGTTTCTACCCACCACAAGAGCTGCCTGGTCCCCGTCTGAGCGCCGCAGACTCTGTAACAAGGAGACAGGAAAGTCCACACTCGGAGGAACTGCACAGCAGGGACAAGAGCTCTGAGCTGCTCAACTTCTCGGAAACTTTTCAAACAATATCAAGTAAGCTTGGGTTTTTCATAAGAACTGCATTTGAATTATAATCATTGCTAGGAGTTACCGCATAAAAAGTTGTTTCTAAATGTTAAATGCTTTGAGGTTGCCTATGACTTGTTGCCCCACGGCGAAACTTTTGGATGGCTTTGCTCAGTGTTACCACATAAAAGAAATGTTTATAATTCAAGGTCTATGAATCTAATAAACGTAATTTGATTTTAAAAAAAGCATGCTTTAGAAAATATATTTGCTAATTTATAAAATGAAATTTGTTTTTGATCTGGCTTTAAAGGCCTAATAGCTGGCAACAATGCACAAACCTATTTTAACTTTTGTAAAAGTTTAAAACTTTCATAAAATAAACATGGACAGGATTTTCTCAAATGTCAAAATGTAGCTACTCACATGCAGTGGAAACTTGATAAACATCTTGGTGTCTACATCTCAAAACGTTAGCTAATTAAACATGCTTTCTTTATTTTTTTCTTTTATTTGTGCTATTTTTTTCTCCATGCAACTGATCACCTATTAGTTGTCTCAGGAACGAAGTGATAAATTAAAAATGTTCTTTTGACATGAAGCCTATAGCTACACACTGTTTGCTGAATATATTTTCCCTCCATTAACATTTTAGGTGAGACCAAACTGTACAGTTCAGACGATGAGAAGTTGGACCTAAAATCGGCGGACACGGTTTGCAGCGACCGAGAGGACAGCTCCGCAGACAGCGAGAACGAAAGTTTCTCGGATGGGAACAACTGTGGGCCCCTGTCCCAGAAGGTCAAACTAAAAGCCGGGTCGCAAGAGACGCTGCCAACCGGCAGTTCGGCTGGGAAGAGCCGAAGGAGACGGACAGCTTTTACCAGCGAGCAGCTGCTCGAACTGGAAAAGGAGTTTCATTGTAAAAAATATCTTTCTCTGACTGAACGCTCCCAGATCGCACATGCACTTAAACTGAGTGAGGTGCAGGTGAAGATTTGGTTTCAGAACCGCAGGGCCAAGTGGAAACGGATCAAAGCGGGGAATGTCAACAACCGGTCAGGAGAACCTGTTAGAAATCCCAAAATTGTTGTCCCCATCCCAGTGCACGTCAACAGGTTTGCGGTGAGGAGTCAGCATCAACAAATAGAGCAGGGGACCAGACCATGATCTCAAATGAAAAATCTGAAAAAAAGAAATAATAGAACACTTACAACGACCTTCGTTTCCACTGACTTGTTGAACGCATGAAGCACAAAAGGGAGGATTCACTGAAAAAGATCAATTATTTAGCAACCTACTGTCGTTTTTATTTATTATTATGTGAATATGTAAATAGGAATGGTTGTAAAAATGGTACAAATGGGCACTATAAGATGTGACTGTAAACATTTTCTAATTATTTATAAGTAGGGCCAAAACGTTCTGTTGGTTATGTGCATGTCTTCATTTGGTGAAGAAATTCTGGATTTTGTGTTTTGTAGGTACAATTTGTTGACCACATTTGCATGTAACTGAAGACGTTTACATTTTTTTGACAGGTGAAGGAAGCATCTTTGACGAATATTTGTTGAGGAAATTTTAAAAAATTGAAGGAAATACGAACAAACAAGGGACACCTGTAAAGTATAATTGATCAAATAAATCGCTTTATTCAAATACTGGAATGCAGGTTGAATCGTTATTATTTACAAAATAGATTTGCAGAGTATAACATATTGTGTGGTTTTTAATAATATTATTTTGTCTAGATCTAATTTTTTAAGGCCTGCGCTGTAGAAACATGACTGATTTTAAGACTCAAATGGTGCAATTTAACGCATTTTTAAAATAAAACGTTATCTCTCGTCACTCGAACAATTTTTCTGCTGTTTAAAGGTTTTCCGAAAACAGATTTTTAAAAAACAAAAAAACAAAAAACAAAACAAAAAACACGCTGATATCTGAATGTTTTAATAACGTCGCAAAGATTTTAATCTTCCGAAGTTACAAATTCTTCTCTTTTTCCTGAAATACGAGGACTTGAAAAGTAGATGAGTGGTTTTTAAATAGCTGCAGTGATTGATTTCTCTTTAGGAGGTCATGTTGTCTCAAGTGGACTGATGGTTCCTCATTAGGCTGAGCGCATTCAACACATTGTAATGAACTTCTCCATCAGTCACCTCAGACACCCAAACAGACAACGCCTCAATGTCATTTCATAGTAACAAAAATTATTTTAATAGAAAAAAAGCGTTTCTCCAAATACTTACATTTTACAGCCTTTAAGATTCTTTAAAATCCTTTAAAAACCGACAATTTGCTTTTGTCACCCACCAGTAATTATGCCAGCCTTTTTTTTAGAGCAACTATTAGAATAAATCACTACATTCTGGCAATGATCCCAGAATATATAAACATGAATAGAAAAAATGGTTTGCGGTTAATGTGCATTTTCTTCCATGTTAATTTACACCTACAGATTTCACAGAAATGATAGCGTGATCAGTAAGATCAAACATGGGAAACACAAGGCAGCAATATTATAATTATATGAGGTTACAATAATATCTGAGCACATCCTGTTACAGGAAGGATAACATACTGTTTGATGTATTTATTTAAACTTTCATATCCACAGCTCTGGATTTGCACAGTTTCTCTGAACTGCTTCCAGAAAAGTTTTAGGTTAGAATA
This sequence comes from Pseudomugil tenellus, assembly GCA_037177515.1. Taxonomy (NCBI): domain Eukaryota; kingdom Metazoa; phylum Chordata; class Actinopteri; order Atheriniformes; family Pseudomugilidae; genus Pseudomugil; species Pseudomugil tenellus. The sequence continues at coordinate 16,265,968 of JBAMHX010000009.1, read as the reverse complement.
TTTCCCCTTTACCTCAGAGGGATGACAGTCTCTGATCTCCAACTCCAAAAAAAGAACACGCATCACATCTAACCTTTCAAAGCAGCCTCCAATGTCTGATAAGAGGTCTATTACTCAAAAGTTAAGATTTTCCTACAACTAGGTGTAACTAGGTGTGTTAAAGGATTATTCAGTCATTTTTTTGAAAAATAGATCAAATCCATTTTACATTTATTTACCTTGCCTTTCATGAACATCTTAAAATATATTTTTATCTCAGTTTGACCTCAGTGCATGAACTGCTCCTCCACGACTTCAACACCCATGAGTAGTAAAGTTTATTTCACCGACCACCTCATATATCAAGACTGTGACACTTGGATGGGGAATCAAGGAGTGATGATTGTGTAAAGTAGATGTGGGAAATTTTAGTATGGTACAAGAGTTGACTAATATTGTCGGCTAATTCCACGACGTTGTGCCAGAATGCAACGGCTATTTTAGTCCCCATGGTGGAGGTGATGATAAAGAGCAGTGAAACAGCTCAATTACTACCTTCATGTTGGTTGTCATCGTCAAAATTCTGTTAGGGAAGGACTGAGTTTATTTCCAAGTTTCTCAGCTCATATGCCAGAACAACTCACTCTAATTTAGGAGTAACCCCTCCATAAAACTTAAGTTCCTTACAAATGTGTTAATCCTTCCTGAGTTACAATATCCCTACCTTCGAGCTACACATTTTGCTAATAAGATCCCATATTGAAATATCAGAAGTTCTTTCCAGTAAAGATGTGTAACTACCTCCTTATTTTCAGTCCGCAGAGTGAGGTAGAGGAAAGCGAGGGACCTCATTACTGTCCGGTTGTGTGAGTGTGCAGACTTCTCATTGCTGACTAGAGGCCTGACTTCTTGGGAGGGTCCGGACGCTTGTGGCTACAGTGATGTATGGGCAGATGCATCAAATCGCACAAGATAAACAAGCGATGAGTTTCATCAGGGCCATCATAGCTTTAATTTGGCTGCCTAATGAGTCAGATCTAGCGGCGGAGATAAGAGTTGTCAGAGGCCCGGCTCTAATGAATTTCTTGCCACTTGTAATCAAGGTTGCCTGTCTGAGGGGGGATGATTAATGGAACCCTGGAGGATTCCCTCGGCCCTCAGCCTTCATTACAACTAATGCATTCTCAGGCAAATTAACAGCAAAATGCAGGCAAAAGCCAACAGGGAAGGGGAGAGAAAGAGAGAGCATAGAGGGAAAAAGGAGAAGGTGATGGGAGCACAGCGTTTATATAAGACAAAGGAGGTAGGGGTGGGGATGGAGGGTAGTGATGAGGAAGATACCTTCATGAAATGGTCGGGTCGAATGCAGGAGAGAGAAAGACATTCAGAGATGTACTGAAATCTGCTGATTAGTTAGAGGATATGGAAATAGGTGTGGAGACACAAGTTCAGTGGAGTCGTGAAAGGGCAGAGTGCAACATGGAAGCACAGCAGACATGACACAGTTGAAATTGATAAATGGATGTTCAAGTCTGTAGGGAATGCAAGGAGGAGAAATGGTGAGACAAACAGAGCAGAGTGGATATAATTACTGGTAAAGGAGGTTAAAGGGTTGAAGAAAAGAAAAGCATGAGAGCAACACATCCAAATGGAGACAGGTAGCAATGAACATGTAAGATGAGCCACCTAGATGCAACATTCAAGTCAGGACGGGACCCATTATTCAGTGACTGTTAAACAGATTTTTTTTTAAAAAAGTGGCCTGTGGCACAGCAGCTTCTAGGTGTTATGGAAATATGGATTTAATGTTTGCAAATATGGTCTCGTCAGGTCTTTGTGTACCCATCCATCAGCCTCAGACCCACCTCTGCAATCTTGGAGGCAATTTGTCTGAGAAGAGGTGGGCGGCAGAGAGCCCTCCTCAGTGTTTAGCAGGCCCTGATGAAATATCAAAACACACAGCAGTGCAAGCAAGCGCTCAAGTCTCACCACAACAAACACAAGTGGCCGGGGCTCTGCCAGAAGTAAGACAGGGTAATAAATTTAGGAGCAGGTTTTTTGTTTTGGTCTTCTTTTCTTTCTGGTTTTATTTCTCAGGACATATATGTAACAAATTAACAGCAGCCTAGCTGAAAAATACCCTTTATTAGACTCTTATGACTTAAAAGATATTAAAGGTTTGAAAACTTAAGTTAAAAATACTTAAAGCATCTTTTCCTTTTATTCTACTTTGTTTGCACTTCTACACCCACTAACAAAACCAAATCAGAAAATTATGCAACACTACTTTATCTTCTGAACCCGTAAACACCCATCCAGCGTGGAAACCACAAGAACGCATATGAATATATATAATCTTGCCTATAATTGCTTCGAGTAGGGAAGCTGATTGAGGAAATTTGTAATTAGAGCCTTTTATGGTGACTCTTGTGCCTCCTTGGTGTCAAGCCTGCACAGAGGCAGGAAGAGGCCAAACCAAAGAGAAACCAGGCGATAAAGAGCAAACAAAGCTGGCCAACAGAGAGAGGAAGGGGATGAAGATATGCTGAAACCAGATTAGCAGGAAATAAGAAGTGGATTAGTGAGGGCTTGACTCCTATGAACACTGAGATCTTTCAGTTTTTCCCCAGAGTGTTGTGCTGCCTGACACTAAGCCCATCTCTTTATCTTAATCCTCTTTCAGCAACTGTTGGGGGTCCCGCAGGCAGGAAGTGAAGAGGTTTGCATTACTTACCTCAGGACAAGCCCGGCTGAGCTGCATCTGACAGGAAATGTGATGAAGGAGCATGCAAAAACAAGAGGAGGTGAAATAGAAGTACTTGTTGAAGTGCTAATGAGACAATCTCCTCGGCAGGTACATGAACAATGGGACCAAGACGCAGCGAGAACGAACAACATACACAAAATGAATGCGTCAGTTTCCCCAAATCCAGGGAAGGCTACATCGTTTTATTTGAGTGTTTATTAATAGGTCAACAGTCAGCCAAGCATCCAAGCATACAACATGTTACTCTTTAGCTGTTGCTTTTGTTTTACGTTCTGAACGTAAAGAAAATACAATAGGAAAATGAACAAAAACAAATAAACAAAAAGATATTTACATACTGCATTATAAATATGTCAAATGTACATCATTATACACAGGTACCAAGGATGGCCTTACTGTCCAGACCAAATAGAAGTACCTTAAAAATATGCCTGAAGACAAACCATAGCAACATACTAAAACACCGTTTGTGGGTCAAGAGGACCAAAATCACTTCAGTTAGATTCAGAAGGACAATCTTGTCTTTAGATAAAAGCATTAAGCTAATATATACATTTCACCTTGTGTTTAGGGTCAAACAGGTTGGTTGCTAGTGTTTTCTTTTCCTATCATCGAAGGTATGTAAATAAGTATTTAGGAACTAATGGTGCACATTGACACATTGAACTTCTCTGTCATCCCACTGAAATGTATTTAGTGGAATAAGTTGGTCAAGTAATGATCAGAAATAAGGCCAGTATCACAGTACAGTACAAGGAATTTAAAAAAAGTAATAATAATATTAACAAAGGGTAGAGTCTGTGGCTTTTTTAAAGGTCTTGGGGAAAATTTGGTTGCTGTTTTTAAGAAATATGCTTATTTAGCTTCTTGTTGAAAAATGTGTAAAACAAAAATGTGTGCAGGGAAGTTTTGCCGCACTATCCTATGTACACAGGAGCTGTCAATCATCACTGAACTTTAAAGGGGTAGGCAGCATCTTTAAGTGAGGGACACAGTTTCACTACTTATGTTTATTGAAGTGGCCTAAAAATTACCTTGAGTTTTTCACAACCTCTTAGCTCTTTTAAGGAGTTGGAACATTTTCTTGAATAAATTTTTAAAAAAAGCGGGAGTTACAGAAGTTGCATCCAATGAAAACTATCTAATGTGGGCCAAATGTTCATCTGTGTTTAAGTGGAAGTCAGATTTACTAAGAAAGAAATACATTATTAACAACTAAAGCCTTGCAGCTCATTTTTCTGGCATATTTTCTGCATTTGTTAGATGAGAGAATGGGCAGCAATAGGACGACGGTTTTATTGCTTAATTTTGGGTTTTTTCTCTCCTTGTAGTTTAATATTCTATCCTACAGCAGCTTAAAGCAGGACAATTCATGAAGCATATTTAGAAAAATGTTAAACCATTATTTTATAATATCGTCATTTCCTTCAACTAATGTCTTCTTTTAGCAACATATTCATTTCAGTTGCCTCTGAGAAACAAAAAGGTAAGAAGTTATAACTGTAAAAAAAATGCCTCCGTAAACCTTTAAGACCAAGAATTATAACCTTACAAGAAAAAATAGGGAAAAATCAAACTTAAGTTGTCTTTTAAGCAAATTAATATTTACTAAAAAAGGAAATGACATATCTGTAGAATACTGTACATTTTTACTAATGGAAACTAATCATATTTCCCTGGATGAGCCAGCTGATTTAAATCCCTTAATAGTCCTCACACAGTCGCACAAATGTGTTTTAACTTCCTGCTTTCAGGCTGACAGGTACTCAGGGAAGGGCAGCTTTATGGAAAAGAAAAAGGCTGTTTCATATCAACTCTAAAAGTCTTAATAAGTTTGGACTACTCTTAGAAGGAATAAGGCGAAGGAACAAGAAATACTTTTTACATTTATCTATACATTAAAACACAGTCATGTTCCCACATGTCCACTATAAGTCTTCTCTCGACTGTTACGAACAGAAATGCCCAGCCGCTTTCTGCAGTACACGGTTACCGACGGAGACGTAAGCACAAACATATTGTACGGTTATGTACGAACACACGCGCACAGTACCATACATGTTATTTCACAGCAACAATATCAGGATATGATCTTGAGGGTACCAATTCTGCATGCTTCATCCACAGGAGGTGAATGGGTATTCCAGGATGCTTACACTCTGAAATTGTGTGAATCTGCGTCAAACAATTATCAACACAATCTAGTCAGTCAGAAAATTATTCCAACAAAGACATCATAATGGTAGAATTTCAAAGTCTCAATCAAACGTTTGAATTTGAATGAAATTTGATTGAAGAGGCACGCTTTCTAAGCCATGTGGCTTAATGGTCATAAAACATTATACTTTGCCCTGCAATTCCTTTATAGTCATCTACGTTTTACTGAAGAATTGTGGAAAGGGTGATGAAGGAAATGACTCACTTTTATCCAATAGAAATCATGCAATCAACTCCTTTATGAGGATCCAAATCCATTTCCCTGTGAATTAAGTGTCTAACTCATTTGGCCTGTTTAACTATAATTGCTTTGCCTTTGTATATGAATAATATGTCAAGAGTTTGATGACTGGGTTGAAGGCATGCATCATTATGAAGCTGTAACAATCACTGTTATCATGAAGGAATTACGCGCTCCCCACATCAGTGTGTTGTCACTTATACAACTATTCTATACAGTTCGTTATGAGGCTTAGTCTTGACAGTTTGAAGGGAATTTCATCACTCACACATACTATAAGCTCAGTTCACATCACAGAGGGGGAAGACATAAAAGGAAATGTTCAAGCATTAAGGAAATGCTTTTCGTGTAGGTATGAATGCCAAAGTAAGTTGTTTGTTTGGTTGATGCTTAAAAATATAACACTTAAAGCTGATTCTGATCATTTTAGATCAAGACTGAATAAATTTAACAAACAAAATGAATAAAAATAACAATATAAAAAACACACAATGTACAATGTCTGATCCTCCAACTTGCAGCACAGTGGAATATCAACAGTGAGTCCGTCACTCTAAATCTCTCCACTGGAACGGATTCTGGGTTACACAGTGACAAAACATGGGTGGAAGTACTAAGAAGGGATTCTATTGGTTTTTGTGTGGTTTTCTATTCTTTTTTTTTTGGCATTGATTTCTGGATTCTACATGATGCTGATGCTGCGATTGAGCTCACACTGGGCATTGTTGTTGTTTATGTTGGGGTTAGGGCGGCCCATATTGGGGGTGGGCACGGAGGTTAAGCTGCTTGAATCGTTGGGGCAGCCGTGTTGAAGTAATATGTCAGCGCACTCCTGGCTTCCAGCTCGTCGAGCGTAGGACAGTGGTGTCTGACCACGAGCATCTCGACTTTTTACATCCACACCGTACTGCGGGAGAGAATGGAGGAAACATCAGCAATCAGTACTATGATAGACTTGAAAATGTAACTTGTAGCAGCAAGAAAAGCAGAACTATTACACCGACTATAAATTTCAGAATAAATTAAAGTAGAAGAGATTAGTAAAACTAACTCAAGTGAAGTACCTTCCTCCTACACAGTCCTCACCAGAGTGGCATCACTGCTCACAAAGCAGCCAAGAAGTGAACTTCAGCTGTAATAACATATTTTGATATTTTGCATTTCAATGGATTGAAGTTGTTTTGATCCATACTAAAGAATGGAAACCACCTAAAACAATAAAAGGTTTAAGTCTTTTTTGCTTAAGCATGTCTGCCAAGTTGAAGCCTACATATAGAACTGCAAGTCTGTTTTCAGAAAACAGGAGATGTTCTCCCAATAATCGTAGCTGTGGAGTCAATGTAGGCTTCATGCTAATCCTTTTAGTAACTGGTTTAAAAAAATGCTTAATCTCAGCTCAGACAGGTTGGAAGCCTGACCAAAAAATCTCCCATGCAGTACTTTTTATATATGCTAGGTTAAAATTCTTTATAGACAGCTGATGCGTTCTATATGAACAATTTTCAAGGAACTGTCCTTTTTTAAATTAATATCTGTTTTATAAGATTGATTACATCATTTCTAAGACTTGACTCTAAACAGACAGACTTGCAACAAAAAACTAGCACATCTGGTAAGGTCAACACAGAGGTCAACTGGTCCACCCACTCACCAAAACAACAAAAAATACCAGCATTTAAAATGTCCATCCAACTCTGACCACTCCTCCCAAAGTTCAGTGGCACCGACTCACCCAGATGAGCAGCTGTGTGAGGACTACATTGGCCATGGTACACGAGAGGTGCAGTGCGGTCCGTCCGTCTCCATCCCCGTAGGTCTCATTAACCTCTTCCTTGGTGCCATGAGCCAGCAGCAACACAACCAACCGCAGGTCATCCTCTACCACTGCCCGAAGCAGCTGCTGCCCCAAAGGCACATCAGACTGGGGCAGCCCCACCAGGAACAGCTTCTGTTCGTATTTGGCTCGGATCCAGCGCTCCTTCTCCTCCCTGGAGAGGAATGACAGAGTTGCTACAGGTCATGGAGGGTGGGACATGCAGAACATGCTCCGAGCAATTTCACACCTTGGTTAAAGAACTTTGCAAATAATTTAGAGGCTGTGATTTAAAGGAAAGGTAATGTACTAAAGCAGGGGTGTAGACACACAAGGGAAACATTACAGTAATTGGCCTGTGAGACTCACTGGAGTATAGTGACATTTCTAAATTATTACAGCTCAGGAAAGTGACTTCACTATCACAGTGAGAAATAATACAGAGATAAGCTGGAGAGATGAGAGAATGCCAAAGGGTGTGACGCTTTGGGCAATATTCCACTTTCTAGTGATTATGGTCGTCGCCATGACGGTTAGAGCTTTGGCCAGCTTTCTAAAGGTTACACATCTTTAACAGCATGTCTGCTGTGGACAATACGGGAAGACGGGGGACGTATTTTTTTTATCAGTGCTGTCGGCTGTCAGTCTGAACTTGTGGATCCCCTCCACAAAAGAGGCAGTGTGTCTCTGAGCCCCGGTCTCCCTTGGGGTGGCTGGGCCCCGAGTCAGATCGATGGGGCTGAATGGCAGCCAGAAAGGGACGGTGGGATGTGGGGCTCCTTCACTCCAGCCTGCAGCAGAGAATGGTGTCTGAGGAAACGCTCCATGCTCTATCACAAGGCAGAATTCTATCTATTGCTCCCCATCTTGACCTCCGGTTTCATTCTCTTTCCACATACAAACTGTCCAAATCAGAAAGAAAGAGAAATCAATATCAATATGTGAATGACTGAGCATGCCCAGTGTGGTACTAACCCGGTGACCCTGTCAGTTGGTGTGATAAGAGAAGCAGAAAGAGTCTGTTGTTTGGATCTGTGAGTGAGTGACAGAGAGGAGAAGGTTCGAACGGATAAGTTAAAGCAGCAACGCTGGCTGGAGTGACAAGGCCCTCGTGGGACCCTTTATCAACGGGCCAAAGCTGAGCAGCATGTACAACCTGACAGTCCAACTCTATTCAATTATATTTCACCATAATTATGAGAACAATTTCTGTCAGTCTGCTTTATTACCAAAATGAACCTTTTAGATGAACAATGGAACATTACATTTATATCAGCTTGGTTAATCCAAAAAGATAAATGAGTAATAATAATAATAAACATTTACTTTCTAAGGTTTGAAGCCAACACAGAGTTCTATGATGCCGTCTCTATTAAAATGCCTTAGAATTTTAATTTAAAAAAAACAATTTTATACCTTGTCCAATACAACCTAAAATTCATAAACACAGCTCACAAAAGAACTGGTTTTGTATTGGGTGTCGCAGTTTACCAGATAAGCAGATAAAATAGTTGGAATTCAGAACTTTTTCAAGTTGCAAACGAATACACATTTAGCTTAGAAGAAAATGTTCAGCAGAGAGAACAAAAGCAAAAAGGTAATTAGTTATGATGGATGAATATGAAACACATTTTAAGAATGTAGTTTAAACATGTGCTCCTGAGAGAAAATATATATAGTATATGGAGGGCAAAACATGCCATAAACAGATGAATATATTATTATATACAGAATTAAATATGTAGATACAAGAATATCAATAGTTTTGCATTTATGTGTTCTTTAAACTAATTGTTCATGACTTTCTACAATGAGTTGCATATTTCTAAATTCATTTATGCTTTCCTTAATATATTTATTTATCCAGACACATTTAGTTTCTTTATGAATTTAAAGGGGCAATATTACGGAAAATCGACTTTTATGAGCTTTCAACATTCTATAAGTTTTAATTGTACCTTAAAACGATCCAAGTAGTAGTTATTTTTTCATCCAAGCACTTTTGTAGTTTTAGCGCTTTAAAAAGAAGAGTGCAGCTTAAGCAGAGTAAACGACTGACACAACCGCATGTGCATGTGGCTGCTGCTGCGCTCTCATCAACAGACACACATGTAACTGCATGCTGGTGCCTCTCTGGCTGCTCAGGGCAGGGGGGGCAGGGGAGCAGCAGAAACAGAGAGGAAGCAGGAGAGATACAGACCCAGGCGTTCATAGTTCCGGTTAGAAATCTGTCAGCAACAAATGAATGGCATGGCAAAACTATAGTTTAGTGCATGTTGCAAAATGCATAATGTTTTTCATAGATGTGCAAAGGATAGACTGTGAGACGACAATTATAGCGTAATATAGGACATTTAATGAGTTCTGGATTTCCTTAGTGGGGTAGTTTATATCCTAGATATAAAGCAGGATTACCTTGAAGATCTAGAAAGCTCAAACAGTTTTTTTTTTTGTTTTTACACATTTATATGTTTAATTATATATTGCTAAATTTACTATGTTTTGAAATGCTATGTTTATATGCATGATAGTTACTTGTTACATCTGATATGAGAGTAATTTTCTGTAGTGTTGCACTGGAGGTGGTGGTACTTTCATGCATTAAATTTTCACATGGTGAAGTACTGTTTTGGTTGTTTTCATCTTCCATTATCCTACTCGTTATAAACTACAAGCATATTCTCATGTGTGTACTTGGTATTCAATACAATTATAGAAAATTCTGAATAATTGTTGTGAACGCTAAACATCCGATATCACATAGTGCAGAAAAATATCTGACTTTTGTCTATGATCACATGATAAGATGTAAAAATTTAAGTTTTAGCATCATTTGGCATTTGATAAACTATGAAATTATGGTAAAAGTGTGCTATGACACCTTTTATTGTAAAGCAAAGGAAATGCAAATGAAAATAGAGAGGATTTAAAGTCAATTAAGCATCCTTACTCTGAACAAACCCAATGAGACAACACAGCTCATAGTACCAGTCAAACCTAAAATGATCAGTTTTTTAACAGTACAAATTTAAGGAAAGTAGATTAAATATTTAAGAATTAATGTCCTAATTTCCTGCAACAACAATTGTAAAGTGAATTCTCAGGTACTATTAGGTGTAGAAAAATTAATGTTTTATCGTGTGTTTTAGTGCAACTTGGAAAAAGAAATGTTTTTCACCCCAATGGGCATTTTTGTAGAATACAAATAACTGCACATGAATAGAAAATATTTGCTGCAACACCTCTTTCTACTGACAGTAAATATTGTAGAACAGAAAAACACAGAATAGCTTTTATAACAAAGTAAAAAGTTTGTAACAGTGCCAAAAGAAACAATAAAAAAACCCACAAATTTTACATTAATATCTTGAAAACACTGTTTGTTAATTCCTGTAAGGTCAAAGCTAAACATAGACAGCAAAATATATTTCATTTGGGTCCAACTGCTCTTAAATTTCCACAGGGAAATATTCAATCATATTTACCAGTGTAAGCATAAGTAACTCATATGTTACCTGCCAGATTCATTTTACAGAGCAGCCCATCTTGCACAGAGGGGCCTGGCACCTTCCCAAACTACAGGAGCAAAGGAAGTGATGGAAAAGGGACAAGTCTTCATCATCACTCGTCCTGAGATTGATTGACTGCAAAAACACCCTCGGAGGCTCATAAAGCAACTTAACTTGCATCTTAAAATAGTTCTAAAGCTGTTGCACTGATAAGCATATGGGCGCATCTTCTTTTCAGTACGACCTGAAAAGAAACGTGGAGGAGAAAGTCCTTCAATCCACTACACTATCAGTAAAGCTTTTCTTAAGGATAAAGGTATTATGTGAACAACAATACAGCCCTAATAGTAGGCAATTGGAATTGCTTGGAGTTTTATGGTGTAAGACCTCCATCAATCCCTGCTCAGTCATTATGTGTGGACAAGCCTGTTAGCAAATCAATTGTCCTATGAACCAGTAGACCTCTAAGAACAGGAAGGGGCGGCCTACCCCACCATTATATGTTCCGGTAAACCCTTTGAAAGAAAGTTGTGTTTTTTTCTTCTTCCATCTTTAAGGCAGTCTGAAAATGGTAAATCTGACTATAATGCTTAAGGCAAAACACACATCTTAACAAAACAAAACTTAAACATGGTTAAAAACCAGCAGTCAAGCTGTTTTTTAAGTTTCCTTAGGAAAACACAAACAAGACTGCATCTGTAGAGTCCAGTCAAGTGATATGAGCTAAATGAGGCAGAAAGTTAGCACCAAGATGAGAAACAAAAAGGCTGAGGAGAGCCATTAAGAAGATGTCAACATCTCATAAAGGAGTCTTGAGAACACTTTGTTAGCCTTTGCTACAAAATCAGCCCTAAAGGCCTGCAAGAGAAGGCCTTATTCACTGCTGATGCTGAGCTTTAAACTCAACAAATTCACAGTTCTTTCTAGACCTTCGATCGGAAAACAGAAGCAAAAGCAGCCAAGCCAAGGCCTTTTAGAAACATTCCCAGCTGCTGCCACTTGAAAGACGGTGTGAAAGGAAGTGAAATGGTAATCCCGCCTCTGTCTTTTGTTTGAAAAAGAACAACAATCCAAACAGAGGTAGGGTTTAGACAGTCTGGGGAGGGGGAAACTGAGACCCTTGAAAAGGACACTTCCTCACCACAGGAGGAAGAAAAATAAAATCAGCAGATTTACCATGTCAAAGCCTGGGACAGGGTGGAAAGGGAGGTGGAGAGGGGAAACAAGAGTGAATTTTCACAGTATGAAGGGGGATATTAAAGAAATTAAACCAATGGCTGCTTCTACAGACACACACACACAGCCATAAGTTTTCTAAGTTCATAGTCACCATTTTCTCCACCCAGGCTTAAGCACATACTTGGTCTAAATTTCTGTGTTGCTTAGGCGATGGAGGAGAGCTTTAATTTCCCAATAAAAATGCCCTCAGTCTTTTTTTTCCCTCCTTAAAACCAAGCCGTGCTTTGTTACAAGCTCCCTCCATCAGCCAGTTATCTCCCAGTATAATCATCGATCAACTTTTCATCCGCTGACTTTGATGTGAGTGAAATTGTGGGCTAACATCAAAACGCTCCCAGAGTTTAAAGTGGAAATGGGATTCCTGTCTGAAGCTGGTGTCCCCTTTCATTTGCCTATGCAGAGCCCGCCAGGATAAAAGCAGCCTTAACAGTAGAGAAAGGCTTCTTTTATAATTCTATTAGAGCTCTGTCCCTCTAGCTCTCTGTTGAGCAATGGATTCTGACCCTGACTTAATTAAGTGGCAAATGGCAGAATGATTCTCCTAAACCCAGCCCATGGAGTCAAGAACACATGACTGAGTTCAAATAAAGAGGGACAAACAAGGATAATTAGTCAAGCCTGAAAGACAAAAGCGAACAGGAATTTATATGAAGGGAAGGGAAACCGAGACAGAGGAGGCGGGGCTAGCTGTGGAGGACCAACAGAATGACCGATCTGACCGCCTGCAATAAAGGTGCATTGGTCCATAGGAAGAGAAGGATGTCCGTCCCACTACTCGCCCATCTTTCAAACACACACTGAGTCCTTCTAAACTATCAAAGCTTCTTAGGCTCCTCCTACTCTTCCATGAGCATCCATATTCCCTGTGGCTACATCAAACAGAAGCACTGAAGGGGAGAAATAGTGGAGGGAGGGATGTTAGGGTTTGACCAGCTTGAACAGACTTCACAGTGGGGGTGGGCGACTTGTGATTCCCATGCAGCCAGCGGCTTCACTTCCACAAACCACGGGGAGGGAAGAGCAGAGTGAGGAAGAGGGACAGCAGCAAAAAGACAAGAGAAGGGGAGTCGAGGGAGGGACGGGGTGGCAGGAAAAAAAGAGGAAAAAAAAAAAAGAAGAAGAAGCGAACACAACAGGGAGAGAAAACTGGGCCTCAAAGCATCAAAGGTTGCTAAGGGTGAGAAATGAAGGAGGAACACAGTAAACGCCACAGCCAGAGTGCTAAATAAGGCCTCCTATGGTCCAACGGGTTACAGTGTAGACTTGCTTTGCTATGTGCTGAGAATAACAGCTCAAAAAGAATGGAGACAAATATTTTTACAAGTGGAAGAGATGCTGTTTTGCTCTCTTCCATAGAGCGTCCTGAACAGATGACCAGGAATGAAAAGGTTGTTGAGCTCTATAGAGAAGCTGGTGAGAGAGCATCTGGGTCCTGTAGGCAGGCAGAGGGATGAGCTGAATATATCGTGACATTAATGAGGTTGTCAGACTCCTCATGATGGAGTGGCTGTGTTTTTGTGCCAGCAAGACTAACACCCTTAAACGCTCATGCTGTTAACCCCTGCTGAACCCTCGGCTCTCATACAAAGCTGAGGGGACGATAACACATGGCCTTCCTAAGTGTGCAGTCAGCTTCACAAAGCTTCACAATTTTTAAGTCTTGGTCTATCTGCTAATCAAACACCATTTTCATCCCTAACAATGCATATATACTAAAGTACATTGCTATGCAGGATACAATGAAGAAAAAAACTTTCCTCTACATCTATCTGGCCCTGAGACCAAGTGGCATGCTGGCAATTAGCGACTGACGTACAATGTCTCCCACACAGGGCTAATTACTGACCTGTGGGTTTCATTTAGAGAGAGAAAGTAGAGAGATGACACAGGGCGACACAGTCATTCATTTATCTTAATTAATTACTCTTCTTTCACCAGGCATTATAGTAAAGTTGACTGCTATAAAAATCTCTTCATATTTGTTTTCCAACACTCCAAACCTGCGATTTGCTTTGCGTTTTCGAGACGAATGTTGAGGAAAGAGGTCAATATGGAGAAGTCTTAAGGCCATAGCAAAGCTTTTTGTAAGGAACAAAAAAAAAATAAATAAAAAAAACGAAAACAGAGAGGACGACACCAGTGTCAGCTGTGATAGGGTTAAACCAGGAAGTGGGGGCCAAGTTTGGAGAGGTTAGTGGTGTGATTCATTTTTATTACCACGCAGCCCCTGCAGGCGGCAGGAGTGGCAAATTATTTCTGAAACAAAGTGGAGGGCTCTCATCAGAGCTATTACCCGCTTGTGGCCGAGGGCGGCGCGGAGCCTGCAGAGGGTGACACAGAGAGGCCCCCATCAGTGAGGGATAGCCGTCCACATCCGTCCATGCTCCAGGACATCTCCCCCAAAATGAGAACTGCTCTCCCTGCATCTGTGTGTGTGTGTTTGTCCTTCTGTGCATGTGTGCTACAGGAAGATAAAGGTAAAGCTAGCGGTAGGACCTCACCAGCATCCGTCAAAATAATCTGTATCGTTTTCTATCACAAACATGCCAAGCAATTAGAGGTGATGTGCAAAACAGGACAACTCCCAGGTGCTAATTAAAAGAACAACTCCCCTACAATTTGCTGACTGCACAGATCAGCTACAAACCAGAGTTCCCACAAGTTTATTATTCTGGTTTTAACTCCAATAGACTGCGATTTCATTGCATTTCTACTAGACAAACCTAATGAATGGGTTTAATATAGCAAGCTATTGCTTTATCGGTTAAGCAATGTTCAAGTACTTATCAGTTTTAGGCTTCAGGAAAAACTTGTGAGTTGAGAAAGCAATTAAAAAAACCTGTAGTTGGGTTAACTCACCCCACTTCTTACTTTCAAGGAAACAAAAAATAAACAAAAACAAAAAAGAACAGAATTAAAATTTCATTATATCTCAACACTGGACCATAAAATTGCACGCTTAATGTCTTTAATGTTAAATAAAAAAAATTTCAAAACTGTGTTATTCAAGGATTAAGTGTGTAAAATGTGCGATTGGGTGACATCAGTGCAAATAAAAAGCATATTAAAATACTTTCCTTTGCCTGCAATCACCCTGATGTCTACCTACAATTTCATTTATCTGTTGCTCTGCATATGTCAAATCTATATATTGTGTTCTTATGATCCAGAATATTATAAGCTAAACCAATCTTGTGGATGAGTGCCTTTAACTTAAATCTTATAAAAAAGGGGTAAAACTAGTCTTGCAAGAGACATTCAATCAGACATGGAGCTGATATGCAGGTAGTTACTGAATCGTTTAGATTGGGTGTCACTAATGTTTAGCGGGAGTCAGCAGCCGTATACTCCCCGCCTGTGTGCCATCACCAAGCTGCTTCATGTCAGCAGAGTGACACAATTAAAACTCTTGCATGTGGATGTTAAGAGAAGTAAGCATAGGAAGAGCCAGCTTTCATGACAGAAAGAAGAAATGAGAAAAAATATCACAATATTATTCACACGACAATTTTATATAAATTATTATTAATGTTTTATCAAACATTTTATTATCCAGCGGCCAAGTTGAAAACTTTAACTTGTGCTTTTGGGCTAAAGATTAGTTATCCTGCAAATGAGATTTATTGTTTGACAGTGAAAGCTAATGAAGATGTTGCTGCAGGACCTGATCGGATTTTTTTTTTTTTTTAACAAGATCGGATTTTTAAGACAGTGAAGAACCTTCCTGCTCGAGGCGACGTGGGACTGACAGTGGTAGGGAGAGGAATCAACATCAATAATCCTTCACCAAGTCCAGAGTGGAGCACTACAGCACAGATACCATTCAATAAACAACTGTAGGCCATCATTCAGTACTGAACTGACCAGAAAGCAAAAGATGAATTTTCAGGGGTAAAATTGTGAGCAGCAAAAATTGTGAGTTAGCAAACAACAACATGAAATGGCAACCTTAGTGAGCAGTTAATCTGCTCTGGTCAGTATGTTTGCATGCATGCCTCTTTCACTGCTAGTTATAATATGCAATTATGCACAATCTGCTTGGACTTTCACAATCCGGTGAGATCTTTGTTATTTATTCATAATAGCACTAGAAGTCTACAGCCACTGAATGCACTGCATCCTTCATTAATATGATCAAATCAAAACAAGAACTCTATGTTAAAGCAATTTTGGAATTCCATATTCTGGAGGAGTAAAACCAAGTTTATCATGCTTTATGTCACATATAAATGTAAAAGAAAAAAAAATTAATATATACACTATTATTAGGGTTACATTTAGCAAAATTTCTCTAAACTACACCTGCTATCCCTGCAACATCCCGAGCAAAAGAGGCATCAAATCAAAAGTAAGAAACAAGATTTGTTTTGTTGTCATCGTTCCAACTGAAATTGGTCAGATACCATTATACAACCAGCAGGACCCTCCAGACAATCTTTGCTGTGGCAGATCTAGTGAAGGTCCTATGTGACAGATATGGAACATGGTAACTTAGACGCTGAAGGCCTGGGTCTTGGGTTGGAGTTTAACTATCACAGTATGCTTAATTACCAGCAAGGATACACAACAGGTCATTAGTCAAACTGGAATGGTAGTTTTGACTTGTCTCCTAAAATAAAAGCCAATAATACTATCACATTATGTTACTTAATAGAAAAGGAAACCCTTCAATGGGGGCAAGGAAGAGCATGACAGAATGAGCTCGGGGAGATGTAAAGCCTCTTCTCAGCCAAAGTTGGTAGCAGTGGCACTTAGTTTGTTCAGAGTTACAATGGCCCTGTTTACATGGGACCTTTAATTCCTCTTTAATTCCGAATAAAAATTAATTCTGCTTTAAACAGATGAAAAGTAACCATGTAAACACCTACTTCTGAGTGGAATTGATAATTCCGAATTAAAATTAATTCTGAATAAAGTGACTGGGTTATTCTCATTTTAAAGCCAAATTAAATAAATTATGTCTCATGTAAACCCTTAATTCCTCTCTTAGTCAATTCCGGTCGTTCTGTTGATGCTTACGTTCTGTTGATGCTTACCTTCTCCCGGGGCAATGATGCACATGCGCAGTCTTCTGCCCCATGTCTTGCTGTATTGTAAATGCAATAAAGTCGAAAAAAAAAACAGCTTGTCTCTCGTCTTCGATATATTTGGTCCAGTCTATTTTTCTTCTCCTCCTCAGCTGCTCAAAAAAGGGAAGTCGTATACTTGTGCCAAGCTAGTACTTAAAAAAAAATGTAATCAAAATTGAAGCTGAAATAGTTAATATTAAAAACAGGAAGAAATTTGCTGTGCGATTAAATCACTTCTGCCATCACTACGGAGTTAAGAGATTAGAATAAACTTGATGCTATGTAAACCTTTATTCTGAATTAAAATTCCCATGTAAACTTGATCCAAAAAAGAATTTAATTTATTTGGAATTAGTTAATTCGGAATTAAAAGCATGAAGTAACCAATCTTTTGCTTTTACACTGAACTCCCACTAATTCTTACATGCCACAAGTTTGAAAATGTGGAGTCAATTATAAAATCCCTTCTTGAATTGCACTTGTTGAGTGACAATCTTGACACATCAGAACATTTATCAGGTAAGTGCAAAATGACGTAACACATGCCACACCTTCCAGGAGTCTCTTATAGTAGTAACATTTGTGGGGGCAGACACACAAGTCAGCGTTGTGGAGGAAATAACAGATGAAGTAGAGAATGTACTGCAGGATACCATTTCTGATATTACAGACTTTTTGTGATCAGTGTGTACAAGATGAGCTGATTCTCAGAAACAAAACAATGTTTTTGGCTCAGTAGGCTGACATTCATGGACCCCCTGGTGCTTCTTATGGAGCTTTTTGCTGTGTGAGCTGCCTGTGCTTTGATGTGGGTGGCTAATAAACGGCAGCTAATGGAGAGAAGACAGCACTGCCTTCTCATTCTATAATCTCTGCATGTTTCATTAAGCAGCACCTTTGTTTGCAGAAATGTGCTAACCTGGTGCTGTCGCTCCCTGGCTTGGTGTATCCCTCCAGATTGCCCTCCCACACGCTGTTGGCCATCGCGTTGCCGATGGCAGTCATCACCATGCTCAGCTCCACCGGCCAGTCATCGAGGTCCAAAGAGCGCACACGAGACAGGTGAGTCCCCAGATTCCTGTGGATGCCTGAACACTCAATGCACATCAAGGCACCCAAGTTCAAACTGGCCCAGTCTGGGTCTGCATGACAAATGGAAAACATGTGACAGGAATACATTACCAGAGTTTAAAACATCTCGTCCATATTTTTTTTTACTGTATGATATTAGATTTATGATTTATTTTCTGCTACTGCTTGAAAATTTAACTATAGTAGCCTTAAAAAGCAATTTCACTCCCTACAAACACATGCGAACATCAGTTTATTGCCTAATGTCATAACTTCAAATTCAATATTTGAAGTTATGCTAACATAAAAGAAAGAAAAAAACTTTCATCGCAGTTAGCCTTACTATTCTTTTTATACTTGATTCATCTCCTTTAATATGAATGAAGGTTATTTAAATAATGTTATTTTTATAAGACAATATTAAAACAGGAAGAATGACATTATTTTACTGCATCTTCAGTTTGATAAACCACAACAGCCAAATTCAAACAAGTAAACTCTAAACCTATTTTGCAAATAAATGCATTTAATGTTGTATGTTATTTACCATGCATATGTCAGCCTTTCTAGCTGGTGTTAAATCTTCCAAAAAGGAGTTTTTGCTACAGTTCATCCTTTACAAAAAGTTCTACTCACTGGGTGCATCGCAGTCCACACAGAAGCTGTTCCCCCTCACATTTCGTATGGACTGAATGGCCATTGCATCACTTTGGCTGCCTAACCGAGACTGTGAAAAATGGAGCAAAGAATAAACCAAGAGGAACTAATTATTTCAGTGTGGAGTAACAAAAGGCAAACAATTACAGATGGACTCAAATCAGGAACTACCTGTGAGGAGGGGAAGAAAAGAGGTTCTTCAAAATGTAAGGAGAATATTGAAGCAGAGAAAATATGAATATGAAAATGAGTCTGCGTCTCCCCAGCATGCTGACACAAGCCGTGTTCTTTCTCTGATGTCAGTTCTAATAAGAGATCCCCCACACTGTGGAGCACCTGTCAGACAACCTCCCACATGTGACAGCTTGAAGTGGATGAAGAGGGGAGGGATGGAGCAATAAAGGTTGAAAATAAGGAAAAAAAGACAGCAGTAGAACTGTAGAGTGATAAGATTATATCAGCCAATCCTATTCAGTTCTTTTGATACTCTATAATTCCACAAGTCATTGTACCTTGTTCTTTATGCTCTCACAGGACTGCAGGCTGGCAAAGATTTGGCTCTCAATCGCTTGAACCCACAACTCCCTCTCCTCATATGTAGATGCTTCAAAGTTCCATGTCTGACCCGTCAATGATACAATAGTGAACTCAAAGGAATCTTCTTGTTCTGCAAAACAAAAATAAAACATACTGTCATGCTTAACCCAAAAAAGAAAGGGGATATTTCTTTGCGGCTTTGTTGCACAAAGAACATGGTTGGCAACAGCTTATTGTGCACAGGGTGAGAATAAGCAGGCTTCTTTGTCAGCACCTGGTGCCTCACTAACAACAACAACTAACTGAAAAAGCCACTCAGCATAGCAACAGACATCAGGGACCTATCCATGACCTACTGGGGTTTAGTTCTGTTCAAATTAGGTCACTGTTGAAGTTGATTAGCCAAAGTTTAGAGACAAATAATGGAAAAAGGCTGTTGGAATGTAAAAGGAAATCAACAAGTCGGACATTTGGCGTTTTCTGATGACGTCAGCCTTTACGAGTATGCATGCTTGCGAAACATAAACCTTTATTGAGAAAAAGTTTACAGATTTACTTGGATGAATAAGTAAATATTTAGCATATTATACACAAATAAATATAAAACAAGTATGAGAAGCTATGCAGTGCAGGTCATTTTTTGAGTAAAATTGTGTCCCAATTGTTTTGTTATTTTACCATCTTGACTTGTATTTAAAAATTCAGACGGGTTTAAAGTAAAAACCTGTGAATTTATGAACTTAATCTAAGTACAAGTTTGATTGTAAAATGATCAGTTCATTGGATAATCATGCAATGTATAGATAATAACTTATTGTTATATCCCTGTTATTGGCTGAAAAAATTACCTTAATCCATATTTTTATATGCAGTTTTTACAAAGGTTCAAGATCGGGATTAACAGCTCTTGAGCAGTCCAAACTAATGTTAGAATTATTTCTTTATCTTTTTTTTTTACTATTAACTATGAAATATTCATGTCTTCTAATTCATTTTATCCTTCATCCCATTGTTCCCCTTTTTGAAATCATACAAACATTTTATGTGAAAGTGACTGGACATTGCTAAGCAGGCTCTTTTTTGCACTGATAAATCGTTTTTTTAAATAAGTTCTATGAAAATGTCACCTGACATTTTTAGTGAAAAGATCTGACACAACATATGCTCAAACACATGCTGTAATGCCTCCGCTATTCAGAGACAATTCATTAAGTCCGTACAGTGCAGTCTGACTCGTGTTACATGTCTCGTCTCTGCACAAGCTTGAGCTCATTGTCAAATGATTTGTAATTACCTAATTATGTCTATGCAAATAGTCATCTCATTTGCATAAAGCATGATGGGAAGACTGGAGGAGACACAAGCAGGATGTGTTTTTCTGTGCAGCTTTGATCTAATTTGTCCTGGACTCTGCTGATGTGCTAGTCATGCACTGTTTTAAAGCACAAAGTGCTAATCTAATTTATCTTTTAAAGCTTTAAAAAGCCCAGGTTTATTCTCACTACAAACCAATTAGACACTTGGTGCATAAGATGTTCGATAAGCTCTCTACGAGTTCGAAATAATCACAATATCATAAGGGCTGAGACAAATCATCTGATTAAAGACATTACAGCACTACTTTTAAATCAATACACTTTATTTGCTGACAAACACAGTTCTATGCTGTTAAATGATAGATGTGCGATGGATGCCACTAATGTTGCAGTCCTTGTGCTGCAGTGGAGGGCCATCTCTTCAGGGGGAAAGCAATAATCCAATTAACCTGACACCTACTTCAATTATCTGATTCGGTTTGTGAATCGACTCCAGGTCACAGACCATCAATAAAGACTTGGAAACCTCTTTATTTAGACTTACAGCAAAAAGAAAAAAAAAGAAAGAAAAAAAGTTTGTATATGGGCTTGACATTTCACAGTCCTGGTGAGAGTACAGTGCAATAATAAAACAAGATAAAAAATAAACTTGGAAGGAGCAACAAGAAATATTTAAAATAAGCAAAAAGATTAATTGTGATACGCTAAAGCAAATTCCATTTTTTCTTGTCCAATACACCTTCGGGTACAATAACTAATGGATTTGATTAGAATTTGTGATTCCAAATGTTGTTGTACTTGTGCTCTCATTGTTTTAAAAAACCTGAACAAAACTAATTATTCTGTTGGCTGCCCAGGCAATAAATTGGAGGCATTAAAACACTTTCATTATGGAAATTAAAAAAGCAATGGATGGCTAATTTCTTAAACTGATGAGTGTACAAGGGAAACAAATCTAGTTTTCGATGCATAGCAATCCACATGTGTAACATAAGAACGCCAGTGAGGTAACACAGGACTGCAGAGCTACAAGCCGTACACATGTTGTTATTTCTTGCCATTCCTGTGCAGTGACAGCGCTGTTTAATAGCATTCACAGTGTGGAAATTCAGCTCCATGTTAGCATGAGGTAAAAGTGTTTGTCACACAGTGAATCTGAGCATGAAACAAAGAGTCAAAGTTATTGCTCCCATCTTACAGACACCTGCAATGATGAGCATGTAAAGGGGCCATTAGTGCTTCTGCTATCACTCAGTTGTTGCAGTTAACACATGGCCAGCGGAAAAACGATCACCTTGTCACATTAACATAAGCATTAACCTCCTGACCACATCTACACAAGTCTGCGATCAACAAGTTCTTGCCAATTAGAAATAAATTAACACAGTTCTGCCAGTGGGCGGACAAGGAAGAACACAATTTAAAGCCAGCGGAGGCGCCAACTGTGAAGAATGAGCAAAATATGATTTTCCTTAATTAACGTAGCATAATAAAAAGGAACTTGCAGTGTAATGGCCATAGAGCTGCAAAAAAGGAAGAAGCCGATTAAGTTTCACATCTCTGTCCAACATTTACATGGATCATAAAGCCTCTCAGGATTCTCTCAGTTCCTGAGAGGCGTTATGTTCCTCTGTTCTTTGGTAGCTTCATGCAGCTACACAACAGTGTTATAATTGTCAAACACTTTTTTTCCAAGACAAAAAACAGTTTAGAAATGAAATTTGCAGTATTTTATTAATATATTCAAGGCACAGTATTTAATAAAAGCAAAATGAGATCACAAGAGAGCTTCTTTTTGTACTTTCAGTGTGCGTAGCCAACTTTTCCATTGTGTTAAGTGACTTTGTAAGTCTTTTCTTGAGGCTACATCTCTGGATTTAACTTCTCAATTTGGGTTGAAACTGCTAAATTAAGTTTTCACAGATTAAATAAAATCAACCATCTGAAAAATTAAAAAAAAAAAACGAAAAAAACTGAACAGAAACTGATAGAATAAAAAGAAGAAAACATTTCTGTGACCTACAAAGCTACACATAAGAGCAAAATGTATCTTTATGAAACAGCACTGACACCAATAGTATCAGTCATAATTACTTGAGGTGTATATAACTAATAAAACCATCTATACTTTTTACTTGGCTTACTTTCTATTGATTTATTGCATTACAGCAATAGTACTGTAACATATGTACGGGAGTACATCTCAGTCAAAGTATTTGTTGGACCTTAAAATAAAGCCGGAACCTGAGAAAAGTGAGGCTGACCTGAGGATGGCGATTCCTCTTTTGCTGTTCAAAGGACGCAGATGCACCACAGAGGACCTGTGGACAAGATTATCACCTCAGGGGTTTTTATGGCGAGCCCAGCTGCGCTGTCTATAAGGCAGACCACAACACACAGAATCTACTCTGTCTGAAACCTCCCAAAGGCCTTATGGAGACCGGTGTGACGAACCCTTTGAAAGGACTTAGCAAACAGCTAACCTTGAGGACTCTGTATTTGATCCATTTGTGAACGCTTGGCTGAAACGATGACAAGGTGCAGGGGTACACAAGTTGAGCTATTGTTTTTTGTGTGCAGGATGTGCCGTATTGTGTCGTATGCATGCATCAGGCAGTCACTTAAAGAAGTGCTTGCCGTTCCTGTGAATTAACGAGCAGTTGGGAAGAACAGGCCAAGGCGGAGCCATCTGTAAATGTCACAGGCACTGCTTGCTCATTTTACACATCATTAAAGCCAATATTCCTAACCTGTATCAGAGCAATCAGGAGCAGGCCATTACTGCGACAGGGGCCCCCGGGGGAACCACGACCAAACTCAGAGAGAAAAGAGCAGTGAGGAAGAGAAGGATAGAGCACACTCTCTATCTAACGCACATATACACATAGCCTTCTGCACACTTTTACATGCATATGCTCAAACAAGCAAGGAGCACACCTTCCAACAATGAACTAACAGATGAAACAAACACCAGTATCACTAAGCTAATAGCTAATGCATTTAACAACAGAGGAGAATGAAAATAGGGCCAATTATTCGAGTATCTGTGGGCAGTGTATATGGAGCTCAAATGAGAATCTTGTTATTCCTTTTCCTTCATACTGTTGTGCTCAGAAAGCTAAGCCATTACGAGACTGGAAGCTCCAGGGACAGCTTTCGGAAATGAGAGCAAGTCTGGGAGTGACAAAACAAAGTATTGAGATAAACACCCACCATTAGCACAGGCAGTTAAACCTCCATTTCCTAATCCTCAGCTGGACTCCAGAGAATATTAACCCTTAGTTTACCAAGGTGCAGGACACATATTGGATTAAGCTGAAATCTCAGGTTAACCCCAGATTGTTAATAATTATTGCATGTTATTTTTCAACTAAGCTAAACCTATTTAACTATTTAAATACAACAGGTTCCATAAAAAAACATATAAAATCAAATCTGATATCAGTAACAGCGTAAAACAAAGGACCTGCATGAAGTAAAAATATATCCACTTTAAGCTGGTACTCTAATAACTTATAAAAACATAACTTTGGTTTTAAAAAATATTAATATTTTTATATCTTCATTGTTTTTAAAAGTACATTTTTTTCCTATATATTAGCATTATATTAAGTAATTGTGGAAATGTTTCAGAACAACAACAATAAACTTTTCTTAATGCCCATTTGAAATCAATAATGTTTTATTGTTATTTTATTGTTACCATTTCAGCTGTTCAAGAATTTCAGGGCTCTGTTGCTAATCTTGGTTTCAGCCATATGTTGTTCCTGAAATATGCAAAGTCTTCTCTAAGAAAAGTATATGACAGAAAACGCTACTGCAAAACGTGAAAATACTGTTAAGCATTAATGCCTTCCATGATGTGGAAGTTCATGAAGCCATGTTCACTAATGACCTCCACTTCTGAATCGTGGTAGTTTAATGACAAAAAGAAAAACCTCCGTTGGCTCAAAAGATCCAAAATTAATAATCTCAAGTCTTAATTTGTCGATATGGATGCAAATGTTGCCCAACTCGAACGGATTTGGGTCCAGAGAAGCTTTACTTCTTTCTTATAATAGCTAATTCCTTTTTTATGCTAACTAGAACTTTTTCCAAATATATATATATATGTATATATATGTATATGTGTGTGTATATATATATATATATATATATATATATAGTCAATGTCTATGGAAACCAGGTGAAATAATGAACAAGAGACTTCAAACTAAAGAGGAAAACTACTTCATAAAGCAGGAAACAAAAGACAATACAAAAACTCTAAACTATGAGATGTTTTGCATGCGTATACATGGAAAAACTCTTACAAGTTTAGTAAGTCAGATTAATATAAATGTGTTATTGGTTTGTTCCAGATGTTGCTGCAGCATCACTTTAGGGTACATCTCGTAGATTTTAGGCAACTTAAACCCAAAATCTCTTGAATATAAATTACTCCAAGGTTTCCTCAATGAGGCGCAGCTGATTCAAGCTGTCCAAACTCTTCCTCAAGGTGTTTGTGGCAATGTGACCTGACAGGAAGACAGAAATAATGTATTTTGGGAGCTGAGGGCTATAATTAGCTCAGAATGTGTCTTTGAGCAGTACACAAGGTTAGAGGAAAAGCTGAACAGCATCACGTAGCCTCTCTTACCTCTGACAGCCTGCATGCTTTGTGATGCAGGTGTAGCAACAGGCTTTATGACTGCAGTAATCTTGTTGTAATTCATCTAGTGTCTCTCCAGTCAGATACCATTAACTTTTTCAGACATTTTCCTGGCTGATTCTCCAGTTTTAGTTTATGCCTCTTATTCCCTCCATTAAAAAATGGCATATCCATAATAAAACGATCATATCTCTGCAAGCACAAGTGCTATTTTAATATTTTTGGAGTCAAGGTAAAGGGAAAATTTGTGAGAATTGTTAGATGTTTAAATAGTGTATAGATTCCTGGAGAACAGTAAATAAAGATGGCACATAGCACAAAAGAAAAACGCTCACCTACAACAAACACATTCAGGATGGATATTAAAATGTCTTTGGAATGATGCCGCAAATCAAAATTACAAATCTCCCATTTAAGGGCAATGTGGACAACTAAAAATGACAATGAACCCAAACCAACAAACAGAACTAATAAATCTTGGCTTACACACACAACAAAAACACGTTCTGATGACATGTAGATTATCTGGGGCTTTATAAGCCTCTCCCCATCACTGACTGGATGGAAGAGGCCACCATGTAACAGAAGCAGTACCTGGAAAGGCAGCACAATGCACATTGTTTGTTTATTTCATTCAATAAAAAGAAATACAACAATTGAAAATATTTAAATTAAATACCATGAATAAAAGGGAGCAGAAAGAAGTATAAACTTATAGAATCTGCCCCTTATTACAATTTAACATTTCAAATAAATCATAAAAGCTGTAACAGCCACTTTTTATTTTATAACATAACATAACAAGATATTATTAAAAAAAATGAATTATTAATATAATAGAAACCGCAGCATGCTCTTTGTCCCATATATGTAACCCTTCTAACTAACTACCTGATATTCCTAGAAATCTTAGAGCTTTTTCACTTTTTACCATAAGATTTAAAAAAAAAATAGTGTTTTGAATATTGATTTATATTAATTGGTTTTATTTGTTTCACTTTACGAAATTCCTGTGGAAGCGTTTCTTTGTAATATAATTTGCTTTTACTTCATAGGTCTTACTGTTACTACCTTTTTTATGTATTTTCTAGCCTAATCATGGATTCTGTCTTCATCCCCGTGGCTTATTGTGGATGTCTGTTATTGATGATTATGGTTGTGTGGTGCACTGTAGCTGTATCACTGCTTTACTGTGGTCCACGATACATTTCCACTGCAACAATAAAGTGTATTCTTATTATTGTGATTCTGATATTAAGGCTAGGGGGAGTGGTACCAATAAGCTGAATATAAAATTTACATCTTCCAGTCAGTTAATCTGAATTGTTGTCACTCACAGCAGCTTTGATTGATAAAAAATGGTATAAAGTTTATACATGTGATCAAGTTTAGGTGCATTTTAACAGTCTGATTTTCTACTTTTAGTTTTGGTTATAACACAGAAGTTAGATTTGCTGCAGATAAAGCAAAAGTTTAATCTGTAGATGTTTCTCTTGTGGTTTTTGGATCAATACTTGATCAGCGGGTGCTGACTTGGAGCTCCAACAGCTCACTGCTAACCACACAGGCCTGACTGACAGGAGACAGTACAAACTTCCTTCACTGACAGATATGAACAGATCAACGGGAGTTGTTTATTCAGTCGAAGCTTCTAGAGCTGCAGGATTGTGCAATAATCGCAGAAACAGGAATGGAAACAGCTGAATTTCTTCAAGTTTATTGGAGGGAACCTCAACACTCAAGTGAACCTAATTAAATCTTGTGATTACGTGCAAAAACTGGTTTTGAAAACAGTTTGTTCTATGTTTAGCTGATGACTTGCTGTATTTCCCATGCTTCCATGATATCCCATTAATTTTAGAATCATTTGCAGTGCTGGTTTAAGCCAACAGGATGCAAAATGTTTCCTGCTTCGACAACACACCCCTTCTTCCCTCTGAGCTAATGAGGCAATCTGTCTTCTTACTCCCAGGAGAAAATGCTTATCACTGCATTACCTGCATAACTCTAGGCCACCACAATAAAATACATTTATTGACTTGTTTTACACTGAAATGAATGGTAGCTGTTGAGATTATAAGAATTTGATACTGAACCGATAGATGGAGGGGGACTGTTTCCTTCGGAGGATTTCTCTGTATAGCGACTGTTTATCCATTAGTCAGTTGGTTCAGTTGTGCTCCTAGGTGTTCATGTAGACACCTGCCTCTTTATCCAGTAGCCATAAATCATGTCCAGGCCACTGACCAGTTCATCATAGCTGTGATTATTTGCCGGATATGGCCACTGTGATGGCAACTGGACCTTGGTCAGGCATGGAGCTGTAGTCTGCCCTTAGTTCGTTTAACCACTTTGCTTAACTGCTATGTGATGCCTCCCTCTGTTATGTCTTTTTAGTATTGTTTTGTCTTCAGCTGTGGTCGGCTAGTTCATGTGGTGTTACCCTGCCACTGGGAGTACACCTTAGCTGGATAAGTGAAGAACAGCTGGTTTATTTGCCTGGCCTCTGTTCCTCTTGTGTATCTCCTCAGTCATCCAGCAAATGCCTGGAATCTTTGTTTGGCAGTTCCCAGAGCCTCAGGTATTGACATTTGGTTGTACCTCTTGGGTACAACTCAACCCTTCGTGGCCATACCTTTCTGGAGTTCTGACAGATGACTAAACCTCCTTTTCCATAAGTACTTACTCTCACTGGCTCTACTCGGCTCTTGCAGGCTCTACCAGGCTTCAGGGTATTTCTACTACAGATATTGCGTATACTGAGTAGATACTTTTGTGGTGCCTGCTTCCTTGAGGTTTCAAGCAGGGAGACTCTGGTTCAAATTGTCACTACAGGCTGGAATTCGGAAACTCTCCACTTCTGGGGTCCCGAATTATAATGAAGAAACCAGTAGCCTATAGTAGAGTAGAGCTGGTCGAGTAAAGCAGAGTAGGTACCAATAGAAAAGCTGCTTAACTTCCCTGATTTTGGCTTCCAATCTCTGTTTCCGTGGTGCTTCCTTCTTGCCCTTCATATGGATGTTATGTCAGTCAAGCAAGTTCACTGGTTTCAATGATTGTTTCATTAGAGATCATACTTATTACTGCATTCACATCAGCTACGAGAGTTTCTTCCAGCACATCACTTATTCTAGCTAGTGGGTGTCGGGGTTGATGGCCTCTTATTTTAGCCATGATCCTATCTTTCAGGTAAATTATTTCTCATCAGTCTCTGTTGGTTTTGGGGCTTGGTACCCAGTTTCTGGGGGAAAGTTGATGTTAACTTCCTTAATCGTTCTGGTCCCTCCTTGCTGTAGCATTATTGTGTTGCATCTACCACTACTAGCGGTATGATGTTGATGCGGGAATTGTTTTCATGCAATCTTGGTTACTACAAACTGGCTCTTGTCTATCCCAGTTTTATACCTTTCTGAATACTGCTCTATCTGGAGGTTAGTCTGTTTCCAGGTAAAAGATTATTTAAAAAAGAAAAATAAAGGAGGTCAACACAGCAGATCATTGGACCCAACAAGCATATCGCTACCAAACGGATATCTACATATTTGATTTACATATGAACCCCAGCATAAACCCAATGTAACAACACATCCTTATGAAGGGTTGTTGAAATAAACATGAAAAGAAGTTGATGCAGAGAAATGTTGACAGCATCTGCCCTGGGGGCGTGGGGGAGGGCCCCAGGTGGGGCTGTCAGAGCGTAGAGCTTCTTCTCATTGTACCTCTTCCAGGAGACATAACACGGGTGGGTGAACTCCGCCTGTACACGGCCTTCATTTTGTCTGAGTCACATCCCATTTGTAATGCTCATGATCAGTGACTCACACAATGTGCAACCACTACTGTTGTTGATTTTTCTCACTTGTCCTAAAGCAATTTCTGGGTGTAAACGTACCGTGAAGAGTTGAACAGTAAGATATAGCTTCCACATCTGTGTGTGAGGACTCACATTCACCATGTAGCGACACTCCTTGTTTTTATTCATGATCACGTTTCCCATGTATTTTCCATGAAGCATTTTTTACTGAGCATGTAACCATCCATCATGGCTGCCATTGCTCCCTCTTGCACTCCATCTAAAGGATTTCTTTCCTCTAATTCTTTGGTCAGTTCCTTCTTCATTCCAGCCTGGAGCTCACTTCTTCTTATCAGCTTAACATTAGAAAACTTCCCCTAATTAAAAAAGAGAGTCGTCTCAAGCAGATGGCGTGAGCTAGCCTGTGTAATTATTACCAAGTGAACCATTGCCTCTGTAGACCTTGACTAAGATGAGTGGAGAAATCAGCTGGATGGGGTAAGAAGCTCAGTTTCTGCATGTCGAGGACACATTTGACCTGCAAGAGAACCGTTACAGATTGACTGTCATGTAATCAAATAATGTCTAAAGCACAGTCTGGAGAGATCTGCTGCAGAGCTTTTAGGCTCTTAATTCTGCCCTCGTCTCTTTTTGTTCGTCTCCTGTGAGTCAGATTAATTAACTCAACATTAATACCAAATGCATGGATTTAGATATTTTGGTGAAAGATTTATTTGGGAAGTTAAGATGTTCAACGTGGTCTTGGATATGAATAACAATGTGCTGGATCTTCTGAGGATTTTGAAGATTTTATTAATCTAATTATTCTGTGCCAGAAGATATGACGCCTGTAAAACCTTTGTGATGCCTCCTGGTCTCTCTGCATTCCTAAGTTCATCCAGAGAGGAGGGGATTTAAAAGATGTCACTTTTAAATAAAAGTACAAATTTCTGCTCTCTAATGGTGACTCAAGTAGCATTTAATCCTCTCTCTACACAGTTATTAAAGAAAAAATGTCTTTAGACACTTTTATGTTTCTTCTCTTTAAACTTAGACAACTTCAGATTAATGGTTGCATTTTGTTATTAAAAGTGAATGAAAAGTACATTTGAATGTACATGAATGAAAAGTACATTTACTGATGAAATGTACATTCTAAGTCACCATGTTAGACACTCCATATTTTCTTTTTATGTCATGGAGTTCTTGGGATTGACTTTGGTGCTTTGACTCAACAGATGTTTCAGAACGGAGCATTTCAACTAAGATTTAGAGTGGAAGATGAGCACTTTCTAAAACGATTGCTTCTCAGAGGCAGGCTGTCAACTGCTGTTACTGAAAGAAAGCATTGTAAAAGGGGTATCAAGCTCCTGTCCTCTAGAGCTCCAGTTCAACAAATGTTATATTTTCCCTGCTCCAAATTGCCTGTTTCAAATTCAATCTGGATGCAACAGCATGTTTAGTTTGACAGAATGACCCAATAACTTAAAGCAAGAATGGTGGCCATAAAGGATAGTAGTTTGTGATTAAAACTATTTTAAACGGTCATGTTTAGGATACATTTATTGCAATTATCAGAGTTACTTCATTATTTCACTTTATTCATTAAATACCCAGGTAGGATGTGGTGGTTAAACCATGCCATGTAGTTACTAAGGGGTTCAAAGTGTGCTAAGTTACTATATCCCCATAGTGTTAAACCACCAGTTTGAACCATTGATACAAGACAGGATGCTTTTATGCTTTCATGTTTCCACTAAATTCTGATCCAACCCTCTGCCTGTAAAGCTGAAATGAAGACTCATCCGCCCTGCAACATTTTTCCCTCGTCTGTTGTCTATTTCTGTTGAGTCTCTGTGAATCGCAGGCTCAGTCCGTCTATTCTCCTTTGACCTCTGACATCAACAAGACATTTTGGACCAGACAACTGCTGCTTACTGGATATTTTCTCTTCTTTAGAACTTTCTCTGTAAACAGTAGAGATGGTTGTGTGTGAAGATCCCAGTATCAGCAGTTTCTGAAATACTCCAACCGTGCTGCATTCAGAATCACTGTATTCAGAATAACTTTTATTCCTCATTTTGATGTTGATAATATTTCTTCTACATGACTAAAAGGGTTGAGTTGCTGCCATTTGATTGGGTGATTACATATTTGTGTAATCAAGGAGCTCAAGAGGAGGACCTAATAAAGTAATGTGTGTAAGTTAAACTTTATAGTCATCTCCTTTCTGATTTGTGAGATGACAAGCGAGAACCCCTTTAAGAAATTGACGATTTCTCAGACTGTAAATGCCCCAAATTCACCCTCAAAATGATGTAATTTGAGAGATATGAGCACAGCAAATCTTGAATGCTTTTTTCAACCCTTTAGCTGAGCTTAATGCTGCCTGCACATCACTAAATGTTATATTTAATTTAAAGCATCAGAGTTGAGATTGGGGCCAGCTTAGGAACAGTGGTGGCTGTATAACATCCCCAGACAACTCTGCTGAGGGCTTGTAGCCTGTGATTTATTTGTGTGTGCTACAGGTCCTGCTGGAGTAACAGGCTAAAGAAATTGATTGGCTCTGACCTCTGCTTGTGTCTGCATCTCTGGCTCAGCTGGCAGCCTCAGTCCTGCTGGTAAAGAGTGTTTAGTTTGTTTGTGGGGTTCTTTTGCTTTCTGCCACTTTAAATATAGAAAGTTGGCAAAAACTTGGAAGGTAGCTGTGGTATTTTTTTTGCTGCCTAAAAACATGATTTGAATTTAAAGTTTATGATACACTCTGTATATTTGTGAGCTGTGGCGTGTCTGTAGCTTTTGGCCGTAAACAGGTTTGGAAGATTAAGTCTTCAACCTCCCTGAGATTCAGAGTAGAGCTATTAACAAGGACGGGAATGAGGGGAATTAGAAGGGAATCGGCACAATCAATAAGAGTCAAAGTATGAGAAGAAGAGATGATTAGTAAAATCTGAAGAGTGAGAATAGTGGAGAAGGTGCGGAGGGGTAAAGGGACGAATCATGAAAAGTATCACTTTTAGATGAAAGGGATGATTGGTAAGATTCAGGTTAAGTGGCCAGTATGTGACAATGATTAGGCCCTAGAGCAGACTGTTTTTACAGGATTTTAACTGTTTTATGTCTGTGGTCCTGTCTCCAAACAGCCAGGAAAACATGCGCTCCTGCAGAGTTTGCCTGTCTGAATGGACAGTGTGTCCCAGGACGATGGCGATGTGATGGGGAGCCAGAATGTCCAGATGGTTCTGATGAAGCTGAGGAGACCTGCAGTAAGTAACTTTGTATCCTATATACGATGTTTCACCCCAAATTAATATTATATCTTCACAACTACAAGGGCTGTATGTGCAAACTTAGTCTAAGAAAAAAAGCTTAGACTAATACAGAACAGTCATGTATTGTATATTATTGTGCCAGTGTATATTTACATTAACGCTGTAGAAATGAGCATTTTATTCTTAAATATTTAAAGTAAAATTAATCTTTGTATCATATGACAGTAGCCCAATTAGTAAAATAAAACCTGATGAGTGACTGTGTAAAAGTCGAAGCTGAAAAAGTGAATCTGAGCAGGTTTCCAGATGTTTTACACAGGAATGTACAAATCAAATCACTTTGAGCATAGGATGAAGAGTAAAATACTCCTCACAGTAACCTTCATCTTTTCTACACAACTGCTGTCTTTTGAAACAATCACATCATATAGTCTGCTATACTCAACCCGGTTAGGGACTCTCTTTGGGGCATGGGAGTTCATTCTTCTGGACTAAGATTGCGTTCATGCTGCACTTCCCAAGCAAATAGGACCTTTTAATGAAACACGTTTCACTCTCTACCACAGACAAGAAAATATGGAGCTGCATCAGATTTTAATGGTCTGGTTGATGAGACCTCAATCAGAGCTTTTAGCAAATACTTCCACATCTTCCTCATGAGCTGTTTTTCCCATCCATAACCATCTATTATCACACAGGTGGGAGTGTTTTGGACCAATACACTTTGTTCTGTTGTATTTGGTCTGCTTGAAATGGAATAAGACCTTTGTAGACGGGTCGAGTCCACTTCTTTGATCCGAACCAGAATTTT
>JBAMHX010000009.1:16217487-16228649 GCA_037177515.1 Pseudomugil tenellus | reverse complement strand
TTTTTGTGTATGTGTGTAAGGATGGATGGTGCTTGTGTGTGTGTGAGGATGGATGGTGTGTGTGTGTGTATGCATGTATTCACCCGTGAATTGTGTTATGTTGCCAATAGACAGAAAGACTGACAGACCAACTCCACCAAAAACCCTCCCTCCATCTAGGTGAAGGTAATAATTATTAATGTTGTGCAAAAACTTGAATCTTGCAAACTGTGAAATGTTTATTACCATGACTCATCGATGTTTAGGAGCTTGCAGTTGCAAAAAATGTCACAGGTGGTGATAATGAAAGTGGTACTAAATCAAGAAGATACTGTGTCTACTCAGCCTCTAAATCTGACACTACAAATTACTTTCTGACTACCTACATGCACCTGTCTCCTCAACCTAATGAGTCTTTGAAAAGCTGGCAGATCTCTGTAATGTTGTACAGTTTTGTATTGGTGGGTGCTGCAATAATACAATACGTAGTCCGATTTTCTAAAATACTGACAAATAAAATGTAACCATCCTATTACAGTGGAAATCCACAAAACTGAGTCTGTTGTATTTTAATGTACATTAACTAGGAAAGGTTTTCTTTATAAGACACATTAATCTGAGTTAAAAAAAAAAAAAAGCATAACATAAAAAAAAGGAAAAACTTCCTTGCATTGGGCGTCTGTACTAGGACAATAATTTAATGTAACTTGTGTGTAATGTTAATTTGCCCCCCACCAAATAAATGTGAGGAGATTTGCTTTTAATCTATGAGACTCTTAATAACTTTTTGACATTAAAATGCATTCTGGCCCATCATTTGATTTAATCGCTCCAACCTTAGTGAGAATAAGTCCCACTTTTCATAAAAATGGAGTCTCTCATCACAATTTCCGTCCATTGCTTCACCTTCGTTTTCTGCTCAAGTTACACCCCTGTAACATTGAGTGCTTGATACACTTTCTTTAAAAGAGAAATACATTAATGATGCTCCCTGACAGTCTGCATTAATCAGAAGGGGCTCCCCCTGAACACAAGTCTTTATCGGCCATCGATTTTCCAGTGGGTTTATGGCGAGCGACACACGGCGAGAACTCGTCGCCGGGCGGCTGCTGGGAAACACATTACGGGGCTGTCAGTTGTCTCGCCATGCATCCTGCATCATTCTTTAAGCACATGAGAAGTTCATTACACCACACAGCTCTGACAGTGCATAGGATATTAGGGGATGTATCCCTTGTGCACATTCTTAGTGGATGTGTAGGCTAGAACATATAGCAGAGACTGAATCTAAACAAGACTTGTTATGGGTTTAAAACTGAAAAACCTTTACTAAAGTTTGGGATGGATTTTAGAAAAGGAGCTTAGGGCCCATTCCAATTTGCTGTTTTTGTCATTATCATGATGCTCAACTTAAGGTGGCAAGATATACTTCGATTACTCCCCCATTTCTCCCTACGTATCGCAGTCCCAAATTAAATGATGTTGCAGCAACAGTTTCCTCAGGCACTCGCGTACATACCACACATCTCACGTTGACCAAAATGATTTCTCACCTTAAAACTCTCATGCTGTTTTGATTTATGATGCTTCACAACTACTAAAATTCAATTTCAGCCAGCATTGCATGCTTCTGATTGCCATGTAAATGAGATAAACTGATAGCAATTTATTCAAGGAGCCCACCTCTCCTCCTTTTTTCCCCCTCTCTCCTCTCTCTCTCTACTGTTCCTTTAACAGGAGACACAGCTCACACCTCAGACTTGGATGAATCCAATATTTAAGCGATATGTCTGTATTGCAGAGCGTTCAACAGAACAGACAAGCTGATGCTAATAGAAAACCTTGCAGAGAACAATGAGATAGATAGAAAACATTGTGCATGTTTGATGATGTGAAAAATATTCAGATTGCTGCTAGACTTCCTCCTTAGGAAGTCCAGGACTAAATAGATACGGGAGATTCACTGATGAGGTTTGAAGATGTTTGATAAAGCCAGCTGTCACTCAGTAAAGGCTTCTCATATGAAATTTCTCTTAAGAGATGCACATTAAGAGCTAACTAATGTAAAATAAAACTTGAGTAAGGATGCTGTGAGTTGCTGTCTGCTTCTTTGCATAGATATGGTTCTGCAGCTCATAATGCACTGTCAAAATATAATTGATGATGCCTAATCCAGAATATTATCTCCTATAACTACCACTACTGCAGCTTATGTCCCCACATACTACTCCAACAATAAAAGGAGTGCCACTTATCGCACACCACTTATCTCTGTGATGCTGATGATGTTCCCTCTGTACAACAATGTGGCCAACAGACCCATTCAGACTTTAAAGAGGAGCTGTCAGAGACCGTGATAAAAAAGTATAATGATTATAAATGCTAAGCCCCATTTAGGAGGCGTCAATGCCATTGTTGTTGTTATCCAGCGTATCAATCTTGTTGATTGATCATCCTACTCTGGTGACATCAGTTTTATGGCCTCTGAAATGCGTCTCAGTGTTTTCACAATGCCATCCAATTAGGGTGCTCCATTCATCACTGGGCTGAGGAATCATTATTAATTGGGTGGAGAGCCGGCTGCCACTCCCCTGCTGAGGAGGACCACATTCACTATTCATACAACAGTAAAATAAATGAGGGCTGTAAGGGTGAAATGTGCAGGGGGCCACATGGAGATATAAAACTTCACACCTTTATGTAGAACACAAATTCAGTCCCAGCACAGATCATCCCCTCAATGATTTTCAATCATTGAGGGGATTTTTGTGTACACTGAAGAGAAAATCTTGCAAAACATTTGTTTTTAAATTTATTTATTAATGTATTATTTTTATTATTAATTTAATTAATTGTATCTACTTTAATGACTAATGTGATGCAACGAGGAAGTTGGTAAAACATCTGTAGTAAAATACAAAACATATAAATGAAATCAGTTCACACAGATTTCAGTATTTAAGCTTTTCTTGTCCTGTAGACTTGCTCTAACATGTGGCGGTGTACTGTTTTCTTTTTTTAAAATTTATTTAGTACCTTCATTGCCTGCAGATAAACCATCTGGCTTTGTGATGCCTGTGCTCTTTTTCCGTCTGTGTTTCTTGCGGTTGGCATGTGGTGAGGGAGGAGGCTCGAGTTTGGGACTAGTCGCACTTCCCACATTGGAATTTGCAGGATCGCTCATTCCATTGGCTGAAAGAACACAGAGAGAAGAACACAATGTTTACAATTTATGTTAAATAAATGCTTTTTCGTTTAGTGATTGGAGGTACACTTCTGCCTAAACCTACTTTTACAGGTGACAGTATCAAGAAAGAAACAAAGACAAGTAATACCAAGAGGCAGATTTGATTTATTTAACTAGTTACTTAGATCCCTAACCTCATGGCAAGCCATTTCATTAAAGATGCATACCAAGTAAATTCCAAATATATAAACCATCAATGGTACAAATTAACAACAAAAAGTTATAGAATTTTTTTAGAGAACTATCTTCTCTTAAATATTTTCTTTAAAAAAAAAATATATATATATATATATATATATATATATATATATATATATATATGTGTGTGTGTGTGTGTGTGTGGAGGTTTCTTTTCAAATAAAATCTGTTGTATTAAAAATAAAAAATATATATTTATGAAAGTATAATATTTTTCAGTAAATAGAATAGCAGCATGAGGGATGGAGACAGATTCAAAATGTTTGGAATGAATCTTTTCAAGAAATAAACAGCAAGATGATATTTCTTACATATATGTATCTGGAAAAGTAAGGCAATGACATGTGTGTATAGATTCATGGATCCTTGGCAATCCGCTGAGTATAAGTAATGACTGACATTAAAGCTATGTGGATTGTAAAGGTAGACATGTCACACACTGATGTGTCTACAGTAGGAAAAGTTGAAAATGGCTGAAAAAGTAACTCCAGCTTCCGAAGGTGTGAAGGAAAAGTATGGGGCTATCCAGGAACAAATGGTTACCTAAGGTAGCCTGTGGCAAAGCTCTATATGACTCTACGAGAGTGACAGGGGGCTAAGAGCTAGCTTTGTTTCTTGTAAGTGCTTTTATAAATGTGATATTAACCTGTGCTACCGTTGGGCAGAAGGACAGGAGGGATGGGACGATAGGAGGGGGCTGTCAGCTTGCCATCTTTCTGATTTCCTGACATTTGACATCACTTTCCCTTCTTTTCCCCTCCGGATGCCATTAAGAATTGGAGAGCGGGGGCCAGGGGCCTGGGGGAAGCAGGGAGGGTGGGCCGGTAGATGGGCCCCATATTGCTCTCTTCTTACCACCCTGTGTGGTGCTGGCAGTCTCCTCCATTGTCTCCCATCAAAAGCTCATTGTAGTGTAGCAAACTCCATTCATTTCCCCGTGCACCGTCCCAGCCCCAGGGGTGGAATGCAGGAGGACAAGGGGCTCAGGGATTATTGCTGTTGTTGTTGTCAGTTGCACATGCTATAATGTGCAGCACTGTGCCATTAGCCAGTGTACAACATTAGGCCTAATTTGGTCATTACCTTTAGGGAGATGGGGCTATCTTGTAGGAGTAGGATGGGCTCAGCAGGGGACTGAAGATGCTTACATGGGGGGAGATCTAAGCTTAGGCTGGTGGATACACAGTCTGAGTGTGGGTGAAGTATATGAAACAACACCTGTGATACACATCATTATGTTTATCCCTGACATAGAAATTAGCTTTGATGACTGCTAATGTATTTAAATAGAAATATTATTATTAGAAAAAATACATCAAATTTATTTGATCCTCACAAAAAAGAAAAGATGAAATATTTTTGTACTTCTTGACAAAATAATATTGATTATATGCCATCACATAAAAAAGGTGACACCACTGCTTGATGTGGAGCATGTATATTAAGCTCTCTGGTGCTTTGAATGGCAGAGAGCAGCCACACATGTAGCAGCCCTTCGTCGATGCGTCTGTTTCAATTTCCCTGCTCCCTTACAACAGCCCCCCTGAGACGAGTCATTAGCTGGCTCAGACAGCTGGGGGCACAAGGGTCCTCCGTTCCCCCCCTACACCATTCTGCCTCCTCCTCCCTCTCCATACCAGCGTCTGTCCCGCCAGCACGGCTCCGTATGGCGGGTGGAAGACGTGAGCTCGACCCTGCCTCCAAAGTGACAGCCAGCATTTGTTTAATGTCGCTTGGGGTTAAAGGGGAGGGCTGCCCCCTGGGGGGCCCATCCATGTCATAAACACCTCTAATTATCAATTTCTGCCCCTAATGTTGTGGAAAATGACCCAATCTATGCTCATTTTGCACCTGAAACATGTATGAACCGATGCTCTCTTTGCCTCAGACCTCAGCAAGATGGTAACATAAAGGCAGAGAAGCAGAAACTAAACTACAAAACATAACCCAGCAGCAGTAACAAATCATCAAAGATCTAAAAGCTTTTTCTGTAAGCAATTCTCAGCTAAACTGTGCTTGACTGCCAGGTTAAATTAGTTAAGATTAAAATCATGAAGTTGAACATAAACTGACTCAGAAAGCCTAAAAATCACTATGCCATTATTAGCTAGCTGTTCGTGTGTATGAGGGCCATCAGGACCAAGCTGGGTAATGAGGCACACTGCGGATCAGGAGACTCTTTACCACTCAGCCAAGATCACCTGGGCAGCAGAATAGGTATCAGCCTAACCTGTGATTACAGTGTATTACGCTCCCTCCATGGAGCTGACAGTTTAAACATGCTTCAGAAAAAAGGTTGTGGGTGAGACAAAGATGGTGCAGTTAACAGCTTCCCGCCTTTACCAGAGCCACACAGAATAAATGATTTTTTTTAAAAAAAAGAAAGAGAGAGAGAGAGACAGCAAGCAAAAAAAGGGGAGGGTGAAGGGGTGGGAGTCATTTCATTCTTATTCAAGAGGCTCAAGGTAAGAAGCACCATGATTTTGCCAGGCCCCTTGACATGCCAGCTCTGCCTGTCCTCAATCAAAGCCAACGGCTGCAATTAATGGCAAAAATTAGAAACAATCACCGCCTCCCCCTTATTATCCTCAATTAGAGCGTACTAATCAAGGCCTGATCGCGCTCTGCTGCTCTCTCCAAACTAAATGTCAAACTTCATTACGGCCTGGAGTAGAAATCAAACGCCCCACATGCTATCACCTTCACAGTGGGAGGCCGATGTATAAAGCACAGCGCCACTAGAAAAGGCTATCTGTGCATTAAGCACCTTTACAGTGATCTGACAACTTGTAAGAGAAAAAGCACTTGCATTTGTAGAAATTAACACGCTGCAGAACAAAGTTAAGGAAATAAAAGTTCACTTTAATGCATCATTGATAACCGTATGACTTGGTACATATTTAATCAATACAAACGATCAGCTGATGATTAGCAAATCAATGGTAATGAAGGATTATGTGTGTTTTGTGAAGGAAGAAATAGTTTAAGTGGTTTTCTTAAAATATATAAAATAAATTATCCATCATTACTGAAAACAAATCTATTAGTTTTAGTTAAGAACAGAAATTTATTAGAGTTAAGAATCAGAAATATCAAATATTTCCATTTATTTATTTATTTTTGGCTAGACTGAACTATGACTTTGCAGTTGAAATTTGCAGTTCAGCTAAAAGAATACTTTGGGGATCCTGCAGAGTTTTTTTCATATTTTTCTAAGATGAGCAAAGTGTCATTTCTCAGACATTGACCATAAGTTAAGCTACTGTCATCAGCAATCCCATCATATTGCTCAGATGACTGTTTTGCCTCATTGCTTTTAATCCAGGTTCAAGATTGAGATGTGCAAAGGAAAGCAGGGTCTAAACAAGCACTCGGTAAGATTAGAATGGGTGTCTTTATGAATGCAAGTGATAAAAGAAAAATTGGGCAGGGATTTAATCAAAAATCTGCGCTCAATATTCAAGCGATGTTACAACCTCTGCCTTATGCCTTTGCTCAATAGGTTTACAAATGAGAGCATTCTTTAAATAATATGGAAATGGTTACCTGGCTAAAATGCATTCATTCTCTTGTGAATCATCAATCTGCTGTTTTTGCATCACATTTTATGTTATAACCTGCAACCTTCACCAAGGATAATGGAGTGATTGGGTTTGGTTGCAGTCAATTCAAATGGATAACATGAGCAGCATTCACTGTGGAACACCCTCTATTGATTATTGAAGATGCATTACAGGAAAAGATAAGATGGGTGCCTTTCAATCAAGTTCATATTTTCTTATAGTCCAGTCACACGTTGCACGACGGATGCATCCTGCTTTTTTTATTCAGAAATCAGAGGAAGGCATAAAAATCCAGATTTTCAAAGTTTACAAGCTTCAAAGATGCTGCTCCAAATTCTTTAATTGTCTGCACTCACTATGCAATGATTACAGAGACTTCTCTTCTTATAACATAATCTATCATTTCTACCATTGTTTTCAGCTCATTTGCCTCATACAAGCTCATTTGTGGTTACCTTAAAAGTAGCATGAAAATAATTGAAGAAAGCAGAATAATGGAGCAACTGGAGAATCTGATTTAGTTGAAGACTGGAAGCTGGTTAATGAGCTATGTTAATATAGAGGGCTTTTCAGTTTTAACAAATATTAAAAGAGGAAATGCTAGCCCTCTTATTTCTATAGCTGCGATGTTCAGGAAGTTTTTATTTGTCGTGTAGTTTGTCTGCCATGCTCACAAACTATGTAGCCATTTTTTCCCATTTGGCCCATTACAACACAGATGCAAATACCCTTCATGGAAAAAAGCTCACATACAAACAGCCACACTACAAAATTCAGCAAGAACACACACACAACACACACTCATGCTCATTTATTTGAGGACCCCAGGAATCTAAGTAATTCTGCTTTGGGCATGCTGCTGATGGGAGACGGGGGTAGAGGGAGATGGAAGTGCCCGCGTCCAGGCAAAATTGATCGTTCGGCAGCTCCAAATGAGAGACAGGCTTGTCTGCGGAACCACGAGGGCCGTGCAGTTGGACTCCAGCAGCGCTCGTAAAGTGCGCTCTTTAAACTGCCGGGGCCCCTGGGAGCCCATGGGGAGGGGGGGAGCCGCCGCCGTGCTAATGAGAACTACCAGAGTGCAAACATGCATGGAAATGACTGTTATTCTGTTGATGTGCATTTAAGTGCTTTTTTACTGCCAACCACAAAGAGAGGGAAATAACTGGTGATGAATGGTACCCCCGAAAAGCATTCATTTTCCTCTTCGGAAGAAAGGAGAGGAGGGGAGGAGGCAGAAAGTAAGATGGAAGGTAAAGACAGGATGGTTTGGAAGTGGGGGCACAGATATGGTGAATATATTATACGACTTTACTCAAGTACAGTGACAAGCAGGCAGTAAGTGGAGACGCATCAATGGCAGAAAGTTAACCTTCACTGCTCGCCTCCTCTGAACATACGGTCTCTATCAAAGAGCAGCAGCCAAAAAGGTCACTGCGATCACAGCTCTGATCACCTAATCATGAAAATGAGGCTGGTTTCACCTGTTGTTTTTTTTTTTAAGTCTTTAAATGGCAGATCCATCTCTGCACCCGTTTAGATGTCTTCTGTTTGTCTTAATTCAATCTAGCCTTTGTGGGAATATACTTTGTGAACTTCTGAGAACTTCTAATGCTTACGTGCTCCGCTGCTTGTACTGGTGTTGATGGCTTCATTCCACTGGTCAGCACTGGACACGGAGAAGGATCGCTGGTGCATGCTATCCTTACTGCCGCCGAAGCCGCCTGTCTGCAGAGACGTGCTGCTGTTTGAGTGAGAAGCACCTGCATAAGAAGTAACAAACACAAAAGAAATACACTCATTTCTGTGTAGTTGTTTAAAATCTTCACATGGTCTGGAAATATTTTTTATCAAGTCATATATGGCAGTTTCTTTTTTCGTAGTTTCTGCAGCGCTGAGATGCCACTATCATATCCATCTATATGCACATATCTCTGTCAGTCAACCAACAAACCAACTCCCCTGCCCCCCAACACACACACACACACACACACACACACACACACACACACACACACTTCCTTCTCCCTCTGTCTCTAATTAGCCCTTAATTAACAAGATACACTCTGAACGCTAATTATCTCGCCTCATCCCTCTGACTGCCACATCGATCTCCACTGGCGTCAGCAGGCGTTCTCTCCCTAACTTCCAATCAGGCGAGCCACAGACGCCTGGCTCTCTTTACTAATTCATGGGCAAGGCTGCGCCATGAGGGGTCCTTCCCTCCTGTTTGTAAGCAGTTGGTACTGCACATTCTAACTACTCTGACAAACTCATTGACATGCTTCATGTCATGTGCCTGGATTCAGATTAGCTGCTGAGCTGAATGGCATTGTGACACATACAACAAAACACATTTCAACGCATATTCCAACAAAGAAAACGTCCCCGCGCATAACTATACATGAAAAACAGTTCAATCTAATTAAGCAACAGAAACCCGAAAGGTTAAAAATTAAGAGGGTTTATGTTGGAAAACAGCACAATTCTTTTATTTTCTGCGCAAGTCTTCTCATCATACAGATATGACACATCAAGGCCTTTTATTCAATAATTATAATATCACATTCTGATTGAGGTGACAATAACAGAAAATGTAGAGTGTTACTCGTGTGTAAAATAAACTAAGCGGCACGGGTGCTTGTTAGGATAATATGTCCTGCTCATTATCTAGAGTAATAAGTGTATCAAATTCACATAATCATGTCTAATTAGTATCAGTAATTATCTTGTTGGGCCCAAGAATATTAATCTTCAGGTCCCAGAGGGGAGGGAACAGAATCGCAGCAAGAATGGGAGACAGAGCGAGGGAATCATGCTGAGGAGCACAGACTAAATTAGCATGCCAAAATCAGTGGAGAGGAGAAGGAGGAAGAGGAGGAGGAGGAAGCTTTGGAGTGGAAGAACTGAGATGAAATTTTAAAACTTTGCTTTTGGAAAAAAAAATGGTGGATGAATAAAACAATAAGCGTCTGCTTAAAAAGAAAAAAAATAACACGAAATATTGTGTTGCAAAGCTATCACAAAGTTCTTTGTGAAACAAGGCGCTGTCAATTCGTTTCCAGTTGAGATCTGCTATTAAACAGATGCATGATACTTCGCTGTTTTAATGCCCTTTTAATCCACTTTCTTCCACATATGTCAGTGTGAAGTTTGACTCTTCAACACTAAAGCACAATAAAACCAAATGGAAAAAAACAAAACATCAGATAACTACAAGGCAACTTTAGCTGATACTTAAAATTCAACAATCACGTCTAATTGTCAAATTGGATGCTAATGATTAATGAATTATACATGGCACTAACCATTAGTCCCCAGAGACCACTCCTGCATAAAGGGAAGGATAATGTAATTACAGCAGTGAAATAATCAGTGGTGGTATTAAAAGAAAACTGCATTTACAGCTCCAGCCAGGCCTGACTTCAGTGCACTTTGTACATGTAAGAGACATAATCTGACAGGGGTGACCCTGATAGCAGCAAACTCATCGAAAGAGCACCTGAATTTCTACTAAAAAACTCATATGTAGATAATATATATTTCAGCAAAATAAAAAAATAAAAAATCATAATTGCCTTAAATTTTATGAATGAACTATATTTAATGAACTCCAACACAGTTAAAACCATGAAATGAAATGTCCTGAGATATAGATAGTAGTGAGATGTAGTCATTTGTTATTTAAAACTACTTTTACTTCACTGCTTTGCTGCAAACTATGTAATTTATTCAACAATGTCCACATCATAGAAAAGTTTCTTTTTTAAATTTTGATCTTCACTGAAACTACAAAGTGATTTTCTAAATCTGAAGTTATATTTGATGAGTAAATAACAAATCGAACTAATGACACCTTCTACTACAAAAAGTGCTACATAATGATTCACTGATGGTGTTTTTTACTGTTATTATTGTAAGACCTGCTAAAACCCATTTTCATATAAATAAATACAGGTAAGTATTTATTTAAATTACATTTGATGGCAGCTAAATAAAATAGTTTCAGTTTGAAATAGTTAAGAGGTTAACAAAAAGATTATTTTTGTATCTGTACAGGGGTTTAGTCAAATAGTAGATAATAATAATAATAATAATAGTAGATAATAATAATAATAATAATAATAATAATAATAATAATAATAATAATAATAATAATAATAATAATAATAATA
>JBAMHX010000009.1:16197615-16212488 GCA_037177515.1 Pseudomugil tenellus | reverse complement strand
CTATCTCATCTCTACATCACTCACATGTATGGAAGGAAAGATGACAACAGACCCCAGGTTAAAAAAAAGCGAAGTTCCCCTTTAAATCATGTCACATGCCCTCAGCTACAGTGTGTTGTGGTATGTTTCTCTGCAGAGACAGAATTCTGTTCATATTGTGCTTTTTTGCTTATGGGCTCCTGCCTTCGAGCAACATTTGTGTAAACAGAAACAATTAGCAGGATGACTAAATAATCATTTTAAAATAAGTTTAAATCCTTGTCACACTAACATGCGATAAAAACTCCTTGGCAGAATTTAGATGTTAACATGATGTCTGACAATGATGCAGCAGAGGCTCAGGAGTATTATTTTGAGCCCCCAATCTGTGTTTCTCTTAGTTCTTACATAAAAACACTGCTCCCTCTGCAACAGAGAGGAAGAGCCAAGTTTACAATTTTAAAGCAAATATATTCTTTCTGCATGCACCGGTTCACAAAAACTTTGCAACATAAATTTAGTCTTCTCCG
Organism: Pseudomugil tenellus; assembly: GCA_037177515.1. NCBI lineage: Eukaryota > Metazoa > Chordata > Actinopteri > Atheriniformes > Pseudomugilidae > Pseudomugil > Pseudomugil tenellus. The sequence continues at coordinate 16,211,979 of JBAMHX010000009.1, read as the reverse complement.
TCAGTTCAAAAAGGTCCACTGGGTCTCTGACTAAAGGCAGCCTAAGAATCAATACACGGATCACCAACTGTGTATACCAGCTTTACAAACCACACCTGAATTAATTTTCCTACAGAAAGAAAGTGAGCGGAATATCATACACTATTGCTTTGAGAAAACACTGTTGGAAGATTTACCTCATCTTCCCTTCATTGGCTACGGTTACATGATGCTTTTAATTGGCGCTCTTCTCTTAATTCCAACGTGACCGCACAAGTGATGCATTGATGCAACCGGAAATACAAATCTCTTCCTGTTTTTAGCCTTTTTAATCTAATCCAATCTAATAAAAACTGTACTTTTCTGCATTTACAAAACCACAACACAGGAAGGACAGGACTACACATGTGCGTCATTGCAGCGGGAGAAGGTAAGCATGTGAAGAATGACCAAAATAAAGGTTTACACGAGCAAGGAATTATTTAATTTGGCTTTATAATGAGAATAAACAAGCCACTTAATTTGAAATTAAGCTTAATTCCGAATTGTAAATTCCATTCGGAAGTAGGTGTTTTGATGAAACTTCTCATCTGTTTAACACCAGAACCGCCAAGCGGATCACTTTTACCTCCTTGGTTTGTCAAACACTTGTATCTCTGTTAAATTAAAATCCACACTTCTCTCAATTCATGACTTTTCCTGAAATGAGTCCAGAAAACATATAGCGAATTTTGGTGAGTGATCACGAATAAAAAGAAAATCTGAGCATTTATATCTAGAACTGCCAAGGAAGTAATTTCTAACATCTAGTTTAATGCACTGAGTCTGGCTGTCAGATGTTTCTGCACCACGCCCATTCGCGCCAATCCCGGTTTCTTAGTAACGTAAGTAAGTTCAATAGCTGTCAGTAAGTAAAAGGATTTTATACTTCTTTAGGCTAATCTACTGCTACATATGACAAATGGATGGATAGAAGAGACGGATGAATGCCAAAGAAACTTATCCCAAAATCTGAGTGACGGTTGTTGAGGCAGAATCTGACGAAACGGCAGAGAAATCAGTGGTGGGAGAAGCGATCGATCTGTCATTTTTACCCAGTAATGAGTCATGTACAGAGGATGAGGATTTGATGCATCTTGGCAACATTAGCTCTGTTCTAACAGGGGGTGCTAACTTTTGCACGTCTCTGCGGTTCTACGAAGTTTGGAATTTTGGGGTTCTAGTGTCAAAGCAGAATTAACTTTTATCCTGAATTAAAAGTCTCATCTAAACTGGCCATTGAGACCGCAGAAAACCGATAGACGTGGAAAGCTTCAGTATGATTTACTTAAAGTGATGTATGAAAAATAACTTTGCATCTACAGAATCCCAGTGAGCGTAAATATGACATTACTCATGTCCAGATCAGACACTTTAGTGAGATACACATCTTATGTGACAGCTGGCTTTAACAAGTGAAAAGCAAAAATCTACTGAGAATAAATTATGATGGCAGATGTGAAAAAGAGCGTCTGCATTTGAAAATCCTCATACAGCCAAGGAAGTGTGTAGTATTCTCCTGCATTTTATTGTAAGGTTCATAAAGATGCATACATAACAATTTGCTGCAAATTATACAGCAGACAAAAGTTCAAGCAATCAAATAAATTTGCCTCATCCTCAGGCAACCTTAAAATAACTGATCATGAGGAGCTGCACATAAATCTACCTAAGCTAAGCTTTATTCTAAAATAGTTCATTCAATTCAAATGTAAGCATCAAATTCAGCTTTTAAACTTCTAATGTGCAGAAGAAACAAACCTGCGTTTCCTATTCCCAGCTGCAGGGTGCTGCGGTCCTTGGTCAACCCATTGGTTTTGGGACTAGCAGTGGGGGCGACAGTGGCCACAGCTCTGGGAGGTCGCTTTCCAGGTACCTTGACTGTTGTTCTTAGCAAGTCGATCTCTTTTCCATGAATATTTTGCATGTAGTCCTGCAGACAGATTTCATGAAAAAAAATGTGAGGAGAGTTAACAGTATAAACAAGTAAGAGTCTAAATATTTCACTCAAGTCAGTCACTTTATAACACACAGTGGGCCAACAAGAATCAAGGAATTATGGAAGAAAAATAAATTAAAAGACTATTCAATTTCCATCCCCATTAGTCACAACTCATCTTAGACCTTCCGCTAGGGTTGCGTGATAGAGGAAAAATGATGGTAAAGCCATTATGCATCACCTGTGCCCACGCAGACTTTTCACACAGCGAGATGTTAAGCTTAATGAATGCAAACTGTCTCATTCGCTTTCAATTTGCCCATTTGATTTGGTTTGAAGCGGCTACAGCCCAAATGTGGGAAGTCAAGGTGAAAATCATTGGGCTCAGCAGAAAAAGACCCAGAAAGAGGCGAGCTCGGCCTTTGCAGTCCCCCCACCGGCTCCTCTGTTTTATTACCGTGTCATAAAGCACTCATTTCTTTCCCAAGCCTCTACGCTAATTACCCAGTGAGCGCTCTCATTTCATTTTATTGCTGGAATTAACAGCCAGATCGAAGCGTGCAAAGCTATTAAGATGTGTGATTAAGCCACATTCAATTAGTTTCTACAAACAATTTAATTGATGTAGCAGATAGAATTAACAGAAGGTGATTGTGTGGATGGCTTGACTGACTGCGAAATTAAAGGTTCCCCTCTTCCACTCTCTGACTGTCTCCCTCCTTCTCCTTTCTTACTCCTTCTCTGCTCCACTGCTCAAAATGAGCTTGAGCTGTTACACAGTTAATGTAACTGTCTGCCTTATTTCACCTCCTTCTGTAAGTCAACAGATTCATAGATTCATAGATTGCCCCGATGACCCGTAATAGCAGTAATGATCAAGAGATAGCCTGTTCAGTCAATTACATACATCACCGTAGCCCGGGACTGCTCTACTAATAACCGCCTGTAAATTAAACCACTAACACACTGTCAGGGCAGCAAGGCCCCACAGAAGGTTCGCGTCCAACTACTGGACTGAATTTCAAAGTCTGAGCTGTTCATTAGACACAAGAAGTTGTCAGTATATTTCATTTCATGTGCAAATGATCTGAGCATCCCAAGTACATGACTGAAGGAATCAGAATGATGGCGGGGGGATCTGAGGGGCAGCTATGAGCACAGAGCTGGACTCCTGAGCTGTCTGCTGCCAGCCAGCCGAGTGTTTAAGAGGTATTAGCGGCCCAGCAGGATTCTGACAAAGATGGATGTGGGATGGTGGTCAAGCTCTGCTGCCATGCAGTGAGAGCCATTATAAATACAAGCCAGCGTGGAGTCCGGGTGCAGCGGGCACGCAGCAGCACAGCCATGTCTTCATTAGCTAGCACCATGGAGGGTAAGGGGAGAGATAATCACGAGGATGCTTCGTTCTTTTATTTTTCTTTTTAAGTAGGCCTAAAATCTCAGGGACAGCCATCATATACAGCAGTAACATCCTGCAGAAACAGTGCGCATGCCGCTTTAATCCAAACCCTAAAGCAATGCTGCTAAATTAATCAATTCCAATTTTAAGCATTGTGCTCAGCAGTTGAAAAAAGTCCCACGTGAAGACCTCCTGCTGAATCCTCTCCCCAAGTACAAACAGAAATGTAACAAAACCATAATGCAGACTGGGAAATGAAAAAAAGAGAGAACAGGAAGGAGGGGAGGAGTTGAAACTCACATGTAAACTGGGATGGTAAGTCAGGACGCCATTATCACACAGTGTGACATATTTCTTTTTCCACTCCTTGTTGAGGGATTTGCCACTTCGCTTCAGAAGAATTCCCTGTAAGAGATGAAGCATCACCATGAGCAAATGCACTTCTAAAGTCAGCATGGTGGGTAAAATGAGCCATTACAGGTGTTAAATACCATAAAACAAGATTTGTTATGGTGGTCACGTGGAGAACTATATTTGTATTACGTTAAATAAAGCTCATTTAAAATGGCAATTATGAGACTATAAGCGATTATATCAATATGAGAAGATATGAACATTGGCAAATAATCCTCAAGATTTTAATGAATAACAGATTAAATAGTAGTTATTTTCATACTCTAACCAACTTAATCTACAAATGTAGGTAAATTCCTCTGGCAAAGAAGCCATTCAGAGAGAGAGAGACAATCCAATTTGCCAGACCTCCTCCTTGCATTCATACACATTACATGCTGAACTCTGGAAGACCCCTCAATCCTGGGATTAGAGAGTGTGATCTCCCCTCTTCAAAGCCCACTCAGTTCTTAATCTGTTCTACTTTATCTTCTAGAGCCTTTTAGGGCCTCAGATGGTTCCCTTATCTGCTGAGTAAATCCACTGGTAAACAATGCAGTTCCTCTGCTGGAGGTGACCAAACGCTGCTGAGTGCAAGGGCCAGGAGGCTCTGTGGGGTTAAATAGCGAGGAGGGGCCACTTTAATTAGGGGATTAGGACGGGTGATGTTTGTGCTTTTACAGCCAGATCCTTGTGTGAGCTGATAATAAAGGTGGGGGGTGGGGGTTAAAGGGTAGTGTTTTTGCTGGTCAGGACCATCTTGCAGGGCTTAATCCTAATTAACACATCAGGAAGAGCTGACCCTTGCTGACCTGGGCACCAGGCTGTTTGCCGACAATCATCCTAATCCGAAGCTGAATACCTCTTGGTTGCATGCTGGGACTGAAGAGTGAAGTTTTCATATCTTATAATGTACATTTGCTTGTTTGTGGCTTCTTAGGACTTATCTTCCTATGCCGTTGTACCATTTCAGGCATAATTAAACATCATTATTGCTGGTACAAGCCAAATTATAGAAGAATTTAAGAAATTTCTTGGAGAAATTATTTAGTGCTTTTTAAGAAAAGGACCAAACATGTAAAGGTAAACACAATATAATCGCTTTTTATTTAAATATTCATTGAAGAAGAAAAAAATAATTAAATGAATAAACAAATGGAAAAGTAATGTTCAAGAGCCTTTGTTAACTGTTTCTTTACTATTGATAGTGAGGATTTTTCAGGAAGAAACATTCTGTCCTTGGATCAATAAGTTGCTGACTGCCACGACTACTCTCAATTTAATCAATAAAAGAACTGTAAACACTTTCAAATGGTTCTCTAATCATACAAAGTAAATGATGCAGTCAAAGGGCCTCTGGCAACTTCATAATGCATGTTTTACAAGCAAATATGTTGCTCATCTTTCTGCCTTACTGAAGCATGCACAAATCTATACATGCAATAGGAGCGTTGCTTGATATTATCTATCAGACCTGCGATGCAGATCAATACAGAGCTAAGATAATTATGTGAAAATCAACGGCTTCTAGCTTTTATTTGAACAGCTGCTTATAATGCATATTACATGTACATCATTCATAAACCATGTCAAATTATCTGATATAATTCATAATAATAGATCAGTCGTTTTCTACACTGAACTGATAGTGAATTGTCACATTTGTGATAATTTGACGTTTGAAAGTATTTGACAACATGCAAGACACTCATAAAAAAAGAGAGATGGGCGTTTTGAAGCCTGCCCTGCCCTCAAGAAACAGTGGTGCTGATCGCTGATCATTAGATGAGCTCTCTGTGTCCACACCATTTTCATATCTCGCAGAGGAGATAAGGTCATTTTCTGCTTTTGTCTGAGAACCAGGAAAGAAGCTGCATCCTGCTGCTGTGGCTAACCGATACACTGGACGTTTGTGACACACCGAAAAGAGAAAAAAAACTGTGTTTAAGTGTGTGCGTGTGTTCGGATGGAAGCATGCAACAGGGGCTGTGAAGGAGCAAGAATTTTGTTGAAGAGCTTTTGACGGCTCCTCAGCATTAAGTGTATTGTTATTCTTACTTACTATTTTTTATAGATGGTAAGGGGAAGAGGCGTGCCATGTGTAATTTGGGGTGAGGGGGTCACGGTAATTAATCCCACACTGATACTTTGATCTCCTTGATTTTGCATTTGACTGGTCTGGTGATCAGCTGGTTACAGAAAACATCTGTAACCAAACTGCTGCATGACTGAAAAAAAGCAGAAGGTGTGTGTGTGCGCATGTGTGTGTAGAGTGAGGTTATCTTGGAAAATGATCCTGGACTTTATAGTTGGGTAGTCCTATAAAGTACAGTAGTTGGAGGGAGAATGTATTTAATCTGTGAAAACCAACCTGCTCTACTGCAGTCTCATAAGGCTCTGCAGGGAACTGCACCGACACAAAAGCACTTCACTTAAATTGGTTAAAGATACTTTTCTAGAATATTTTAAAGGGAAGGAGCCAGAAACTTTAGCAGCTCAAAAATTGTTCTGCAAAAACTGAACAATGCCACAAAGCATCATTTCGACGCAATTTTTTTTTTTTTTCGTTATTTTTAGTACCATCAAATGTTTCATCTGATAAATAAGCATCCACGATCACTCGGAGACACATTATCTGATATATAACTGTGTTCGCTATAAAATACAGGGGGATGTTTCTGATGGAGTGAGTCTGCTCAAAAACATCACCCTGTCATTATTTCAGCTCGGACGAAGCCTCAGCAATTTTCTTCCAAATATGATGAGGAGGCCTGGCTCGACATTTTCAAAAGAAAAGCACGATCGTTCATCATCTGTAGTTAAAGAGGATCATATAAGCATACCAGTGCATTCTGAAAAAAGCCTAATATAACATCAGGTGATTACTAATCAATGTCTCCTCAAGTTATTGCCAGAGCCTGATAAATAATCCTTTCCCCGTTTTTACTGCTCTTTTCACATCACTGCTCTTTCGTACTGTCATGTGTAAATCTGTTAAACATATTACACATTAAAAAGTTAACAAATCAAATAGTTTAGTTTTCATTTGTGAGAAAATGATTAATACAATCAAATAATACGAGCTAATATAAGAAAGAAGTAGATATTTTATTAAAGAGAAACAATACGTTTTATTTGTAAATACAGAAAGTTAGTGGGTTTTTTTTTACCAAATATAATTTAATCTTTTTTGGATATAATTTTTTTTTACTCAAATATCCTTGTTTAAGTTGTTATACAAGTTGCATGGTAGTGTGGTGGTTAGCATCACGGCATCACAGTAAGAAGGGCAAGAGTTCTAGCTTCGGCTGGGGGGTCAGTTGTAACAATAGCTTTTCTGTGTGAAGTTTGCATGTTCTCTTGTGTGTGCGTGTGTGTGGGGGGTTCTCTGGGTATTCTGACATCCTCAAACCATCTAAACACATACATGTTAGGTTAATAGGTCACTCTAAATCCTCTCTAGATATGACAAGTGAATATGAATGGCTGTCTCTCTGTGTCGGCCCTGGGAGGTCCTAGCGACCTGTCCGGGGTATACCCTGCCTCTTGCCTGCTAATTGGATAGACACAAGCTTCCCCATGAACCTGAAGTGGATTAAGTGGTATAGAAAATGAATGATGCCCCAGTAATGTCATATTTTGCATGCAATTACAGAAATTAATATAAAATAATGTTATAAATATATAATTGGGCTTTAAATACATTTATGAACTTGTGCAGTTTATAACTTTATACATATATATTTTTTTGCTTGTAGCTAATAAGTATCTAATTTAAAACCTGTATATTTTCTTTTTATCTGACAGGTTTAGAATGAACATTTAGCTAAAGCGCCTGCACATGCTTTAGGGTATTTTTTATGTTTTGTCGCCATCTAGTGGCTTGAATGACAAACGACCACAGGTTGAGATTCAATTTCCTCGTCAAGAGAATCTAAAGACGAATCATACTTACCCAGGGAGTTACGAGAATGTAGGGATAAAAATGATTAATATGCTCACCTGTTTGATGGGTATGGCTCTTCCACTGCCTATGCTGTCTGTTTTACTGTCAACGCTCTTTGACTGTTCACTGGCTTTCCGTGACTGCAAAACAACAAGAGAGTCAGTCAGAAACTGATGCCACATGCAGGTGCTGAAGCAGAGTGGGGAACTGTTGGGGAGTGAGGTGGGTGTAACTGACTATGATGCGACGCGTGTGGGTGAGACAGATAGAGTGGGGGTCAGAGGGCGGGCAAGTGGGGGAGTTTGTGTTTTGAGCATCTGCGATATTTGTGGAGTAACTCGGCGTTGCAAAATAAAAATCTCAAAAGAAGCTCCAAATGAACAGACAAGCAGACCAGCGAAACAAACAGCAGTAACACCGACGTGCAAGTTAAAAGGAAATAAAATAAAAATAAATAAAGACCAAACCAAGACCACACTAGACACATCTCAACACAGAGGACCAAGGACGATCACACATTGAGTCATGACTCAGCCCTGAAACCCTTCGGGGATCCTTTCCTCTGTTTGAGACCCAGAGCGGGCCCTTAGTGGACCTGAAGACCAACTGCTGTGTTACCCCAGTGAAGGATCAGATGTGCCTCTTGCATAATCACATTGATAAGAGCTATTGTGGCATGTTAAATGCATTAGGTTAAAAAGGGAGAGAAGGAAAAAGGGTTATTTTTCAGAAGGCTTAGGTGAAAATCGATTCCACCAACATTTCACCTGCAAAACCTGGTGGGATATAAATTATTTAGGAGATTCAAGCAATTTAAATGACAGATTAGGAAGAAAAGTCATTCAAAAAAAAAAATCTGGTTGAGCCTGCGGAGGGAAAATGGTCAAACATTGGTAATACCTTTGCACCAAAATGAATCATTTGATCATAAACTTCCCACCCCGACACAAATAAAAAGGATGAGATACAGGTAAGGACAGACATGAGTGTGCATGATCTCACTCAGAACATGAGAAATGTCCAGTCATCAATGGAAAAGAGGTAGAGTCTGAGTTCAAGTAAACCAACTCTGGTGTTTATATTTTTCCAACATTTTATTTTTTTATGATGACTTGTTTAGCTTCTATACAGACACCATACAAAGCAAGTCACAAATTCACTTCAAAATATTCAACAGATTGAGCCAAACATTGCAGTTCCCACAAAATATAGGATGAACAATAAAGGCATTATTTCATATATTCCTTATGTGTATGTCCTTTTTATAGAGTACCATTGTAAATAAAATACAAGATATACAGCAGTCTATTTCCTTGTCAATCCATTCATGATAGAAAAGCATTTATGCCCGAGTTCATAATCTCTGTACCAAAACTAAACTAAGAAAAATGAAGAAAAAAATGTTTTAAAAAAACCTCAAAATAAAACAAAACAATATTACATTAAACTACATTCATACACGTCGGTGCAACCCAGTTTCATTTTGTTGACAACTTTCAGTATAAATATCCTTCTGGAATAACCTCAATAGCATGACAGTCTATGCTAAGTTTTTATGAAGGCCTTCATAAAATTTTCCACTTATTCTAATCTAAAATACCTCTCCATGATCAAACATTTATATCAGAATTTTCCATTCAAATCAATCATTCAATACGTCCCTGAAAACATCCATGAACCAAAGAAAAACAGACCGAATGAAATAAATAAATAAATCAAAACAACGTGGCACCTCTAGTCCTTGAGTCTTCATTTATGGAAAAAAGGCAGTGTGATGTCATGTAAAGAAAGGTTGTGTCCTTTGGGTGGCTGGGTAACAGTTCCAAGAGTGACTTGACTGTATAGCATGTTTTTGTATGGCGCATCTGAATGGGAGCGAAAGGCGGAGCAGGGCAAAAAGGGGTCGGATGGGGCATTTCCAAAAGAGTCCCTACAGTCTGTCTCATTTGGTGATATTTGACAGTCTACTTTGAGTGCTCTCAAACACTCCAGCGGACACGACTTTAGATTGCGTTACACGCAAAGTCCTATGGCTTCCACATGAATTACCCTCAATGCAATGAAGCACTGAGGGTAAAAGTGGCAACAAGCTGTAAATTTGCAACCAATAATCTGCTCTCTATCAGGATTAGCAAAGCAGGGGGACTCTTATTTTTAACCATCATGCTCTTCTAATTCGGAAGGAGTTGGAAAGCCCTTTTTGTTGAAGAAAGGTTGGAAACAGAAGCACAAATCTGCAAATATTAAAAAACAGTGTCAAATGGTTATTATTTATTTTTATTCTGTTTTTTTCTGTTTATGATTTGTCTCACAGGTGGAGATCCAGCAACATGTTAAGTGACTAAAATATGGAATAGGAAACACTAGATGGCACACATTAAGACATGGGTTGATCTAAACATGAAAGAATGGAGTGGGATGGAGTTAAGTATAAAAGAATGCCTTTTTTAAACAAAATGTTGAACAGTGTCCAACTCAACACAAAAAGGAACTAACTGACAGTCTGAGGATGTCAAAAAACCACAGACAGCTTACAAAACAAACTGGACTTATTGACCATGGAAGCACTAGGAAAGAATAATGTGTGCTGTGCTGACACCTAGTGGGCAAAGACAGTTATGGTCATAAATTTGTTTGAAATGATTGTGGTTGGTGAAACACATTACTGAGGTCAGTGAAAAGACAAAGGGATAAAATCTTCAGATGTTAAGCTTTAATTGATTACTTTAAAAAAATTTTAAAAGGCTGAACAAATCCATTATTTAAAAATGTAATGTTTTTCTAACATTTTGGAAACCGGCCTAAAAATCTTAACCCACAGGTAATTTCTTGCAATCTTAAATACTAGAAATTGAATTAAATGCAGACAGCAAAGGATGCTTCTTTATGTCAAGAGTCCCAATGCCATTGCCATAAATGTGACAGATTTCTGCCTCTAATTTATAACTTCATTGGGCCTTGAAGTAATCACTGTAATGTAATCTGATATTCATCTGTCAGAGCTGATCTACTGATGACATTAAGGCTTATTTTCTTTCTTTTAGAACTTCTCCTGAAACCTCCCAAATCAACAGGAAACAAACTACTTACAAGTGTAGCTTGATAGCATGAATGGAAACTTGTGATCTCTCAGGACTTTGATCAAACTTGTAAGACAGTGATTTATTTCTTTTTAAAATGGGAAAACTGGGAAGAGGGACTTCCTCCACATAGTTGATGGAACATTTTCTTTGTACCGTTTTGTGAAATGGCAAAAAAAGGTTTTGCACTGCAAGTCTTCTTCTCTCCTGAGCCCAATGCACTCTTCAAGTGTCACTGAAGAAATGTCGACATTGCCTCCTCCTCCTCTCTTCCCTCACTATCCCTCCTCCCACCCTTGGCTTGCTGCTCCTCAGAAGGTCATGAGCTGAAATTCCCGCTCGGCTTGCCATTCTGGCACCCACACCGGGTAGGTGGCGTGCTTCGGCATCTCCATGACGCGGACGGGGAGAGGGTCATTTCTCTGGTGGACATGGTTAGTCACTACCTAGCGGGGGGGAAGGGAGACAACAAGGGGAGCTAGCACACAGCCTGTACTGCTTGGAGGCCACAAGACCTGTGGCTCCTTCAGCAGCTGGGGTAAGAGAATGAAGGCAGTAGAAAAAGTAGAGAGGGGGAATAGATAGGGAGGTTGAAAAGAGTTAGCTGGAAAGAAGAAAAGAGGGTAACAGGAAGAGAAATACAGAGGGAAGAGGGGAGGGGGAGAGGACAGGTGGAGGAGAGAGTTGGGCAAGGGTATATGCACCAGAGGGGGGAGGGGGGTTTGAAGAGGAAAAATCTTATGCTGCCTGATCTTTGTCTCATAAAGCTCAAAGTTTCTGGAAAAGACCAACCAAAGCAGTATGTTAAAGAAATGTTACAATTACTTTCCTTCTTGGTCGCATCAACGTCTATACATGATTGTTTGTGCCGATTATAAAATTTACATTTTTATAGACCACCCTCTGGGTATGACATGGCTCAGATCTGGCTACACAAGACTGGGGAGGCTGGTAAAGATAAAGGAGAAAAAGAAGAAAGAGGGGGACAGGATGGCGAGAAGAATAGGGGAGAGGCTACAAGTAAAAGACAAGCTTAGGACAGCTGAAGAAATTAGAGTTGTTAGTGCACACATATGCTACTGGTTAGGGAAAAGGGCAAATCTGACAGGACACAGGGTAAAGAGCAGGCAGACAGGGGTAGGGACATTGGTGTGGTAGTTAATCTTGGTATTCAAATGTGAATGAGCCCAATTTGAACATTTGGGATTGGGTTGGGGGGGAGTGGGGATCAGATGTTGGAGGCTGCAGCGTGTGTTATTTGCAGCATGTAAACAGGCCATGGGTTGGATTTTAGTTTAGCTTGATGGGGGGCAGGAGAAGTGCTGGTTTGTTGCTGCCATCTCTCCCCAAAAGGGATATCACTGCAAAGAAAGGATCTAGCAAAAATAAGAGGGGTGGGGGGTGGGAGGTCAAAGATTTAGACAGCCCAGACGGCCCAGTTTGTTATGGGTAAGATGAGAAACTTAATCCACTCACTACATCCAATTAGAAAAACAACAATGACATGAACGTTTGTTTTTTGTTGCTGTTGTTTTCCACAGTGCTATCTTTGATATTTGCTTTTTTCTTTTTTTTTGAGGGGGGTGAGGGGGGTAGGGCATATCAGGCATCTATTATGAGATCTATGAAGTCTTCTCCTCTGCACACTGAACTGTGTGTACAAGACGTCATCTTTGCCAGTATCGAGAGGCAGGAGAGGTTGCTTTTGATTGCATTTTGAGCTACCTGTCTCCCTCTGGTGGAAAAAGTGCGCTTGGCAACATGCCCTCTAGTAGTGTGAGTGGGTGTTGCTTTGCATCAGCTGTCGCATACTTACTGTGAAAATGTTGGAGCGGCGCTTAGACTGCTTGCGGATGGGCGTGGGCGTGTTGGAGGCAGCAATGGTCTCAATGCGCATCTCCCGCTGACTTATGCTGGGGGTGGAGGGAACAGAGGAGGAGTAGTCGCTGAATGCACCCCCACCGTTAGCCGCCTAGGGAGCGAGAGATTACGAGGAACCGAGAGAATCAGAGAAGAGGAGGAGAGAGGGATTGCACAGGAGAGGGAATGAAAGCAGGTCAATTTAGGATGATGGGATGTGGATTTGATTTCCCACACTTAAAAGTGAGCAATCATCACGAGAGCTATTGCATAAAATTGTGTCTTTTTACATAACTGGATGGGAAAGGGAAAAAAAGAAAGTGACAAATAAAATAGCTCAATTTGTCTTTCTGGTGTAAGGATCTTACCTGGTTAATGTGGACTGAGGGGATGGATGCAGCAGGAACTGATGAGTGGCTGGGAGAGTTGGGGAGGGATTTGCATGGACCAATGGAGAGCTGCTGCTTTTTCCTCATGGCCACAACCTTTTGAGCAACTGGAGACAAACACACAGCAGCACAATATGAACTGGAAGGTTTATGCAGAGATCGTGAAAGGCACAGTTCAACTAAACATTTGTTTTTCAGCATCGTTAATCATATTGTTTCTGTTTTTCTGATTAAATAGCAGTGAATATCATACCAGGTGTGAACCTTTCCATCAGCTATAAATATGCAATGTAGTAATCATGTTTTAGATGAGATGCCTATAAGTGAGGTGAAACTATATAATGGAAAAGGCTGGAATAGTTTCTGACTTGTTCATAATTTGAGGATGCAGTTATCTATATGTCATTTTATAATTTCCATAGATCTGGCAATCTGTTTGCTGAGTCAATATTGATTCACATCAGTGCCAAAGTTGTCTTGTTTATTTCTTGTGTTACAGTAAATTTCACTAAAAGTACTTGTTTGACCTCCCCATTAACTCACACAACTGAATTTATATCTTCTACCAACTTGTTTGCAACAACCTTTGTTTAAAATGTTTGAAGTACATGTTTTGCAACTGACTCCTGTTATCTGAAAAGTGTCCAACAACATTATAATTGGTAATTTCTCAGAAGCAGACATGCATTTAACTTCAACATAAATCTTGCTCTGTCATCTTGTTTTAAAAATCTAAAAGATCTAAAAGTAATAAAATTATTAAGTGCTCTTTTGTCTGTAGTAACAATACAATGATGCTTTGTTCACAGACAGCTTTAGGCGTATTCAACGTACATATATCAAGTTGGGGCAGATTGTGGCACAAATGTAGGGAAACAAACCTGTCTTCTTGTTTTTACACTCCTGTGCAGATTACTGCATTTAAAGTTAACATCATAGCATAATGTTAGATAGTTTGTTGGCTTAAATCATTTTGATGACTAGGCACTAACAAACCCAAACATCATGACAGGAAAACAGTGAAAAAAAAGAGACAATTTAGTCCAAAGCACAGACTGTCCCTTTGGATTGTTTTATTACAGGGATGTAGATCACTAATGTAACTAGTCCAAATAGTTTTGTTCCTATTGGCCAACGCTTAGGTAAAAAAAAGGGGCAAGATCTGAAAATATTTTAATTTCATTTTAATTGTAACATTGCAAAGCAACATTTTCAGTGTTTCAATCAAAGTTCCTTTAAAGCAAGTATCCATCCACTTCTAATTATATATACACTCACCGGCCACTTTATTAGGTACACCTGCCCAACTGCTCATTAACACTTAATTTCCAATCAGCCAA
>JBAMHX010000009.1:16168569-16197515 GCA_037177515.1 Pseudomugil tenellus | reverse complement strand
GAGGCAGTTCTGAAGGCAAAAGGGGGTCCAACCCGTTACTAGCATGGTGTACCTAATAAAGTGGCCGGTGAGTGTGTGTATATATGTGTGTGTGTGTGTATGTACAATCAGTTTATATATAATGAGCATCTCACATTTAGCTTTCATCTCATCATACTTAGACAAGCAAGCTAGCTAGCTAGCTAACTGCATACTCAGGCTAGCTTGCTAGCTAACTGCATACTCTGTGTCTTGACGGTTCTTTCCTGTCTCAGCAACTTCACTTGTGTGGGAGAGAGTTTTGTGAATGGGTGAGGGAATGAGGTGTCTGTCTGCCTGACTGAAAGAAGTTAAAACACCAAGAAAAATCACATGTAAACTGCTTAAAACACAGCTTAAATAGTTTGTGCTTCATGTCCGTGATGTAGAGATTTTATAGATCGTATATATAACTTCTTGGGATACATTGAGTATATTTGCTATATCGCCAAGCCCCATCCTTAAAAGGTGGTGAATCTATCACAGGACTAACACAGAGACTCATGCACACATATCTTCAGACAGTGGGAGGAAGCTGAAGTACCCTGACAGAACCCCCCACATTCATGGCAGAAACATGCAAACTCCACACAAAAGGCCACAGTTTGATCATGCAGCCCAACTTTTGTAACCACACATGCAAATGCTTTTTATTAGCAATGCAGTAGGTGCAGCCCTCATTTCAATCACAGCACACGCAAGTGGGTGGAGTGGGAGGTTGGGAAAGGAAGGAGGCGATGTTCTCGGCAGCGTGATTTGAATTTGCATTGAGGGGAAGAGAGATGATCTGAAGTTGTGCCGACAGCTGGGACCACAACGCCCGGCTGCTCACTGCAGCATGATAAATACAGTGAGAAGGGAACAGCGATACAGAATGACTTCTCCAGACAGCCAGCACTTCTTTAATTATTTCAGATCGGGCTTCAGGAAGTAATTAAAACAGGGAAGGAAGACAACCTGTGCACCAGCAGACACTAAAATGCACCGTGAACTGTATTATGAATTCAGATGTTTTCTGACAGGATGATAGATTTTCAAAGAAGCTGCAGCATTAAGGTGATAAATGTGCCAAAGAGGTATCAGCCGAGTTCCTGAGTTTGAGTTTCATGACATTTTTAAAGACAAATAAGTCGGTTTATCTGGTCGCTTGCAAGTGTTGCATTTACTATTTTGCTTTCACATTAATGATTGCACTACGATGTACTGGTGACCCATCCAGAGTGCATTCCTGCCTCCTCACTGCTAATTGCTAGAAGAGGCTCGAACTTGCCTATGGCCCTAACCCGGACTATCTCTCATAGCAAATGAAATAATTAATAATTGCAGTGCTGTAGCTGTTGTGTTTAACTAACTTTAAACAACAATAAAACAGGGAACAAGCAAACATCAACATAGTTTTTCTTTTTTAATATAAGAAACAGTTTTAGATTATTAACGGTGCTGTAAATGGATTTCTATGTCCAAACATTTTCCTTTTTATCCACTGTGAATACTGAATTTCTCTAGTTACCTTTATTGCAGTTTTATCTGCAGATCTTCTTGTTAAAAAAATGTGTCTTAAGTCATGCTACTTTTGTCTCTCATACAGAAACCTCTTTTAAACAATAGTGAAAACCTATTTATTTAAACAGGGCTATTATAAGACTTTTTATCTTTATTACCTTGTTTTTAATGTTAATTTTAATGTTTTATTCAGTGTATATTCATCTTTTATTGTAAAGCACATTGTGACGATCACTCTTAAAAAGTGCTACATAAATAATTACTTAATAACAACATCCAGGTTTCAGCACATTGAGTTAAAAATATTTTAGTGGTTTTCTTCACCATTAAGAATACTGACTGATGCAATTTAATTTTGACAGTTTACGGCTGAAAGCAGGGAATTTTAAGTGCTTTATATAAACGTGTTTTTTTTTTTTTATTAGCAAATGTATGCTGTTTTATTTTTAGTTGACCAACTGGTATAAAGTCAAGAACTTATTATGGCTTATTAAATGTACCCTGAACTTCTAAGCAAGCATAGTGGTGCCTGAAGCAAAGTGGTGTATGCAATACACCCAAAAATGAAAACTATCCCAATTACACTTAATAAAAACTCCCTCTCACCGTCCTGGAAGACTCTTTCCACATTCAGGCCATAGGTGGAGCAGGTTTCATAGTATGTGCAGCGCTTTAGATCGTTTGACAGCTTTCTAGCCCGCGAGTCATCGATCACTCTGGGGTTGGCAGCACTGATTGCATCTGATAGAGCAGAGGATGGGAGAAACATTAATGTGTAAGACACAAAATAAAACACAGATCACTGAGAAACCAGTCCATTGTCCAATTTCATAGAAAGCAATGCACAACATGCGTGGATATGGGACATATGACAACACCTTGTGTTCCAACGAGGACCATGGGCACCTCTGCTGTGTTTCTGTAGCTGGACAGGCGCAAGAAGTAGTTGTAGACTGTTTGAAAGCTGATCTCATCTTCCAGACTGAAGACAAAGACCACCGCATCCACCCAGGTAGCAAACTGAGAGCAGAGTAGAATAAGTGCGCTTAAGCGTTGTGAAATAGCAGACGCTTCATTGTTGCCTCAAGAATATGCATATAAAACTGCTTTTTCCATCAGATCTGGTCCTGCGACAAAACATTTTTTCTGTATGTAGGAGCATGGGTTTGCGTGACATCAACATGTAAGGAACTTGAAAAAAATTGTGTTGCACAAAATATCCAGAGCACCGAAAACAATACGCACAGAAAATACAGTGTTTGTAGTGAAAATAAATAATGCAATAGTCTTCAGATGATGTGCCTGTACTTCATGAATACAGACAGTAGGAGGCAGTGTTGCAACATCTGCAAAAAAAAAAGAAAAAGAAAAAAACAGGTGCAAAAGCAAAAAAAGCACTGAATCTGCGACAGTTTTCATATTCCTACTCTCATCATAACCTTGGATAATTTATGTTTTATACATAACATACATTCACAATCCCATAAAACATAGCTGATTATCAAATAGTGGAGAAAAGTCTCTCTTTAGAATAGAAAATCAATAATCAGCATTCAGGGGGAAAATTATTTATTATAGCACTGAGTAAAGACCGCAATGGTAAACCAATTGCAAACTACTCCTATGTATTACAATCATTCAAAAGAGTTTTCACATCTACCAGGACCCGCTATATGGAGTGAATGACAAATCAAGCATCTGAGCCACAACTCTTAGTGGAGCCTTTTAATTATGCCACTAATGATACAGGCAGCTGACAAGTGAGACAAACTCATCTCTATTCCCTTACGTCGATATGCAGGAAGCAATCGTTAAGTCAGAGCTTTGCTAGACCAGGGAATACATTTAACAGAAACCCTGGAGCTTATGGATAAAGCCACAAATCTGCAGACCCCTTCAAGTGTGGACCTTATAAACTTCAGCATGGACAGAGCACAATTACTAAATTTAGATATTGTCAAATCCATCAGCAAATCTTTTTTTGGATTTTATCAATCAAACCTTGGAAGCAATAAAACTATTAACAAACGTGTCTTACAGAAAATGTTAGAGACACGCTTAATAGCTTTTGAGATTTACTATTTGTATAAAGTTATTAGCGTAAAAGGTGTCTTGGCTCGCCGGCTTGTAGGGAAAAGGAGATACAAACCCATCAGTGATACAGGAATCACTTTTTAATTAATCAAAGCATACCTTCACACTACTCCATCCCAAGGCATGATGGACTATTTACACATTCAGATACAGAGCAACACCTTCGGTACCACAGCACAAAAGGTGTCTCATATGCATATTTTTTAAATACAATTTTTCACCTCGAACCATTTAAAGAAACTGCTTTTTAGATTCTTAATGATTCGCTGGATTCACATGAAGGGCTTCTGCACACTTCTCCATTACATTTCTGAGGCTCTTCTTCTTTTCAGCAGCTAGATCTCAGGGGTCACAGAGGCTAATGTTTCATTTTCATGTTGTTGTGTCCTTTGGATCTTTCTGTTATTCATTACATCTGGCAGAACCATCTTAAAGACTAAAGTCTTCTTACCAGTGGCCTGGCAAAGCTCTGACTTAACCATATCTGGTCTCCCTCGTATTCCTCTGTCACAAATCACCCCTGACATTCCTCTTCACCAACTCCAGCCTGCCTGCATTCCCTTCTATCCCTCTGCTTCGCAACCAAGTGCTCTTTTGACGCAAGTCAACTCATCCACTGCTCTAACCTCTTCTCCTGGCATCCCCGCCTCTCCCTTCATGCATATGTATTCTCTCCCACTGCTCTCAGCGATGATCACAGTGTCTGGAAAGATCATAGTCCATGAAGACTCTTACCTTATCTCATCCAACACCTTATCTCTCACCATTCATCATCCTCAATACATGTCAAAAGGATATTATTATACATTTTGCTCCTTAAGGCATTTTTTGAGAACAAGAAAATTCTGATACGATGATGGCATATAAATCTGAATTTTAGTATGGATCAGTGACTCTTTGGCTTTATAAAATCCAGGTTGAGTAAAGTGTTATGGGACACTCAATGTCAGCTCCATGGGAGTTTTATAGAGCTGCAAATGAAATGCAGGACCAGAGTCTCACTTAGTCTCCAGACTTAAAAGTATCTTTAACCTTGTCACAATGCTCTAAACAGCCCTGCTTAGGAAGCTAGTCTGCTTCAATGTGATCTCACCTGCAATTCTGGAGGCCCTCCTTCATCTCTGATCAGAAGTAAGTAGCTCTGTCCATCCACCACAATTTCTTTCTTAAACCGCCCACCTGAGGAAGAGACATCATTAGTGAAATGACAATGGAAACTGTCTATTAGAATGCCATATCTAGACACCAGGAGGGTTCAAGAAAAAAAAAAAGCTGGGGCCATATTTCACATTCATTAATTCAAAAGACAAAATAATAGGAAGGGCATAAATACACTAAAAAAATCTATATTTATTTACAGCCCAACATAGATTATAAAGGTTTAGGAAGATGCATAAGAGCAGTTTATCTATTTAGACCTCATAAATGTGGTGTTGTTGGGGTCATATGCCAACAGGAAATCAGGACCCTCTGGAGCCAATTATGTGGGTGAAAAATTGCCATTTAGCATGTCTAATGCACAGCTGCTAAAGAAACCAGCTCAGAGCTGTTATCTGTGCACACCCACAAATCATGGAAAGGACAGATTTTCCCTCCACAAACATTATCAGGTTGTGAATTTTGCATCCACCACTTCATTTCATAACGCGTGTTTTTGTTACAAAGTTTACTATGATTTGTTTAAACTTTGAGGTAGGTAGAAGCATTTTCACAAAAATGATAGAAGGTGGGGAGTGAAGTAATTGGAGTTTAACTAAGATTATATTTTGACTATATTCTGACTATATTTTATTCTTAACTGTTGTGCTTCAGGTCATAATGTCCAAAGCATAGCAAAGGGCCAACATTTGGCTCCCATGCAACCTTGATTTTCTTTCCTCTTTTTATTCCCTCTCTCATATATCAATGTGCTTTCCTTGCCTCTAGCAAAGCCGACTGCAGATAAAGAAGAAACCAATAGGAGACCCACACAGTAAATTAGATTTTGCATTTCATTTAAATGGTTTGAGATCCTGTAGAGATTAAAAACATTCAAATGAGAAAGTTGTGAGGCTCGAGATGTCCCAGAGTAAAAACGGTACCCTATGAATATGAAATGACACTGAAAGCAATTTGATATAAGTGAATAATGCAAAATTTAGAAAAGCTTCTGACATGATCACGAATTACATCCTCCCCTCAAAAAAAAAAAAGAAAAACTATGCAGCAGCAGACATGCACATGGTGAAAAAAAGGTAATCTCTTACAGTTATCTTGAACATTCAAAAAGGACCCAGAGATCTTGCTTTTCAAGCAGTCCATTAAGAACTATAAGATCTCACATCACAGAGGGGAACAAAAGGCCATGCAGTAGCTGGGGGCTGTAATTTTTATTAGGCGGACAGTATTTCCTGTGTCAGCAAGCAATAGATATCCACTTGAGCTATATTTCCACCCTGTTAAGTCCACTTTAGCCCTCTTGGCAAATAGGGGATTCAACCAGCATCTTGCAATGTCTCTCAAATCCTGCTTGGATGCTGGTTGTGTAACAGAGAGAGATTGATGAAACACCAGCAAGCTTTTTATTTATTTATTTAGCTGAATCACAAAGCTTTAGAGCTTTTCAGATAAAAGAATGAAAGCCCGTGCATATGCATGTTTGTATCTTGTTTAGAAAGATGAGGAAGATCTCATTACACAGTGGGATAAGCCTGATGCAGAAAACCAAAGACTTATCAGGATACAGAGTTTATATGGATGTTTGCAGCATATGCTGGAAGAGATTGCGGAGAAGGCTCTCAAAAACCAGCAAATATAATGGAAACATACTATTCTGCTGTAAAAAGGAAAGGTAAACATTTCTATTACATAATAATCAGCGACACTGTTGTATTTACTTATAACCGAACCAATACAATGCCTCCAAGGAGAAAGACTTCCACATGACAAAAGTTCAATGCTGACTGATTTGAATCACTTTTTCAGCTCATCTTCACATAAAAACAGGTGACTAAAACCCTTGTGCACAGGGGGATGGTAAGTTTAGAGGAACAGTTAACACACAGTAAGCATACTCTGCTTTACACAGAGGCTTAGACCTTGACACAGAGCCACAATCTGACGGAGCTCCATCCTGTGTTGCCATAGCAACACACCCCAGTACCTTTTTCAGATATCATAGCAAAAGCCCAGGAACAAAACGGTGAAGAAACAGCCACAATTGAACCTTCCAGTGCTGGGCGATGCTTTTGCGATGTAAATAGTCAAACTGGAATAAAGCCAGTTATTCAACACATACAAACCTTAAGCAGATGTATGAAAGCGGCTTGCAGTAATGTAAACGGACACCTTGACATTTCTCAACAGACATGTTTTCTTGATTACAGCTGCAATCCTAAGCTATGTTTTTCCACCATTGATTTCTGAAGGACTAATTAAGCTATGAGGATTTTTTTGTCCTCCCTTGGTGCAGTGAAATGCCAGAAACTAATTATGTGCTTCATGTCTCATCCACAATGTAATTACACTAAAATGAAAGACTGCAAACTCCTAAAAGATCATCACTTGACACTGGCTTTGCTCGAATCTTGTGGATTTTGGTCGACAGACCTTTCAGTAGTGAAGGAGGCACTCTTCTTATGGTTTCCTTTGTTTTTTTCCTTGCAGATAAAAACAGTTTTCTGATTTTTATTATTAATTCTATTCTTGCAAGCCATAAAGAATCTTAAACATTTAATTTTATCTTTATGTTTTAATACTAAAAACTCTTCATTATCCAGTTGAAATGAATATTCATTTTCTCACCAGTGATATAAAATACAGGAAAATAATCTTTTGCATCAGGAAGCTCAGCTTAATCCAAAACAAAACATTTAATACAAACTAATTAGTAAAATGCCTTTCAGAAGAACCTGTCATGATAATATCTTCCTGCACTGATAATCTGGTCACCATTCTGGACAGAGTGACGTTCTAAACCACAATTTGGCAGTAATTCAGAGCTGATTGTGGTCGTTTTTGGGGACCATGGGAAAAACAATTGATTGTGACATAATCTGAATAATGTATTCGATTTTTAACTTTGGTCTGTAATACCATTGGCGACTAAACTTCTGAAAAAACATTATGATTAGGAATTGAGAGCCTGGTGGGAGGAGATTACAGTATTTAAGTGGGCCTTTCAGAGGTCAACACAGAGAATAACATGGATTAGCTGGAGATGATGTTGAGTGAAAGACTAATGCGACTTTATGATTTTTGGGGGTTTTTTTTCAGAAAGAACAGTGGACAAAAGAAATAAGTCCGCAATTTTTGTAAATATTCCGTTGCTTATGTGAATAGCCATTTGTGCTGTTCCATGGAGATTTTCACACTGAGCTGTTTGGGGCAAATGACCAATGAGCATATCTGCATATCTATGACAAAAAACCTGGTAATACTGCTATCTAACTAGTAAAATGAAACCCTCCAGTAAATGTTGCATCTACATTGTACTGAAATAAACTAAATATTTCTAGTATTTGATGGGAATTTCACCAAATTCCTCAGAGCAGTTTCAACTCAGTAGTTTTTGTGTGTTTATTAAATAAACTGATTGCTTGAATAACTGATTTTGACACAAGAAAAATATTGTCATAATTCTTCTTAAGCCATTCAAGTTAAAGCAACTTGTATGCTTCGAGTCTGCGTCTAGTTGTATGACTCACGTTCTCATTTCCTGGACAGATGCCCGAACATTTTTCCTTCGAATTCATTGCCACATCCATTATTTGTGCTGCCATAAATAATAGCCAAATGTTCTAAATTAGATGCGTCAAAAACAGGAGCAAACCATAACACCATGAACCTGTTCCATTAATTAAAAAAAGGTTTTTATGCACTATTCACTATTATTACATACTTATTATTATGAAGGTCAGACTTAATGCTTGTAAAGTCTGATTCAAGCAAATTCAGAGATTTGAATTGCAAACCATTAGATGTGTTTAACGATTGTTATTTGACAGAAAAATATTAATAAATGAGACTGAAGTCATTATTCCCCCCAAAGAACAAGGAACTAGTTTTTCTTGATTTTATAATTATTTTTTTAAATAAATAAGTAACATAAAATTAAAATAGCTCCCTTGGGATAAATAAGTCTAAAAATTAAATATGGTTTTGAAGTCAATTTAATTTGTTGTTTATAACTTTTCTTAAAGCCAAAAAAAGCTATTTACTGAGCTTAACAGATTTATTACAGTTTTCAGCTCAAACATGTAGTTATTATATCGTCTCATATCAGTTCCAATCTGTAGTGAGATTGTACATATAAAGCAAGCAAAACACTTCACAGATGTTTCTTAAATTACAGAGTAACAATGAGAACAAGTAAAACAGGATTTATTTTGCGAGGAATTACGCTGACATCTGACATCGCCATGTGACACAAATACTGTGTGGTGACACCACTGAATGTTATTCTCAGTCAGTCTCAGTTGATTGATTCTGAACAGACTTGTGTAGATAGAAGATTGAGGGTCATCAGAAACACGTTTACTTTTTCACTGGATATTTTTAAAGACTTTTATCCAATTATTCTCTCACATTTACCTTTCTAATTCTTTCTAAAAAGTTGCGTTTACCTGTTGTTTACTTCATACCTCTCTCGTGTCAACTGGTCACATGACCAACTACGTCACATTGTAGGGATGCAGATAGCGTTTTACGATATACTTCTATGTTTAAACATCTGACAGAGATATTTGAGTTTCATTTTTCTTTCATTATCATTGCATTATTTAGGATTTATGCAATTCTAGGAGTAAACACAGCTGGTACCTTTTTATTAACTCATTTTTATTTTGATCTTTTAACCTGGACAGTTAAGAAAAAATATTATTTACGAGGGCTAATTTTATTATTGAACAACCACAGTGCTCTCAGTCAATCCAAAATGTTAATGAACCATAAACCTGAATATTAAAGAAAGTAAAAGGGATATTTTGGCTCCTGTGGGAGAAAATCTGTAATTTTGGTTTCAGTCTCTGTGTTTTTTTTTCAATGTCTTTGAGCACTGAACACCTTGTGCTTCTGGACACTCCATGTAAGTAGGAATTCTGAGATATGACAGCACCAGAGGATGATGGGTCCCTGCTAGCTTCATGTTTGATTTTCTCAAATCTTTTGCATTTCATTTTTGTGGTTTTTTTTCCCTTAACATGTTTCTTGCAACATTGTTTGCAAAAATATATTTGATGGTTCTGTTATCACGCACAAATATGTTGGTAATTTCAAGAGTGCTGCATCCCTCTGAAAAACCTTTTACTGTCCATGACCTTTCAGTCAGGTAAATCTCTTTTTGGCACATTTTGCCTGAGGAACAGCAGTTACCTAGTAACCATGCACACTTTGATATAGGGTGCTGAAATCCTTAGGTTACATACTTCCTCATTATACAAATACACATAACCTGATATACTTAAATAAATAAGGAATCAACTTTATACAGCTAGGAGTTAAAGAATATGATGATATAGTCAAAATATTCACTTGCCTAATAATTATGCACACAACAAATCTCTGTTTTACTCCCAGTTTTACTAAATCATCCAGTCCCATCTACTGTCATCGCTGTAATTAAAAACTTCACTTTCAGGGGAATTAAACTTGTGATTCACATGTTTTTGTCACTCAGACAATATGTAAATAATGCACCTTGTTTTTTGTTTGTTTGTTTTGTTTTTTTCCATTGACTTTAATTAAATAGAAATAGATTCAGACACACCAGCTAAGAAAAGCAAAACATTTCAAGCATAACTGTAAATGAAAAGTAGTGTCACTCAAACGTCTGGGTCATAAGAGAAACCATAAACATAACACATTACTCCGTTTTTGTTTTTTATTGCTCCACTTAATTCACACCCACAGCCGCAGAGTCTTACCTTCAGGAGACTCCTCCTGCACATATGTGCCTGTCAAGTACCGATGCACCAAGGCAGACTTCCCACTGGACAGATTTCCCACAATGCCCTGCAATGACACAGGAAAAGAAAAAATAACAGTAGTTATGATAGACATAAATCAGATCTGGCACAAAGGCAAATAAATGTAAACTTTAAGACAAGGTTATTTTGCTTTTAGAGCTGAAATCCCATAAAAGAGAATGAAAACAACAAAACAACAACAAAAAAACTGTCAGCAATCTCACAACCGGATTCTTTGTCAGTTTAACTCTTTAGTAACATTTTATAGGTTAAAATGATGTAGATCTGAGAAGTTTTACTGGTTTAAGCCCAATATCTACAGAAAAATCTAACTAAAGTATTTGCGTTAAATAGCATCATGCGCATCACTTATTCTGTCTAAATTTTCACTTTTACTTCATTGTCTTTTAAGTTCATCCCTCTTTTGATAATTGGTCTGGTGTGATGTTGTGTTTCAACCCGTCCACAAAGCAGTGATTATGCAAATATTTTTCAAGGTAATGTCAGTCAAAAGATGTTCAAGATGTTCAAGACAAGCTCCTTTATGAGAATATGTCGATTTGATGTGAAGTTTCCAAGCTTACAAACTTTTTCTGTGCACTAAAACTTATATGAGATTACTGGAGTTATGGAAAAAACATATGACTTCATTATGTACGTTTTCATTGAGTATTGGTTGGACTTGAAGTCAACATGGTCTGGACAGACACAAATCCACCTAGAAGCAAGGAAAGGAAAACATGACATTTTTATGAACAAAAGTCAAAATAATCTGGTTTGAAACTTAAAAAAATGCTACAAGAAGCTGAAACATGACAAACAGTCCTCTCCCATCCAGCAGTTTGGTTGCAATCATTTCCACTCGCTTGTTGTCTGCACCAGACCTCCATGAGAGGCCTTCAGGGCGATGCGTGGTGGAAGGTGGGTTGATGATGCCTGTACGTCTGGGAAGAACAAAGGCTACACCCCACCTCTCCCTCTCCACTTCTCAGTCTTTTACCCTCTTCTTCTTCTTCAGATTAACAGTGGGTTTTTAAGTCAGCTATGGCTCTAATTATAGAGAACTTTGAACAAGTTATTCACAAGAGATGGATCTTTAGAAAGACTCAACCTTACGCATAAGGTTCCTAAGCAGAACAAACTCTGGATAAACTTTTAAATAGGCAAAAGTTTGAAGGCTGTGTATTAAAAGCCATGAGTCAACAAAAACTGACTTTGAATGTGCCACAGAACTTATGCTCCTGCTGTTTTAACTGCTTTGGTACCTGCTGGTAGGCTTCGGGAAAACAAGCTGCAGCATCAGCAATGCTTCACAAGCATGTACTCCACTTTGTAGATGTTAAACACAACAAAATCAAATGGAGTTGATGATTTAAAAAAAAGTCTGTCATTATTGCCATAAATACCAGTGTATTGTACCATAAACATTGTTACTGCTTTGCCATTACATCAAACTGAATCAGCACTAAACTTTCCGAGGCTTCTGAGAACAAAAAAAAGCTAATTAAAAGACAATCTTGTCGCTTAATTATGTGTACGTTTTATGTATGTGTCCTTTTAACTTTGTGCAAACTCCCAATTAACAAAGTAAAGAGACACACACATGCTTAAAGTGTTTGAAGCTAAAAGGTTAACTTTGTCCAAGCTCACTACTGAGGAAATCTTGCCCCTTTTCAATTTAACTGAACTTTTTCCTTTCTTCAAAAAGGCTTAAAAGTAAAAATTCACCTTAAAGGAAAAATATATCCGCTTAACAATGGATGAGTGAAGGTTTCAAAGCTCCTATTCTTCATGGGTAAAAGGATGGGGCTGTAAGTTGTGCATTTGGCAAGTGGTGTTGTTTGTGCACTTCACTAACGGGTGGGATCAGACCCAGTATGTGTCACCGGTCTAGCCCAAAACTGTCACTCATCTTGCGTCCTGCTGCAAGCCACCCTGCATCTCCATGCCAACGTATCTCGTTAAAAAAAAAAAATCCCCCACTATGTGCCAGCAAAAAGTCCAGACAATTTCTCAAATGTTCCATGTCAATGGAAACGTAAAACCAGGGTAACATGGACGCAACATAACTTCCCACTGACACTTAAACCAATCAGTGAGTAGAAACTTCTGAGAGTGACTGGGCAAGGGGGCTGTTGTAATAAAAAAAAACAAAAAAAACATAAATACTCACCACTTTCAGCTCTGGAACTGATCGACTCAATGTCCATTCCTGGCTGTTAACAAAAGAGTCTGAAAAGAAAACAAAAGAAATAAGTGATAAACAGTTGTATTGCAAGTGTCTGTGGAGTCAGCAGGTTCTCATTTTTGTGATGGGAACTCTGGATGTCGTAGACATGACAAAACCTTTATAGAACAGATTAGAATACCTTTATTGCCATTACTTAATATTAATGTACAACAAAATTTTATTTCCTTTCCAAACATTAGCTAATGTGCTATTTCCAATATTTAAACATACATTATAGTTAATGATGACAACGTTTCATTGCCTGGCGTTCACGGCGCAGCCAATTTAAGCCAAACAGAAAAAGTTGCAAGACATTGGCTACAGAAACAATGTAATGCACCACCATCAGGAGCCCGACCAAGCCCAGCAGCAATTTCCATGTAGCACACTGTCCAGCTGTCTTTTATGTTTACATGCTGTCAATTGCACTGCTTTACAATAGTTTTCTGAAATTAGTATTATTTTTATACTAAAATTTTATTGTCTCTACTAAAATTAAGAAATACATTGTAATACAAGTTTTACAAGTATTCCACATAAATGCGCTTCCTCATATTGTCCAGCCCTAGTAGTTATTTTGTGGTGGCCAGGGCCAGGGCCAGGCATCATAGATAGACGTGATCAAAACCTTAGCCTCAGCTCCGTATCCAGAAATTATTTTAAAAGGTTCGTCACTATGGGAAATTTGGGATAATTTTGCTATTATAGCTTCTAACTAAAAAAAATAATGTTAATTGGCGAAACAAACTACAATGTGCCTATAGTAATAAATAATAAACTGTTCATCTTTACAACACACTTTTATACTACAGGTTGGGACAGTTATCATGGTATTTATTATTTTAGATGTTTTTTCATTAATGTTACTCAATTTTTAAGGTTAAATTATGGTTTTCAATGTTGTTGTATTGGTCTTTTTCAGAGTTGGAAGAGGGGATTTCTAGACAACACAGTAGATGGAGCTGGAGTGAAAACCTGAAATCTGAAACCAAACTGGAAAAAATGTTTATCTTTAAACGTAACATCAATTCAAGTATGTGATTATTCAAGGAATATAGGCATACTAATGAAAAGTACTGAATCTATTTAGCTAACGATCCCATAATTTCATAGTGGAAGGAGAGAAGCTTGTAGGCGGTAGCCGAGCAGAGCCAGAATCTGCAGTACCACCGTAGGAACCTATTGACCACCCATTTACAGGAACCTGGACTAAAAAAGCTCCAGGATCAAAAGGTCCAGCGTCAACAACAATCATTACAAATAAATATGCTTCCTCATTTCCTTCAAATCTCAGATAAAGAATTTAAAATGTCACTGCTTATTTTGACCAGTGTCTTCTACACATATGCAGCACAGCGTCAGCTTTATTTGTAACTCGCAATCGCTTAGTGTGGATCAATCTGTACATCACCGATACATACACACACACTGACAGCTGACACTTACACATGCAATACCTATCAAAAGAAATCCCAACACAGGATTGAGAAGACAATTAATCATATCTTTAGTTAACTAAAGGTTACTATGATATAGTCCTCCTGTGCTCAACACACCTGCCCAAAAATGAAGTAATGTTAGCCTTACAAACGAAACATTATTAATACTGAACATCCAACAGCCCTAAATCAGCATTAGTAATGCAGCAAACAACGTAGTTGTAGTCAAATAAAAAAAAGAATAGAGCACATTTATAAGTAATTATTATTTAATAATCTCTGAACATTTGCTGCTTTAATCCATGTAGTATCAAATCATATTTTTAGAGCCAAAAATGTCCAGAAGTGAAGGAGCATCTTGAGACAGTGTCAGTCTGAAATAAAGATGAATAGCTGTTGTTACATTGTACAATATATATAATTTTACCGAATGGCTGATATTGGTCAACGTAGGTGTTGAGTTCACCATTTGAAATCACAACTTCCAGCATTAGTCTTTTTTATATCATTTCAATTTTGGTGAATAATTCATAACATGGAACTAAAAAGACAGGTATTTGTTCGGTTATTTGTATGAGCGAACTAATGCTACTTTCTGTAATGTAAGGAGTTAGGAAGACAAATGAAACCACCTCTGGTAAAATATTTATAGTGGTCTTCTCTTAAAGAACTTGCATTAAAAACTTAAGGTTAAGCTGAATAATTTCAGATGCTTCTTGAAATCTTCTCAGGAGGTGAAAGGATGAGCATACATGTGTATCGATAACATGGCAGCTGAGAAAATAGCCTGTTTGAACGCCAGCTGGTGCACACAATTTAAATACACCCCGCTCACCAACAACACAGATGCTGTAACACTCGATTCCCTTACTGGTGCCAGGGGAGCACCACAAATGATTAGTGAAAAATATAGTTGACACGTGTATACGCTATCCATTTGAATAAATCCACAATGGAAAAGACAAAGATATTGCCTATTATGTTGTCACACATGTAATACAGAAAGCAGTCTGATAATTAATGGAAAGGAAGAATTAACAAAAAGCTAACCAGTTAGTGAGCCACCCTGATCTCAGAAGTCTCTCTTAAAAAAAGGAAACAACTAAACTAAAAACATCCATTTACAATCAGTAAAACACAAACTTCTTGAGAGGGAATTATAAAATGTATATGATTAACTCAATGTATGAACAATGTCAATATAATGTTTCAACACAGTATAATCTTTGAAAGGGGTTTAACTTTCATTGTAAAGCCAGCAATTATCAGGCTTGTTTCAACTCGTTTGCATTTCCACTCATCTTTCGGAAACGTAATGACGCGTTGAAACCAGACAGTGGGAAAGAGCACTGTAAGGAACAATACAAAGCCAGACAGGAAAATATAAAACACAAATGATAACACAAGCTCAGCCTGTTTCCCACTGATATTACATAAACAACTATGTGTCATAACAACAATTAGAACAAAGACCACCTCATTGTTCTGGGATTGTGGCATTCTCACTATCTCTAGGAAGTTGCCATCTCCACTAAGAGAGTGTAGACACCATGTCTCCAGGCAACAAGTTGACCCCCTCCCTCCTTGTGTCTAAACCATAATAGTTCAAGTGCTCACCCACCATCACTACAATAAGCTTGTTTATTGTAGCAGCCGTGGTTTCCCTTTGCGCCCCAAGCAATGCTAACATGAGAAGAAGATCAGAATAAACTGTAACCACAGTTGCTATAAACTTGTTTCTTATCTCCCCAAAATGTATATTAAAAGCACGAACGACTCATAACCAAAAAGACCTGAGTCTTTTAGCCACTGCAATTATCGGCAGCTAAAATGTTTGCTTATTTCTGACCTCATGCTCTGACCTCAGGCTGCTCTCGAGTCTTGCTTGTTGTGAGAGTGGGGACTGCATCCTAAACAGAAAGCCTTTTCATCGAGCATTGTACGGCACAGGCAAGTCTTAAAACGACACGTATTTAGTTAAACCCTCTCAGCGTGGGTCTGACATGTTGGAACATGAGCGAAGGCATCTGAAGTGCAGAAAACTCAATGCAGGTCGTGACCTAAGCTTTTCTCAAATTTCCTGACATTTTATACACATCCCTTGTGTTTTATTGTGCTTTACGTTCAGATCCATCTATGAATCTAAGATACGTGTTTTTTGCAATGTGAAACACATAGTAAGGTGTCTGTTTTCCACACTTGCAGTGAACAAGGAATGTTTTAATAATGAACACATAAAAAATAAATGCTAATCCACACAAATTGGCATAAATTTGTCAGAATTACTGATTGCTGCATCTATAAAAACATCTGAAAAAAAAGCATTCCACAAAAGCTAAGAAAAGCAAGCTAAAAAGACCACATATAACTGATTTTTCACAGCAATAAAAATAATTTTAGGAAAACAACGCCGTAGATGAGTCTCCTAAACAAAAACTATATAATTTCCCTTACCATTCTAGGTGGGATACAGTAAGGTATTTTACTATATGATACAGCCGTAATTGAAGCCATGTGCTCTGTGTTACATCATTCTCTAAACATAACCGTCCCCACATTAGTGTGTCCCAGAATGCCCGTGGAAACAGAGGACACCAGAGTCTTTGTCTCTGTACAGGGAAAATTGTGCTGCCAGCTTGTTTGTCGAGCTTTTCACTTCACTGCTCATGTCCACTCAAATGAAATGACCATTCAATCTCAGTGCAGAGAAGTACAGTTGCCTCATGATTATTCCACCTCATGAGGAAAGAAAATACAGCGTGAGCAGCAAAATTTTTTTTGTTATTGTTATGAGTGCGAGTACATGTGCATGCATGCATTTCTTTATACAGTGAGTCTGAAGTGGTTTGCAAAATGAGAGGAGAGCCTTGAGGTCCACACTTACACCATTTCTGACTTTCCAACCATGTTTTTCCAGTGTCAGAAATTACAGAGTGAGAATTCAGCAAGAAAAGTGCTTGGATGATTTGCCAACCAACACTCCCTGTCTGGTTTCATTTGTCAAGCATGCCTTCACAAAATGGTCTTGTAGCATCTCCTTTTTTCTATACAGCTCTCTTAAAGAAAAAAAAACACCATACCCAGAAAAAACCCTGGAAAAGCTTTTATGTTATGCTAAACATCCAAAAGCATACTTGTTATTTTATTCAAAGGTAAGTGACCAACACAATCAGCACAGAGCAATGTAAAAAATATTAATGCCATGCCAGTCTAGTGTGGTCAGGATGGCCTGCCCTACTTAAAGCTCTTTAAACTCTTTTACTGTAGACACTATTTCTTTGAAAATAAATGAGATATTCTGGCTCAAACAGCATTCACATCTAACATGAGATCAGAAAATGAGGTTTTTAAGAAGTTTTGTTCTGAATTGTATTGACTGTTTAGATCAATAGAAAAATAACCAATAGGAAAACAAGCTGTGGGAATTAATAAACCTTTAATTAAAATCCATACAAAGTTGAGAGAATCTGCAGATCTAAACGTCAGATGTCTGACAACAGCATGATGTGGCATCCCTTTGTTGCGAAACAGATTATAGGTACTTTTTATTTGAGTCACTGTTTCTGTACTGTGTCGGTTTCTGTCTGACTTTTCTTATATAGAGCTTCTTTTACTTAAAAACCTGCGGTGACATACAGGCTTTATCCTCCTTTGTTTCTGTAAAAACATGAGCAAACGTGTCTTTTAAATAGTTATTCAAGTTTCAGATAGAGCACAGTCTTCAACAGCAAGATAAAGTTAATAAAGGAACTACTGTTGACAGGAATTTACAGGGAGTGATATCAGATGAGACACACTCAAATGAAGCAAAGGGAATTCTGTCGTCTTGAATAACTTTCATGTTAGAATCAAGATAAGCAAACATGAATCACACAACACTCGCAGGGAATTTTCTGCAACTTCCCAAAAAGTCAAAGCAAATATTTACTTTACTAAAAAAATTGATTAGGCAGCTCTATCTATAAACATATTCCCTGCATTCCCACCTTCACCAGATATGTGTGCTGCTGAACACCTATGGCTCAGAAGCAGGCAGCATTCCTCCATCCCAAAGACCCCTGGAGAGAGCCCCCCATCTGACTGTGTGGTTGAATGATCACTCCTGGATCCGCAGGCACCACAGAATGGCATTGTTCATCTACAGGTGGGGGTGGGGACACCTCAAACTCTCTTCCAAGATAAACTCCCTTCCCCCCACACCTCACCTACACATACAAGCACGACTTGAGTGTGCCCATTTGTGTGTGTGGTTAGTTGTGGGAGAAGTGGGCTTTACCTTTCTGGATTTAATTTAAGAACAAGCACTTAGGCAGGTAGCAACAGGCACAGAGTCCCGCCCAGGGCATTGAACACCCAACTTCAGTCTGGTTGATCGGCACACCCACATTCCTAATACGTTACTGACTGAGCAGAGAAATTGACGCACAAATACTGCTCAACAGTCAATCACAAAAGGCATGGGTATCCTTAGCAACATGTCATATAAAAATACAAACAAAGAAAGGCTCAACGAGGTCAACTTCAGGCCTTTTAAAAAACTATGTTGAAATGAAAATAAAATATCTACTTTGCTGCTTAAAGATTGGCTTAATGAGTGTGAATATGTGCAACCTGACATTGTGAGTGGTCTTTGTTAAGCTGTCACAGACAGCTAATTAGGTCTCTGTGAGAAGGTGTGAAAGAACTGATGTAAAAACAAAAAGGAAAAAAAAAAATCAAAGCCATTAATTCAGATAGTTACAAATATTTGCCTCCCTGCCTGATCTTCCAGGCAACTGGACAAACACTACACTGTCAGAGTTAACCTTTAAACACTGTGCTTAAGTCTTTTTCTCTTCTTCCCCATCATTATAGGAAGTAAGTCCTCTTTATATAGCCCAAGACTGCCAAATGCATCCTCATTACAGCCACTGATTGCTTTAAGGTTCATGCTTTAAGCTACATTTCTGATAGGTTATCACGAATGAACAGAAAAGGGTGTTACACCAGACTGCTGTTCTGCAGTAAAACAAACCAGTAAAGCATGTTCTTATAAGCCGATGCGGATTTTATTTTGCTGTACTTACTCATTTAGCTACAACAAAAAATAACCTAATATAAAGGCAAAGTAGCTGCTGTGTAAGTGCATACAACACTAAAAAAAACACTGAAGTTATAGAGGACCCAAAATAGAATTCCCAAGGACTTTCTGGAACCAGATGTTTTTGAACGCCATCCAAGCTCTCAACTCCCCATATGTTTCCCATTTGCTTGTCCTCTTTAAATAAAAAACACTTCCTCACTTCTTTTTTGAGCTTTAACTTGAAAGTGTGGTGAATGAAAGGCTATAAACATAGAGCCTGGCTGAGAAATAAAGTCAGCCATTTTGTAGGTCTTACCTTGACCTTTGTGAGAGTACCTGCTTGTCAGAGTCTCTATGGTGACTGGCTGTGATTCATTACTCCCAGTTTGGGGATACTGAATGGTGTCTTTGCTCTGGGACTGCTGGGATTCACATTTGTTTGGCTGTTCTTTCCTCCTGAAACGGTTTGCTATTAGCTGCCATAAGCTTGGTTCTTCCTGAACTGGTTTGGAAGACAATTTTGCTGGACATAGGGGTACCTCCATTACCTTGACCTTTCCCCTGCTGTGGTATTGAATGTACTGCAAGCCTTCATCTTGTGTCTGCTCACTGGAAGCTGAAAGGGTTCTTCCTGTGAGGTACGAGAAAGGTTGTGGAGCTATGGTCATTTCTTCCACAGTACTTTTAGCTTGAGGGTACTCCTTTGACTCCCCCTCAGACTCTAAATTATTTTTGTCACGGGGACGAGTCCTCCTGATTCGCATGCTGAAGCTCCGCCTTAAAGAAGTCAGCGTACTTTTTGAAGAATCAGATCTGCTGGTATTTGCTGAAGATTTAGTATCTTTCTCTGCTTCCTTGTCTTTGCTTTTATCAGGAGATGCTTTACCAAATAGTCTCCAACGGAAGCCCCCTTTAAGTAATCCTCCATTGTTGTCTTTGTGGCTAATGCTCTTCTGCCTGTCACTCTCATCATCCGAATCTCGCTTTTTCAGTTCCAGTACTGTCATACTGACAGGCCTGGGCTTCCAGCTACGCTGCCGGGTCCGGAGGTTGACCCCTGAAGGGGCCATTGGCTGTTGAGCCACAACAGAACCGAGGCCATCCACTGCCCTCAACTCAGCCTTCCTGTTTCTGCATTGCTGGTTATCGTCTAAAATTTCAGTCTTTTTGAAGAGTTGATGAACCTTGAGTTCTGACGGAACAGGACCTGAGCCTGCCAGCATGCAAACACTCCTTGGCCTCCGCAGAAGTTTTTCTGGTTCGGGTTGCGAATCTCTTTGCTGCTCAGAAGGGCCGCCATACATGCTTATAGTTCTCCTGCCAAGCACGGCTTCAACCTGACGTGGCCTTCGTAACACGGCCCACGGCAGGGAACTGTGTCCTGTAATGGTGGCATGACCCCCTAATAAAAGCCTGTCAGCATGGACGTTGACAGAGCGCCATTGCTCTTGGGTGTCTTTCAGAGTTGTTCGTTCTTCCAGGTCTCTGCCGTGTTGTGAGGAGTTTCCTGAGTTGTTGGAGGGTTGTTTCAAAAACCTGTCTGTCTTCATTTTTGCCTCCTCCTCACTCTCCTCCAGAACTACCTCCTCTCTTTGCCTCCCAGCCCTGCTCGTGCCGCTCAAGGAGGGCCACCTGTTGAGCTCCTGTCGCGCCCTGCCCAGCCTGGGGCTGTTCTCCATCGGCACTAGATTCATTATCCTTCCTTCTGACTGGCAATTCTCCACCAAGCTGTGACTGACCTGGCCCACTTTCGGACCCGACACCGCTGCATCTCCGTGTGTTTCGTTTAGGATTACAGAGATGTGGTAGACAGTTATCCCCTGTGGCTGTTGCCCAATAGCGTTATTCCGAAGGGTAGCATCCACAGTTCCACTGCTAAGGAACAGCATTGTCCTCCATACACACAGATTCACGCATAGTATCTTATACACAATAAAACAAGCATGTCAGACAGGCCACTATTCAGTGCCTGGGAGCTGAGAGTAATAAAGCCTAAATTCCTATGCAAGACATAATCCTTCACCTTTGACATGCGGGAAAAAAAAACTTCAAACAAGTTAGCGAAAAGCCTTGCTGCCACCTGCATCCCCTGGCTTCTTTACTAAGAAGACTCATGAAGGCATTTGGGGTAGTTTTCCCCTCACACTGCTCTACCTATCCTGTTCTAGCAGATCCCCAAAACAGGTTATTCACTGTATCCTTTGCAAAAAAGTCACATCTCTAACAGGTAAAACAAAACAAAACGAGACAACAAAAAAAATCCTGATTCATCCTTCTTCTTTGGCAAGTTACGAACTGTAAGCAATCCTTGCTGTTGGCGATCCAGACAAACCTCTTAATCTCTGAGCTTTTGCCATGCAGAGCATGAGGGAGTGTGTCTCTGTTTGAACTTTCAGCTGCCTTCCAACCCCAGGGACACATGGAAAACAAGGAGTGGATCCCAGGGGTATTAAAACACACCCTCTTGCGTTTTCTGCTGCTTAAACCCCCTGAGATAAAAACAGACTAAGGTGAACATGAGATTGAAAGAAAGAAGAGCTGATTACACCCTGCTGTAATCAGACAATCCACAACAAACAGCCTTCAATTGATGTGTTGTTTTCTGCTGACCAATAGCAAAACACAAAAAGGGGCTTGCACAATCATATTTACTAGTGGATAGAGGATAGGGTGTAAAAGACCCCCAACAGTTTGTTGATTCAACTACATCCACCCACATATACATTTTTTTTTCAAAGATTGTTACAGAAGAACTGTTTAAACTCTTCAGACTTAGATCACATCACTTTAATAAGGAATGATTTCAGCATAGAAAACACTTCTCCCTCCAGGACCTTTCAGAACACTAAACCTGTGTTTGTACCATGGACTAACCACACACCATGCTTCCAGTGCCTCCTACTGCAGCCTACACAGTGGGAGAGCTTAAGCTTAATTCCAAGATTGGCTGACAGCTATTTCTGGGGAGGGAAATTGTATTCTTTTTAAAGCATTGACAGTTACTGTACAGAAAGTGGCACATATATGATTATATAAAAAGGCATTCTCCATCTCTCAGCATGACTTTACTTTAACAGTGTAGGTTATTTCAGTGTCGAGGTTAATTGAGAAAATCATCACAATAAAATGCTGAAATCTACTGGCATCATTAAATCTTAGGGATGAAATGAAGCAACAACCTTATAATTCCCTGCTCTATTTCCACTCTCTTTTTTTATTTTCTTTCTCCAAACGGTGGGTTGCTTTATGATATAAAAACAGAGCCAAGTATTGCAAGGAACACAATGTGAATGGAGCCAGATTTAACCTGCAAAGCTCTGCAGGCACCTGCACTGTGGTTAAGGCTAGAACACTGCCCCTTTGTGGCTAATGTGAAAACAATTTTGATAGGACAGGAACTGGATAAAATGGTTCAGAGGATACAAGAAGTCAATTAAATAACAAACCATTGATTTAAATAATGTTGTTCATGTGACCTATGCAACGGTTTTACTTTCCAGCATATAAACCTTACAGTTAATGGTTAAAATGCAAAAAGCATAACAGAGAATGTCAAAAATACTGAATGGCAATTCTTTGTGATAAACCAGTACTACAATAAAACTGAAACCTGAATGGAAAATCCAACATGGCCACAAAATTCAAATTTGTTTTTGCAGCAAGCTAATTTGATTTAAAACATATTTTCTTCAAAACAATAACCCAAGGCCATCTTATAGTATAAAGAATGACTCTCTCTTCAGGCTGGCTTTTATCATCACAGCATTAAATGTAACAACTCATGACGCAGTAAGTGCTTCCTTCTGTCTTCATGGTCTTTTGTTTTCTTATCAGTAAGCAAACAAAAACATTTTAGGTATTTTCCAGGAATGTTTTCAGCACATGTGCAACCACACACATGCATACAAGTATTTCTCCTTCAGAGTCTGTTAGAGGGAGCTTAGGGTTATATCACGCTGTGAGAGCTCACTGTGTCTGCAGTTACCTGAGTCTAAGAAGAATGGGTTTGGAATGAACTCTGTCTCATCACAGAGCAAAAAGTCCTTTTCACTCCACTGGATCGAGAGGTGTCGAGTTCGCCTGCGAGTCCCGAAGCATAGCATCATGGTCAAACAAAATGCTCAAAATGGGTTGCTGCAAAGAAGACTAAAAATACATCCATTTAATTCTCTTCCTCTCTGTTTTTGACTTATTTTAGGTACAGCAACGAGACTCTGCCACCAGCTTAACCATCACCTCCGACATTTTAGTCCTTTTGTCCAACCTGGCTGCGACAAAATAAATGTTTTTGTCATTTGCATCATGCTGTAGCCATGGTGTGTCTTCCATTATGATGTAGTTGTAGCAGAAGCCTGAGCGGCAGCAGGCCGTTCTGTGGAATCGACCCATAGAGGTTATGCGCTATGGTCCACTTT
Source organism: Pseudomugil tenellus (assembly GCA_037177515.1). Lineage (NCBI taxonomy): Eukaryota > Metazoa > Chordata > Actinopteri > Atheriniformes > Pseudomugilidae > Pseudomugil > Pseudomugil tenellus. Next base: position 16,173,810 of record JBAMHX010000009.1, on the reverse strand, counting down.
GAGTAGTTTCTTCCTTGTAATTCGTAGCTTAATGCAGGTGTTGGTTAGTAGAAAGACACAGTGATAGGATTACAGTTAATCCACCATCCTGTTGTCTTTGTTCTTGTGGTCCTGTCCAGATGAAGCCCAGCTTGGATAAATCCAAGGATTTTAAAGTACTGAGCAGCTAACAGTGCCTCTCTTGTCTGCCCTTCTGTCCTGCAGTTAAATGTTAGTTCCTCCTGTAACCAAAACCTAAATGGCAGCTGGGGTGAAAACTTTTCAGAAAAACTGGACTGGCATGTTTTGAGATTCTTGAATTGCTTTACATCTTCCGCAATCTGTGTGTACACATCTGCTCATTTCTACTGTGTGTTGGGAATTTATCTAATCATCATGGCTCATTGAAAATAACAGAGATTATGGTTGTTTTGACCACACAGCTTCCACCTGACTTCCATTCAGGTAGACTAAATACTCAGAAATTTTTCTGTGTGCCTTTTAACAATTTTCTCATTTTTTCCCGGATAAATGCCCAGTAATTAAATATAATCTTGAACATGATAGTCTTAGATTAAATGGTGTGAGAGGGTTTTTCGTCCACATTTGGGTGTGAGTTTTTCAAAAATGTTCTATGCAAAATGAAACTGAAGTAAAACTATTTGGCTTGAAAGTTATGTTTCGAGAAAGAATACTGTATAGCTGCATTCCAGCATAAGAATCCTATGTCCCACATGTGAATCGTGGTCTTGGTGCAATTATTCATACTGTGTCGGGTGGACCAGGATAGCTTTTCATGACTAGTAAAAGAATAGTTTAAACGACAAATTGTAAAAAAAAAAAAAAAAATCAAAGAATATCTAATAAGAGTTTCATTTAAGCATTTCAGAACACAGAAATTATTCCACCAAAAAATGGTAAAGTAAATAAAGTTTATATTTTCATACTTTTAAGTGAATATTTGATCTAAAACCTAAGGAAACGATGCGATGAGACTTGAAGCAAATAGTTTACTTAATGAAACCCACCAAAATACCAGAGCTGGAGCTGTTTTGTACAAAAAATAAAATAAAATCCTCCAAGCTAATGAGCAGGACTGAGACACTTCCATTTAGCTGCAGCTGCACAAGAGGGGTCATACTGGCAGATCCTTTTCCTCCATAACGAAGGAAACTAGGAATTACATTCTGTAACATTTATCTGTGGTCTGTGTTGTATCTAAAAATCGGATGTTTCAGAAGACTTAAAACTGCTGCAATAACGTTACATCGTGTATAAGCTAACTTGTACTGTAATAAGCCTGAGATTAGTGAAAGGCTGAAAAGAGATCATTTCACAGGAACATCAATTACCTCCAGGGATTATACAATTTCAGGGATAGAGATATTTTCTGAATAGTTATTAGGAGGGACCACAGGACAGATATGTCTGAGCAGCCAACATAACAGAATGTCAGACATCCTGTATGGTGTGTTTATTTAAAGAGCCAGACAGTTTGAGCGACAAATGCTGGCTTTGTCTAGCAGATTGCAGGATGCATCCAAGTCACATGAGTAAACCTTGCTAACCTCTAGTCTGTATCATAACATGAGTCATTGTGAGGATGACAGTAGTGCACATATGTACACGCTTTCACGAAGATGGTGGCTTTATCTAAATGTGGTAACTGAAAATGAGAAAGCAGGCAGCTGCCTGTCTTATACAAACCTCAGCCTGTTTGCCTAATATCGATTAGCATGGTTTATTTGGGTGTTTAGTGTTTAATAAGTGCCTCTGATCTCATTCACACATATGTACAACAGCATGACTCACACCTGTTTATGAACCAACATTGACCAGAATCACGTATGGAGACAAAACCCTTGATGTTTTTCACTTCCTTAAAGTACATACAGTACACCTTTTACATTATTCAGAAATGTTTGATGGGCACGATGCATGACAAATCATTGGCAAAACTTGTGACAGTGACTCACTTGGTTTAACAAGAACAAAAATGTTCAGGGCTTTTCAGAGTTATTGATGTCATGCTTTAAATATAACTTTATGTGAACATGTGAACGTCATGTATGCATCATGTAAGAGACAGATCGGAGGAAATGATTGATAATTATGAGTATTTCTCTGTTCAGAAGAAGTTTTTCCTTCCCTGAAGAATCGTGGACGAGGATTAATGTCATTGCTGTGGAGAGATGTGAGATCTGAACTGCCTCCCTGGGTGAGAGTCTGCATGGGGGACCAATCTTTTTCTTAAAAAAAAAAAAATCACTGGTTGCTGGAATGAAAAAATAAAAGTAACAAAAGTATCCAAGTTGCTCTTTTTAATAAAAAAAAAAAGTGAGAATATAGAAAAAATACATGCTTATTCATTTCCTGGGTAGATTATGGATCCTAAAATCAACCCTCTTCATGAAAGAACTGTCTGAGCTTTTGAGAAATTAATTTAGAGGAGCGTAGGTTTGCTAAACAGCGCAGTCATGATGCAGCTGTGTTACACGTCAAACTTAATTGTTCGTTTAAAGTGACGACTGTAGAGCAGCATCAACTTTTCGTTGTACCTCCTCGTCGCTACGCTCGCAACACGGGAGTGACGGCTTAAGACAAAAAGGGAGGAGATGAGAAAGTGCAGATAAGGCAGAGGAGGACACCTTATGCCCATATCAATGGTGGTGACAGCATCATTTTAATAGTCTTATACCAAATGAATTGCTGCTTTTCTGACATTTCTTGAGATAAATAAAAGAGAAAGTGCTCTAATCATGATTATTTTGAAGCATGTTTTTTGAAGCATGTTTTTCAAAGCCAGGTTACAATTGCGCATTTATTTAACACATTTACGCATTTCATCACATCAATGTAATTCCTGACTAATTAATCCACGGTGGCAACGCAGCTGCGGGAGAATCTACTTGTATTAGAAAAAAATTGTAACTTCATTTTTACAGAAGAAATGTGTGAAGAAATGAATGTTTTGTAGCCATGGGGGAGCTTTTCTGATAGGCTGCTGCTTTACTGGATGTGACTATGGCAGCTGTGTCTTGCATATTTAACACATGTTGTGATTCCACTCAAAATACAAGAAATGGGTCTGCAAACCTCTAATTAAAAGCTGAACTTTAAGACACAGGAATTTTTCCTATATTTAATACTTGAAACGAGGTGCTTCACATGAGAGTTAATTTGCAACCGCAGTGATTCACAATGAAAATTAACTACATACTTATTGCCTGGATGTGAGATACAAAACAAACTGCATCTGTGGAAGCATGACCTCATGTCCAGGCAGCAAAAATATGCCTGGTTCCCCCCACACCAGGTGCTTGCACAATGACCAAGCAATTTCTAAAAAGCTGTGAATTTACCGGCCTCACTTTCAGTCTCCCTCTTTGTTGAGACTGAATCAATGTTGGCAAATTAATTAGTAAAAAGAATCACACGCAGCTGCACAGTAGCTGCAGACAGCAGGGAAAGTTGATGATAATTACGTTTGCAGTAGTGGTGCTGAACGTGGGCGTAGAGCTTTTTAATATTCAGCTGCAATAGCGACAAGCATACGTCACCATTGCTCCACTGCAGAGAAAATGATAGGTTCGAGGACGTCTGTGGGAGGCTGTGAAAAAAAATTCCAGACGCTTCTATCTCTGAAATTCAGGTTTTGAGAAAGACCTTGTGGATTTGTATACTGTGTGTGAGAGACAGACATAGGCGTGCAACGTATGAAACTGAATGGGAGAGACAGTGTGCATTAGCCGTGTATCCTCAGCTGAAAGCTGCATGAGGCGCCGTCATTAAAACATTTGACATCCGAGATGCCAGAGGCTCATTTTCTTGTTTCCTTTGAGAGAAAATAATATTCAAAGAATCTGTGTGCTGTGTTTCCTTGTATCTGCATCGTGCACATGCATGGGTGAAGGAATTTTTGACTTCTTCCACATTGCAAGCATTTGAAACCACTCTGCCAGCCAATGCAATACAATCTGTCTGATGTGCCACATGGAGAAATTTAAGGTTTAGAAAACTGTGGGGGAGGGTTTCAGACTTGGCTTGAAAGCATTGAACTGCAGGGAGAAAAGATCCATCTGAAATTCACCAACATGGACTGGGCAGGGAAACACGAAGGCAACAAACTGGTTTGTAGAAGACGACAGTATGACCACAGAATGATAATGTGGGAGGAAACTGCAGAGACTTTCACAGTTTTTACAGTCAGGTTTGTGTAGGTTGGTAGCTCCCAGTCCTCCTCCTCTTCCACATTTTAGTTTGCAAACCCCCGCCTAATACTGGTGTCATCTTTTAAAACTTGCTTTCACTTTCATGCATTTGCTTCCATCATATTCCTCTATGATATGAGTCTGTAATCCCCAGTGAAATTAAATGAAAGAATGAGAGGAATATTTTTGTCTTCACAAAGATGTTAAAGAACAAAATAAGAGTAAATCTACAAAAATGCATTTCTTAGCAACACCTATAAAACTGATCAGAGTAAAACATATGTGCAGGCTTAGAATAATTAATTAGGAGAGTTTTGACTGGTCACAAGTCAAAAGACTAGTTGCAACCTAATTACCCCAGAAATTCTTTTTCTCCCTTCCGTCTGACAAAAACGCATAATCTGTCATGCATCATCTGGCTTCCAGCCGCCGCCGTGCATCTCAACATAATCCCACTGCAACATAATCTACTTGTTAGAATAAATTGAACTGCCAGACACATCACATGACCACACAAAGGGAGCCAACCAGGCGCTACTTTGCATTTTCTGTAGCATCTTTTCTACTCTTTATAACAATGTCTCTGTGATGCCCCAAGTAACATTACCCAAAACTTTTGACTCCTACCATGGTCTTCTCCTTCCCGAGTTTTAATGGGCTGTTCAAGACAACGACCAGCAATAGCAACGCATTTGGGCATAAGCTCCGTCTGAATACCCCCCGGGCCTCTTCTTTCCTGTGCCATCCATGCAGGAGACAATACGCTAGGAGCTTCGCTAGGAAGCTCACAACAATATTAGAAAGAAGTCAGGCAGGATGCTATCCTGCAACCTGTCAGTACAGCTAACAAGGCAACATATGGAACAGCTGCTGGCTGAACAAACATGAGTATTTGCTTCTACTACGCTGATGCAGTTCATGAACCCAAGGTTTGCAACATAAAAACTCTGAGCTGCTCTCTTTTTACACAGCACTTCCAAATAATAATGCAATCAGTTCTACACAGGAAATGACTTTAAAGCGGTGTTGCACCATTGGTTCAGTATTCCGC
>JBAMHX010000009.1:16147714-16160203 GCA_037177515.1 Pseudomugil tenellus | reverse complement strand
CATAATCATGAGCGTGTCCTTAGTATCAGATATCTGTGGCAAGAAGATAGAGTGTAGAAAAAACATGATTAGAACCTACTTTTGTTAGCCAGTTAAATCCAACTTAGCTCAGTTAGCTATTAGCTACATGCAGCTTGGAGTCAATCATCCACTCCCACACTCACAGCCCCCCTCCCAGCTCCATATCTTTGCCCATTTTTGCATTTACTGGGAGTGACAACACACCTGACGCTGCCAAGATGGCAACAGTAGGAACCGCTCAAAGAGCTTCCCTTTCCTCTTCAGAAATCTACAAAGAGGCTCTGTCCATCTTTTAAATACAGTCTCCTGACATTGCATGTTGTGACCCACATCACTTCCCAGCAGGAAATAAAAACAGCAACGTTGCTGTCAGATAAATCAGCGTTAAGTCTTTATGCAGCCTGTGCTGCGTGTCAATCGCCTACCTCTGTTCTCACCGGCCCACAAACCCTTGCTGACTCCACGCCCACTTCCCCATCTATTGCACAGGCAACTGGTTGCCTAGGCAACCCCAAAACCCTTGCTGTTTAAACTTCAAGATAAACATGCAAAACAGAGTTTAACAGATGACTTTTCATTCATTCATGATTTTATTTGAACATCTGCTAATCTCTTCTTGTGAATATGTCCAGTGCTTCCATTTTAACCCCATCCGAATCCAGGCAACAGTCTGATACAAGGTAGAAAACTGGGCAGACCCAACTTCCTGTCAACATGAAAATAACATGCATAAAAATAAAAAATGACAGTCCTGTTTCCCTTTGTAGTAATAAGACACTTTATATTTAAAATATATAAACATCCAGATTTATCCTCATTTCTTTGAATTAGCAAAAAAAAAAACAAAAAAACATGTTTTTCTCATGCTGTATGTTGCTGCAGTACCTTTGTACCTTTTCCAAAATGGTAGCATTCTTTCTTTGTTTCCATCAAGTTAAGAAATCACTGAACAGGTATGATGCATGAAAACCTTGCAGGACAATATCATTAGATGAATTAAGTCTTCTGGACAGTTCAGCATCATCATCCTCTGTAGGAGAGAATAATTTCTTTTGTGTGGATTTATGTAAACTGGCAAAAGCACAAAGGTTACAAAATACTGATATTTTTTCCTCATACAGCTACGGTGCCATTTCTTCTTGACCTTCACTTTTTTAAGCGTTCATTTGTAACTGGTGAGAACATCATCTCAGCCTGGTTAACTGACTTGAACTGGTAAAGTGAACTGCAAGTCATTCTCAGTCTAGTGAATTGTGGCATACCAAACTCACCACAAGGCATTGTGCTTTTCTAAGTGTGTCTAAGTGTGCTGTTTTGTGGTGAATGTGTAAAATCTGCACAAAAAAATAGTGTATTTTATGAAGTTGAAAAGCAGAAATTGCAGTCCTTGCAGACCTTTTACGTGCAAAAATAAGCTGCAATGCCCAAAAAAGAAAAAGAATATATTTTTAATAGAGTATTAACCATTTTGTATTTCATGCAGCCTATTTACATGAACAAAGAATTGTAAAAGGGCAAAACTTGAAATATAAAAATCCTGTATCCAGAGTCAAATTAGCAGACTTTATCATCACTTCTTCCTATAATGTAAAAAGAAAATAATCCCTCTTCAGTACTTTAAGTAATTCTGCTTGTGAACAGACACAAACAATACAAACCCAAATGTCCTTTACAGCAGTAATTATCCCTTCTGCAGAGGTTTTTGTAGTCATCCCTCACCCATCCAGCCAGTCAATGTCTTGAATCCACACCCAGTCTGGCTGCTCTGCAGGCATCCAGCAAACCAGCACCGCTTTCTCTCGCCATCAAAACATAACACAGGGGTTTAAACAAAGTCAGATATTTGTTTTTTGTGTCCGAGACAATCGCAAGTACTATTCAATTCCGTTCATCTGCAGTGGCATTCATCAATGACATTACTCTGTCAAGGAAGGCGTGACACAACACAGGCAAATTCTCTGTGAGGCACATGCACAAACGGCCACAAAACACAGCCACAACCACAGCCACACACACAGCTGGAGGCTGATGCTGTGCTCGTTAGTGTCACTGTTGCTGAGCTCCTTGCTGCACAAATCACAGCAGGGAAGAAGACGGCATAAGAAGGATGCTTACATAAAGAAAAAAATAGAAATAGAAACAATATGGGATGCAAACACAAAATAAACACAAAATATAGAGCATAATAGGAAAAAACACATTAACAATGCCGAACTCGAGACTAATGCACAAAATTGCACGTATAAAAAAATTTTTTAACTTCCGATTAAAAATTCCCACATTAAAAAAGAATTTTAAAAAAACAAAATGGTGGTGCAACAACAAGCTCAATCATTTCAAATTCACAGCCTCAAAGATAAAGTACCATTATCCAGACTGTGTCAGTGTTTCCATGGGTGTTGTATTTCTTTATTCCTCGTTTCTAGTCTACATTCAACAGAGCACTGCTGCCATGCACTGTATCGTCGCCCACGTTCACCCTTGCAGTGTGCGAGAGAAACAAAGGAGAGGGAGAGTGGGAGGGAAGTAGAGGAGAAAACCTTGCTTTCACAGCGAGAGACCTACGATACATTATGGGAGGACAAACCATATTGCTCCGTCCTGCTTCTTTTACAAATGACTACACAACTAAACAATACGTTCGCATTTTGTACAAATCGAAGGCAGCATGCCAGGCAGGGTTTACTATGTTGCGGTCACGGGCTGTATGCTTAAATAAAGCCAAAATGAATACATGAACTCTTGAGTCTGTACACCAGTGGGTCACATCTATATTGTTTATATAGTGAGCGTGTGTCTACTCCTCCTTAGCTAAAGCAATTTCCTAGCTCATTAAATTAAATAGGAAAAAGAAAAACTTATTTTGTTTGACAAGCTTGTTTTGAGGACTGAGACACTGTTTATCCCTCAGGTTAGAACAACATTGATTTTTATGGAGGAAAAGACCTACAATTCCAGCTTCCATGGTATTGTAACACATGAATCCTCCCTTTATAACAGAGCTGTTGCTCTTCAGTCTAGACTAGATCTAAATTCAATCTTAAGCACTGCAACATAAATATAAAAAATTGTATCAGAGGCAACTCTCATAATCAAGGAGTAAAATAAAGAAAACAACAGCCAACCATCTTATGTAAGTCTAATAATATTCTATCCTTGTGTGTTGAAACCTTGAAACCATGTCATAGCAAATGTGGATACAAATACATCCACTGCTGCTGCCACTAAAGACTTTAGGTGTCACGCAAAGCTTTAACTGTCACAGCAATTTAGAGTTTAATGCTTCCAAATATGCATTTGGTGAGTATTTTATGTGTTGAGCAGGTTAAAAGAAAGGTCTTTTAAACTGGAAATGTCCTGAAGGAAATGTCACATGTAATTTTTCACCCCATTATATTTCCATCCTGGAACGTTAGAGTAACCCTGAGTTTAAAATAGGACTTTGATTTAGTTATTTTTTGCATGAAATGTGATGAATGCAATTTCTTGAGTGTTCGCTTAAAGTCCAACTTATACACGAGCACATTAAAGGTCTCATATTGTGCAAAATCTACTTTAATGAGCTTTTAGCCCTCTATTAGTGTTAACTGTACCATAAAACAAAAGTTGTTTTATTTTTCGTAAATGCCTTTTGTGGCTGTATCGCTTTAAAAAGAAGGGTGCAGCTTAAGCAGAGCAAATGCCTGATCGTACTCTGACTTGGCATGGTGGAGACTCCCCCTAGGATCTAGTAATACATCTTACTCTTATGCCAGTCTGTGGGCTACCAGCGATGTAAAGTACAAGTAGAAGAGCCAATATGGAGTCACTTTAAGTGTTTTTCATTTCGAGACAAATCGAGAAAAAAAACATCCACTTTTATTTATAATTGCATAACATCTGATCTGAGCCACAATAAAAAAAATAATATTAACTACATTGTGGATAATTTAAAAAGAGCTAAAATAGAAATAATTGACGTTCCCTTCTGTGACAAGGCTATTTATGCATCGGCGTCCCGTGTTAAGGAACCAGACCAAACTTTAGTTTTCTGTCAGAATGAGGGATTGACTGGACATGTAGGAGGGGGCGCAGTTGTTGGAAATTACTTTTGACAGGTTATTCTCAGGTTATGAAGTAATGTATAATAGGAAAATTGATTATTTTATTTGTGTTTGGTATTGAAACATATTTGGGGGTTTATTTCATGCGGAAGAGATCACGTGTTATTATTTTGGTTTTACTATGCTTAAAAGCTTAATAGTCAATGCCTGCTTAATCTGCATTTTATCACTGTAATGGGTGAACAAGTCAAGAGCAAAATACAAATATGAGCATACGTAGAGAATTTGGAAAACAATTTAACCAAATTTAAAGTTTTACCACATGTTCTTCCTGAAATCCATCTTAAATCCAATCCCCTGTTAAGATCAGAAAATCCTATTTTCTGTCTGTCTCTACTTTATCTACATTATCACTTAAACAGTTGAATAAGGCAAGTGCAAAATATAAATATAATAATATGTGCAGGATAAAACAAAATAGAATCACTAAATTTAAAATTTTACCAAATTATCTTCTTAAAAATCCAGATTAAAATCCAATCCCCTATTAGGATTAGAATAATTCTTTTTTCTTGTGTGAAAGTTATTCAGATCCAACTAAAAACTTTAGAACAAAATGAAGCCTTTATCAAGCTCAAAACTAGGATTGGATTACTCCTTTCCCTTTTAAACAACCAAAGTTCTAGATAGACAACTGGCCCCAAAATCCATCACAGCCAGTTCATCAGGAGGGATCAGCTTTTTTTATGGCTCATATTCAAGGATACTCATTTGTGAGCACAAATAAATATTGGAACTCTTCCCAATAAAAGGCCTATTAGAAGTTCCTGTCCTAATCTTTCGTCCCTGTAGACCTTTGAGCTTATGGGATATTATAGATTTAAAGCAAAGCAATGACCAGCAGGTTTTTAAAGCTAGTTCAACTAGTACTTATTGGAGAAAGACGTACAAATGAGGAGTAAATCGGAAATTTTTAGAATGAGCACTCAACTGAGTGAAACAAAATTATTTTTCCACACTGCCTGAAAGCCATCTGGCTTACTAACTACACTAAAAGAGACAAAATGTTCCTTACTTTAAATTGCAGTAAGCATAAAACCTGCGTAACCATGGAGAGGGGCTCACTTCTCTTCCCGTCTCTGTTCACATCACCAATTAGCAAAGCTACTGTACTAAATACAATGACAATGGGTTAAAGTTGACAGTATCTGATGAAAGCTGCATTATCACATCAAGAACATTATTTATACAGCACAGAGTATGCACACATGCTCAGTGGATATTTTGATTCATTATTTTGCCAGCCTAATATTACGTGGCCGATATTCTCATTATTTGGACAAAAACAGCTCTCTGCAGTTCAGTGCTCTTCAGAGGATGAAGCTCTGAAAGAGACGATGCACCTCTACTTCAATTATCCCCAAAATTACTTTAAATTGAGACAGTTAGAGGAAAAAAATACACCAAGGTAATGCTTTTCTGCAGCAAGTGACTAATCCACAATCAGGGGTTTTGCTCTTACGAGCACTGTTTGGACGCCAGATGAGCTTGATGTTGTCTTGTTGTGAGGCAGGCCAGCCTACGTCAGCAATGCTGGCTACAGGCCAGTACCACAGAGCAAGGACGCAGGACAGACAAACATGAACCGCAAAAAGGCCATTTTCCTCCAGGATTTTCTACTCAAGCCTGGCAGTTCGCCGAGCCCATGATTCTAATTCTGCCACTAGGCCAGTCCCTGGCATCCTCTCCAGATGGTTGTGTGCAGGGGGTGAACAGGCAGATTAGAAAGAGAGTGATGACTGGTTCCTGACTACACATCCGGTGGCTGAGTTGCATTCTCCTTTGCTTCCAGTCACATGCCAGCCATGGCCGTAAAGACCGGATGCTCCCGTCTGCGTGCTTTAGCGAGGTGTTAAGCTCTATATTAGTAACTTGACATGACGAAGTGATGGTGATGTAAAGCCAGCGCAGTGCAAACACTGACAAAGGGCAGGTAGTTGTAGAAAACGTCCACGAGTGTAACTTAAACAAGAGTCTGAAGATGCAAATGATGAACAGCCTTAACACAAAGCATCTGAAGCATTTCTTTACAGAAACATTTCTGTAACATAAAAGCTAAAAACAGGTTTTACTCAAGCTTAATTTCATATAATTACTCTAAAACGGAAGTGAAAATTAAACCATAAAGCTTAGGCATGAGTGGCTGGGAATCTGTGTAAGTGTAAACAGGGGAGAGAAAAAGAGACTGGATGAGAAGCAGTGATGCAGATGATGTGGTAGAATCAATGAAAGGCAGCAAAACACCACAAGAGACCGATCGCGTCGCAGCAAATTTCATACTCTGGAACATGCAAAGGGAAGTGTCAGGTCAAAAACTACTAAATGGAACTAGCTTGAAAAATGTTGCATCAAATAGTATTTTCTCAAAAAGTTTTCAATGGCTTTCTGAATAACCTCGCTCCAAAATGATACAATATGATCCACAAAGTAAGCTTGAATACAGCAGGAAAGAAAGTAAAAAAAATATATATATCTGGTTCTACACAACTCTTCAGAACAAAGCAAAAAGTGTCCACAAATGAACCCAAAATACAGCGCAGAAAAGAAACATAAAAAGAAGTGATGATATAAGAAAGAAAGAGAAAATTTTCGTTCCAAATTATCATCTTTGGGAATATGCACACTCAGACAGGCTCGGAACAGAACGGCAATGATTCATCAAAACAGATAGTCTCATAAAATCTCTCAGTCATTTTTCATCTCCTCCAGACTGCATAATTGCACAAGTCAGAAGCAAAGAAGAGATGAAGAGTACTCTGAACAACTCAGACAAAAGTTGCTGCGTTGTTTTGAGCATGTCAGTTGATTTATGACTCTCCCTGTGTAAGTGAGGCTGCAAATCTTACATAACCTCATTTAACTGGAGAAGCTATGAAGCAGACCACAGGGTGGCAATGACGAATTTTTGTGCCGCCTGAGCCTCTGCTCCTTTGTCACGTGTCTTCATTTTAGAGTTATGAAAAACAGCTGAAAAGGACATCAAAAGGAAGCCGAAAAAGAATGTAGTCCGAGTTACGAAGTCCTCCAACCCCCAAATGCTGTTGGTATTCAAACCAATTAAAACAAAGATAGCATCTGATCCTGGAGGAATCCGTTAAGCAAAATGTAAAAGCTACGTCCTTACGAATTAAAGATTCTTAGTCACAGAGAAAATTCTGCTCTGAAATAATATCAGCAGTGATCCAGTAATGGTTTTCAATTAAAGTTTTGTAGTTTTCTGCAAGCGATAAAAGTGGAACACATGAGCATGCTACCAAACTGACAGCCACAAAGAGCTGCTAGCACAACTTCTCAGTTAAGTTTCCAAACAAAGTTGCCAGATCAGTGGCAAAAACCAGCGTATCAGCAAAATGAAACCAGTCCAAATGTAATCAATACCATCCAAAAATTATTACTGAGATTAGCAATGTTACAATATAATGTACAAGCATTGCAACACAAGTTGCATGTATTTTTTTAGGGCAGTGTTTCACTGATGTAGTAGCAAACCTCAGCTATTGATCGTTTCAATACTTTCCACAGATATTTTGCTAAACAGTGCACTTTAAATTAATCATCCTGACCAATCATGAGTAACATTATGACAGAAAAGTGAAAGAGCAGTAGTAAATAAATCCACCACACTAGACCTTGAAACAGTCTGCAGAAGCGCTGTTCTGTCCTCAAACTTGGCTTCCTACAAGTATTTTTGTCAATATAAAAAATGACAAAAATGAATTTCAGAACATTTTAATGTCAGTTAAAATGTAGATGTGATGACTTTTAGACAGGTGATTATTTTTTAGAGATAAACCTGGCTATGTCAATTACCATACATCCTTTGTATGTTTTGCCTGCTTATTAACCAAGTTGAAGTCAGGAACCAGTGGCAATGAAAGGAGTCTCTGTTGTGCTATGGGAGAAACATCCCATAAAAACATGGCAAAGATGACAGTGTGTAACAACTAACATACCATCTGTGTTTGTATGAAAGGATGTAACAGCAGTGTAGGACAAGGCAGGAGTCCAGGAGCCATTAAATAAATTTGTTCAGGATTTCTCAGCAGTCAACTTGGTGAGTTCAGTCTAACGCACAATGCTTCCTTCAGGTCCTTCTTTTTCCATTTTATTAAAATGCCTAAGAATAAAACTGGACAGATCCCTAGTTACAGGTGGTCTGGGATATCAACCCCTACAATAAATATATCAATACCTGAAGAAGTTAAACAAATTCTACACATTTTTACAAGACCCAGCTTCCTGTACATGAAGACATCTTTAACTCTAGTGTGGCTTAGCTAGACTCAATTGTGCGATATAAAGTTATGAGGCATAAATAACCCTAAACACTAAGTGGATCAGGGCATGAAATAATTATAACTAGCATAGTTGATTCATCTTTAAACCTTTATTTTTAAATATTTAGAAATGAATTACTTCACAAGAACAATATTAGGTCATTGAAATAGATCAGACTAATTCAGCCTTTCTAAGTCTGCTTATTTCAGCACTGACAAGGTCATTGTTGAAATATAACAGCTGGAACAGTGTGGAAAGAAAAGTTTTACAGAAACAAAGCATTTTATATTTTGAAAATTGGTCCTGCCAACCAAAAGACACATAAGTTAAACCCTTAGCAATACATAAGTGAAGCCAAATTCTACAGAAAAATCTGGCAACTATGTAACTTAGATGTAGCAGAGCTTTCATGTTCTCAACATCCTTATATGTTAAAACATCATTAGCATTCTGGCCAAAATGTCCTGCAATTAAAGGGCAGAGATATAGTCGTACATCTGGGACATGCTTAAAACAGGACTAAGATGCAAAAAATTTGGTGTTAAAATCAAATTTGTGTCCAAGAAACCAATGCACAAATTCATTCACCAACAAGGTAATTTCTCCATGGCTGCTATCAAGAACAATGATAAAATATTCATGTTCCTGTTTACTAAATTCTTAATGGATACATTTAAAATGCAAAACCCATAAGAGATCCCAGATTACTAAAATGACAGAAATTTACAGACACTACTAAAATTATTAATGCTTTCAGGGTTAATATAGCATTGGTGAACCTCAAGCCTTATGCTATTAACTGCAAGCATAGACAACTGTCTACCAATACTAACAGAAACTTGGGGAAAATGCTATAAAGTCTGTTTTTTAAAATAAAAATAAAAAAACACTCAATAAAAGCTCAAAATCAACCTGCAATTAATTATGTTTGGATTTTAACCAAAGCAATCTAATCCTTCAAGATCATATATCTACCATCAATGTGATATATGTGGGTGTGAGTGTCTCCTTTCCCCAACTTGGAGCAATGTTTGTGTGTTTTTCCTCTCAAGCTTATGTCCTGTTTATTTCATAATATTTGAGGCACAGAATTCCTTATTTACAGACCAAGAAGACAAGTTCCAGTGCTAGTGCTGGTTTGGAGCCAGAGCCAGACTAAGAACCAGTTTCTGGCTCTAAAAACTGGTTGCATCCAGGCACCAACTCTTTGCTGTACCAGAGTTCAGAACTGATTTCTATGTTGCTTACGCATCTGGGGACGAGGTTACCTGGCCAAAATAGCATGGAAACACAAACTAACATCTTCAAAAAAGCAAAGAAATGGCCTCTAAGAACAAGCAGATTTGGTTTGAGGAGGATGGGGTAAATCAGACAAAGCCTGTGTTCAAGCAGCTACAGTGAGAGATGGCTGCAGCTGGCTATGAACGGAGCATTGATTAACTGATAAACAACGGGAAAAAAAGCTTAAAAAGATTTTAGGGACCTGAAAAGGCAGCTGGGGCAGTGGCAATGAGTGACCAAAAAGAAACCTGCATTTTTCAGATCCTGAATTTTAATCATAGTGACCAAGCCAAACAACTGGCGTCCTGAAATCCTCGACAGAGTTCAAGGTACCAGTCAACTAGGCTGTTTTGATCAAAAACAAAACTGGTTCTTTGAAAGCACCGAAGTTGAACCTAATAGATGCTTATTTTAGGAAGATGCTAAACAATAGAGTCCTATTATTCACACATCTTCACTGTACTGTAGATTACTAACAAGTATTTGCAGTGGAAGCATCAATGGGGTGGCCTAAAATGTGTTGTGTATAGAAAACACGTGCACTGTAAAGTCCCAATCTGCATGCGAGTTTGGCTAACACATTTCTGTTGTCAAGGCCACTTTCTGAGTAGCTTTTACCCGAGTTCACCTGTTGGACAACCCGCTTATTGTCCAAACTGGGACCATTTTGACTGATTTGGACACAGACTTTCTATAATTACTTTGGTGAAAATTTATGTGTTTATGAATTCATTTTGAGCAAACTAGAACATGTGGTTTTTCAGGGGAAGGAAATCTGGAATGTTACTCATTCAAAGCTGCGTTAAATGGACTCACAAGCACTAACTTGCACACACCTGGACCCGCTTTTAAAAGGAACAGAGCAGCTTCAATCATAGCACACACACGGCACTATTTATTTTTCTGTTAAAACCACTGCAATACTTTAATACATATAGCAAGTGGTTGTTTGGAGTTTTATGTTGACAAAACAAAGTTTCCGTTAAGGTACAAAAATGGATAAGGACAGAAGTTTGTTAGCTTTTCAAACCAGGACGGATATGTTTTAGTCATACATCTGTCACATATAAAATACAGAGGTGATGAGGACAGTTGAAGATGAGTTTTATAGCTGAAGCACTTCCGTGCTAGCAAAGAAGGTAGTGAAAGTTTTAAAACTACCCTGTATCAGTATGGGCTTACACACACCATGTCAGCATTGCACAACTTGCTATTACTCAGCTAATTCTTCAACATCAGCAGTGTGTGTGTGTAAGCACACATTGATGTGGGGCTGAGTTACCTCTGTTTCATATCAGAACATTACTAGAGGGATAGTGATACATTAACAAGCACACAATTTATTGTTTTTGCTAAGGTGCAATTAGCATGTGCATAGGGTTTATAATCACATGCATTTTTTGCAAATTTCCCTCCAGGATTAATTAAGTATTTCAGATTTGAATTTTCATTTGAAGTGCGCAAGCTGACCTGAAATATTGACATTTCGTGCGAAGCTCAACCAATTTCTTAAATAAACAGAGATTAGCTTAGTTTGTGTTAGCAATCAGGAGACTTCAAAGTTAATGGCATATCAAAGTTTCACTATGTTTACAAGTCTGTAGTCACTTTGTTAAGCAGACTGGGTACTGTTACATGATGCTTTTAATTCAGAATGATTAATTCTGAATGAACTAATTCGGAATTAAATTCTTCTTTGAGTTTTCATGGAAAAGTTCATTTTGAATTAAGGTTTACATGGCACCACGCTTATTCGCCATCTCTTAGCACACTGACGCGACCAGAAATACACAAATCTCTTCCCTTTTTTAGCCTTGGCCTACATGGCCTACATGGAAAACAATCTTAAAAAAAAACAAAAACGTTTTTGCTTCAGTTTTTATTCAAGTTTTTGAAGTACTAGCTTTTCACAAGTATACTACTTCACTTTCACTACTTCACACTGCTCCAGATGAACCATACCATTAGCGGAACTGGATTAAATCTGTTCCATTCTCGACGAGAAGCAAGAACTTTTTTCTTGTTCTCAAGGTCACTAAAACAAAATGACATTATCTTGTTCTCATGGACATAATTAGGACTTGTAGCTTGTTCTCAATGCATCAGAACTTTCTCCTTGAGGGGCTCCAAGAAGTATTGTGTGATTGGTCATACATTTGATCTGGGCGTAGTTAACAAATAGTTGCCACTTATGCATTTTTTTTTTTTTTTTTTTTTTTTGCTGATTCAAGTTAAACAGTTTTAATGAAACAGCTGTTTAAGTTGGTGATGAAAGTTTTTATAACACAGACATGGCATTTTAAGATATGGACCCACTTGCATGCACAACCCACTCCTGCTGCAGACAAAGTTTCTTGTTAAAAATGGAATAACTGGGTTCATTGCCCAAACAGTGTTGGTGTGAATGGACCCCTAAAGACAACAGCATCGCTTTCTGCAACACATTTTGTGGAATTGTTCCTGTCTCTCATGCTAAGGTTAACTTTCAACTTATACATGTACAACTAACACACAGACAGAGAGTTGAAATCATGTTGAAATTCTGCATACATTAGGAGGAGTGTCTTTCACTGCAGCAAAGCCAAAATGTACACAATTATTACATGGCTGGCTTAGCGAGAGAAGTGGCACAGCCAG
Source organism: Pseudomugil tenellus (assembly GCA_037177515.1). Lineage (NCBI taxonomy): Eukaryota > Metazoa > Chordata > Actinopteri > Atheriniformes > Pseudomugilidae > Pseudomugil > Pseudomugil tenellus. The sequence continues at coordinate 16,147,883 of JBAMHX010000009.1, read as the reverse complement.
ATTGTACAAATTGCCATGTGTGATGAGTGGCGGGGAAGTAGGCCAGCTGAAAGGATGGCATCCCCATCTGGGATCCTCTCTGGAGGATATCACGATGAGCAATCCCCATGTTACACAGAAATCTGCAAGATCCAGATACTTCCGTGTTACTAAGACTTTTTAATTCATT
>JBAMHX010000009.1:16119285-16141200 GCA_037177515.1 Pseudomugil tenellus | reverse complement strand
TTCTCTCTTTTTTTTTTTCTTTTCTCTTTTCTTTTCCTCTTTTTCTCCCCCCTCCCCACGTTTTTACAGAGCTTATAGAAGATTCAAAATCCTACTTACAGGAAAGTATTCATTAAGTTAAAAATTCATCTTAAACCAGTCACCTAAACAGAGAGATTCTGTTGCTGACTGAATATTGTCCACAATGACTGAGAGGCTTTGCACTGAGTATTTCTAAGTTTTCCCCTGTTTTACCCAGTGTGGGTTAGAATATCATCCATTCCCCCCATTACTTTTAAATGATTTCAAAGGCCATTTGAGCATCTGTAGGTGCATAAAAAGTTCTTATGTGACTTCACAAACCGAAATGCTGCAAAGCAAACCTTTATGGTGTTTCAAAGAACAAATATTACATAAAAATATCCACGATATCTAAATATAGCCGACCAGTAACACAGGTTTAGACAACTGATCCCTTGTGTGTCAAAACGAATATGTCTATTTGACCAGTGGCAAACAAAAGAGTTTGAGGTAATATCCACAGAGATAAGGGCACATTTATCTGCAGCAATTCTAAAGACACACTTAGGACAAGGAATAAAACAATATAGGGGCAGAGCCTAATCCTAGAAAATGCACGGAGAGATTAACTCTAAATGACTACAGTCAATAGGACCCCAATAGAGCAGGATAACTCTTGATTCCTGACTTTGCATCACAGCGTGACACCCCTCCAACATCTCTCCTTACATCTGTCTCCACAGGCCGTTTCAGACACTCATCCAGGTCGAGGGGGCAGGGAACTGCATGCGGGGAAATTTGCACATTCAGAAACCACCACATGCACACTCACAGAGCTACTCCAGCCACCTACTTGTGTTACATAACACACGCCACTGCCTACCCGTCCACCAGCAGATCTGCAATGCACCCGGCCAAGAACTGAGATTCATCACCAGAGCTCGTGCACTGCTGAAGTCTTAACAGTTGACTATCTCTCAGCTTGGAGAATCATGACAGAGACGAGGACAGGTCCTCTGGGCTGCTGATCCTAAATGACCTACATGTGTGTTCTAACAGTAAAAACTGAGATTTGAGTTAGTTGGAATTGTCCCAAATGCGACATTTGACTATCCACAAAAGTTAGCTTGAACAAAGGATCTGTTTCAAAGTAATGCCTTGTGCTCCTGCTCACTCACCAACACAATAAAGGTTGGGTCCTACTTAACAGAAGCCTTATTCCCATATGCAAACAGACAAAAGTTTTTTGGTTTTTTTTTTTTAGCTAAACCTAGACTTTAAGCATGATTCTGAAAATGGAAAATACATCACTTTAGAGTTAGGGGAGGTCTTCTGAAGGCCAAATGTGTGAAAGGACACCATATAGCAGTGTAAATGGCCTGAAAGAGGCCAGCAGTAATGTGAAGTTCCTCATGCTTTTCCCATACTTTTTGTGCAAGTATTTAGGAATAGACAAATAATGTGCTGCAAACCATAGCTGCTGAGAGACTAAACGGTTTGTTAAAATAAATCTTTTAGGTGTCTTACAAAATGGATACAAATGGTTTACAATGCTTTAATACAGCTGCAGGGAGCATCTCCAGACACCACTTGGTCCAATTTCACAACAGAATGGGCCCAAGAGCACAGTGGGCTGTGAGATATTCTGTGTAGCAACACAAGTGTCATAATTCCTCCTTTTTAACTGAACAGTATTTTATTTGAGGCCTGCAGCTTGTTCCAGTGTGCAAACACATAAGTGGGGGGAAAGCTCATCTGCTGATGCAGCTGAACAGTGCACTTTTCACGCCAGACTACTAAAGGAGGAAAATCTCATCATCCAAAGCGAGGCACTGACACAGCCTTGAGCAGGACTTTGAACGGCTTATTTCAAATGAATGCTGCAGAACATCTCTTCACCCAGAGCATGGAACACTCGCTTAGTTTGCAGCATTGTCTCCTATCTGAAACACTGGGGTTTTTTTTCTAACAAAGGACCAAATGGTACTCAGCAAACAGTGTAGCATTCTGGTGAACTTCTTCCAAATCTCCATAGTAACATCACTTCTATACTGGCAAGCTATGAATAAAATTAATTGTCTGAATGACTTCTCCAGATTTAACTCACTTTTGCCATCTGATGTTTGGCCTCTTGAGTACTGGCATGTCTTCACCTACCGTACTGTCTAGGAGGACAAAGAAAAAGTTGCCGCCCGGATTTAACTGAGCAAATAAATACGAGCTGCAAGTTGTTTAACTCCAGCTGATGCAACTGCAAAGTTTTCATTTCTTAAACAACCATATGGAGAAGCTCCCGTGGTTGTGGAAAAGTCTGATTGGAAAAGGTCAAATCCTTGGCACTTATCAAGCAGAGATATCATTTAAGGATATTGCAGAAAATCTAAAATTGGGCTAGAACTGTCTGGCACACTATTAAAAACTGGAAACATAGTAGGGAACCGTTATCTGGGAATAAATGTGGTGGGAGAGAGAATCTTGAATGATGGTGATCAGCGACCACTTAGACGTTCAGTGAAATCAAATCAATGAACCACTCTTGCCAACACAGTGGTGCTGATGCATGTTGTTATTTCCAGTAGAATAGATGATTGTAATCTCTTTCTGTCTGGTCTTCTATAACCTACAATCACTCCAGAACTCAGCAGTATGTGTTCTGATGAGGAACAGAGGGTGGGATCACATTATACCAGTTTTAGTTTCACTGCATTGTCTCCACTTTCATTTACGGATTGATTTTAGTGATTTATAAATGTCGCAATGGTTTTATGGCCCACTGGTCTCTTTTAAATTATGAGCACACAGGGACAAGCAGGTCCACTGGTAACCACAGGTCCACTGGTACTCGCAGGTCCACTGGTAACCACAGGTCCACTGGTACCCGCAGGTCCACTGGTAACCACAGGTCCACTGGTACCCGCAGGTCCACTGGTAACCACAGGTCCACTGGTAACCACAGGTCCATTGGTTACCGCAGGTGCAACAAACTTTAAGTTGTTCCTAAAGTCACAATCAAAACTATGATGAGGCCTTGTTACGACCCTTGACTGTGGAACAGCATGGTAGATAAACCCAGGGTCTGAGAGACTGCTGATGTTTTTTTAAAAAAAAAAGATGCTAGCTTTTAGTGGAATTTCTTTGATTGGGTTTTAGTTCTTTTTTTCATCATACTCATTTTATCATAATTTTTATCATTTCAGTATTTAAATTATTTAATTATAAGCCTATTAAGTCTATTAATGTGGCTCTCTGGTTATTACTTTAACTTAAGTATTCAGTTTATTTAACTTCTTTAGTTTTTCATGAACTTCTTTATTTGTGTTTTAATTCTTGTCTTATTGGTTGTACGTTTATTTGAGCTTATATTTACCTCCAGAAGTTTCCTCCTGGGCATCCTTCCAACTAGTGGCTTTGCCTGCTCAGCCTGCTGAGTTGTTGCCATGGTGACTGCCCTTGTCTGGATGGCTGGGGGTCCTACACTGGAGCCCTATGGCCGAAGATGTGCTGGCTCCTGGTGTGGACGGATCCCTGAGATATTGTTTCCTCACAGCAGCATAAAGCAAGATGAATTCATTCTATTAATACTTCTATACTTACATTCTTTTAAGAGATATTATTGCGGGAACTCCTGCTTGTGTGAAACGGAGTGGGGGGGGGGGGGTGAAGGAAGTGTGCGTCTGCTTTGCATGTGTCTGTGCACGTGTGTGATTTAGTGCAAAAGAGAGAAAAGAGAACAGATGTGTTTTTAATTTGCTGATACATACTCTGGTTTATGAAGGCTTTTTCCTTTTCTTTTTCATTTTAACTGGGATTTATTATGGAAAGCACTTTGTGTTCCTTTGTGCATAAAAAGGGCTTTATAAATAAAATTTGATTTTGAAACAAGTTATTGTGTAGACCTCGAGGGCAAGATAACCTCTAGGGTGTTTACCTCATTGTGTATTATCAGCATCTATAAAAGTGATTTTAAAAATGTCTCAGTTTTTATCACTTACATGGTGCTATGTCAAAATAACTAAGCTGACCTGTATTGGACCATGTGGTGTAATAAAAATCTATAAGATCCATTCAAATCTTTATGATGGGAGGAGAATAAATGCAGGTTGTGTCGCATATGAAATAAATAAATGAACAAATAAAAACTGAAAAACAAATTTTCTAATATTTTAAAAGTTCAAGTAAAGGAAATTCAGGAATTGCCATGGAAACCAGTTACTCGTAAGTGGCTCTTCCAGTCATGTTGACTGCTCAAAGCGCTTTACACTCCACTGCATTCACACACTCTTACCCCGATAGGCACATTGGAGGGCAACTTGGGGAAAAGTGTCTTGCCCGAGGACACTTGGGCACGTAGCCATGGGAAACCTGGACTCAGTCTTCCAACCCTCGGGTTGAAGGATGACTGCTCTTCCTCATGAGCTTCAGCCACCTCTACTTATGTTGGGCAAAAGTTGCTTAGAACGTGTTAAAAAGTTAACATGTTTGCTTTATTGAATTATGCATTTCAGCTATTAAATATTTAAAAATCTTATTCATAAATGCTCTTATTGTTGTTCTTCTATTTCTGGGTCCAGCTAAAACTGGACTCACAAAACATGGCTTTGTGTTCCTGAGAGGTTCAAACCAGTCCTGAACTAGCCCCAGAGTGTGACCCATTGAACACACTTATTCAATACTGGTTTTTGTCTTCATGATATGGTGAACATAGATGAGGAAATCTATACACTCGTTAAAGTTATTCTTAAATTCCTGCACTTGCATGAAAGTCATAAACATTCAAACAGTTCATAGTAAGTTTTTGAAACCAGAGGGAAGCTGCCTCCTGCTAACAGAAGCCCTTCTGACCAGTTGTCAGGTCCAAAATGGGAGCTGTGATTGTGTTCCAAGAGGGGTTGTCGTACATGCAGTTCACATACTGCACCACATGACATCAGTCCTGGGTCATGGCCAGAGGGAATCGGCAGTGGAAAAACTTAAGCTTATTCCATTTGGGGAAAGCAGGAAATGGGGGGTGGTGGTTGGTGTAAACAGTAAATGTGGGGTCACATTACACTTCCTCTCCAGTTCTTCCCACAGAATAAAACAGACAGCAAATCTCTTCTCAGTTTAGCCAAAATATCGCAGCTGATTGAGATGTAAAACTTTTTTTTAAAACATGTTTTTAAAAAGACATCAATAAAACCATCTGTGCACTGCAGCAATTTCTCTCCTCCAGATCTGGCAAAATGTGCCATTACAATCATTATTGTAAAATATGCGTACAAATAAACAGGAAAGCAAGTACTCGCATGCTTCCTGACTATGTGCTTTGAAGACGGTGAACACAAGGCCTTAACACATGTCAAAACACCATCAAAACAATGACATATACGAAAGGAATGCATGACCTGGGAGATAACACTCAACTGGCACATGTTAAACACGCTGTACTGACAAGCAGGCAGTGAAATAGCAGAGCTGACATCTATTTGAATTCCACTGAAAATAAACAGTCAGGAGGCGACAGATACAGTATGGACATCTCCTTTACAGCCAAATGTAAGAGCAAATGTCACTTCCTGCTTTCACTATTACACGCAGACTATTTGGTTTGACCTTTAAGTTAGGTGTACTAGAAAAGATGGTAATAGTAAAGATTATGGAACATCTTTTTGTTCAGCAGGATGCACACACAACAAAAAGATTTATTTAAAAACTGCACTGGGCACATTTGGAAACATAGAAAGTACCCTTGAAGAGTGACTAACGCCGAAAAACTGTTAGCTACTGAAATAATTACATTCCTGATTTTTTAAATATAATCTTTCAATGGAATGGCTCTGGTTTCCATAATAGCTGCAAAATCAGGGTCTCAGAAACTGTATGCCACATTTCCTTTATCCTGCATTTTCCTTCAGTGAAAAAAAATGTGCTCCCTGGGGGCCACAAAAGTCCCTGTAACTGTTTGAAGTGAAAAAGCAACTGAGTTTCTTTTCCTAAAGCACATGACAACCAAAACAAGATCGCTGCTTTACAGATCCCCCATGTGCTGAAGTGGTGCATTTTTTAAGAAAAAAAAGCCCACTGGTCCAACTTGATTCTTTGCCACTATTATTCATTCATCCCCAATTAAAAATAATCTGAATCCTCCCACAGCTGAATTTCCAGAAACAAACTAGTCTCAGATAACCATTTCTATATTGGGGACGCTTCATTCTTCACCATAAGCCTCTGTCCATCCCCAACCTGGATAAGGACAGAATCTTCCCACAGTTAGTCACGGGACTGCTGGCAAGCTGAGGGGACTTGGAGGCATATGCGCCTTTCCATCTGTTGCTCACTCACTGCTTTCCAAACCCTTTCCTCTGTCAGCAGCCATCTGCTTCCAGCCCTACCCCACTGGCAGGAAACATGAGCACTTCCACCATAGGACATGGCTGATGCACAAACTGAAAAAAGAAGAGCCATGGGCAGATTTAATGGACCACTATCTCAGCTTTAAATACAAAGCAAGATTGCGTTTAAAGAAAGGCCCTTTTAAATATCTCACTCAGATATGTGGTTCAGCTTATTCCCACTAATAATATGCCATGCTATACCTGCTTTTAGCGTCAATATTGGAGCTTTATTGAGTGCTAGTTACTTAAGATAACCAGCGGTCAAGTGCTTCACAATCTAAATCAGAGAAAAAAAAGAAATTGGTTTAATAAAATCAGTAATAAAGTTCATTAAAGAATAGTGTATCAATATGAAATATAGATGAACCACAGATAAGGAACATTTTTCTGAAGCCCATGCTGGCATTATCACATGGCTGGTTTTATCTTACTAACATCACAAACTGAAAATTGCCAGTTTACTGCCAGCAATTCAAAGAAGATTTGTGCAATGTCACAACTGAAATGTTAAGAGAATAAAATAATATCAATGTTTTTTTTTCAATTATCTATGCTCTTTAATCAGAATAGCTTGTAAATAATTTTCCATTAATCAACTGAACAATACATCAACATGCTAAGCTCTCTAGGAGACTTTCAGACTTGTGAAATTGGGGCAACATAAATGTTTTGAAATTTAAATATAAAAAATAAAGAAATCACACCTTTACAATTACAAAATAACACTACACCAAAGAAACATCAACTATATTGCATCTCAATATACCCTAAGAAACTTCATTTTCTTTCTTTCTTTGATCAAAATCTAATAAAAAATGCACTTATTGTGCACAAACAAATCAAAATGAACTCAGAATTTCACAGAATTTCAAGGGCTTTTCCCTCCGACAAAGCATCAGACCACCGCTAAAAATGCCAGAATGACAGTCTCACAACCCTCTTTTTCTGTTCAGAAGAGACTAGGATGAGTACAACTCTAGATTTTCCTGACTCGCATTTCCCCGCCCTCTACATTCAGAACATTTAAAAAAAAAATGCTGTCCTTCAACGGGAGAAAAAGAGAGAGAGCTTTTGTTTGGGGGCACAATGGAGGACATTCTGTTGTGTAGGACAGCGTCACATTCAATAAGCTAATGCTGTGCCGAGGCAGCCGAGAGAGGACAGCGGGGCTTGTGCAGAAATGACAACTCTGACCCGACAGACCTCCCAGGCCCTCAGACGGCAACTCTGTTTACAGCTCACCAGTTCAGCTCATCTCTGCTGACCTATGGTCAGGAGTCAGGTTAAGTGTTAAAATGAATTCCAATGAGGTCGTAATGTGGAGTTTGTGTGTATGAAATCAACTGTATGGGCTAATCACTAAACAGAGAATGTTTTGAGAATGAGGCATGAGAAAAACCCCGTTATCTGGTGAACATCTGTCAGAGGGAAGGCCTAGTACACGCTGGAGAATAAACACGGAACATAAACGTGAGGTGGAGGGTGTCATTCCAACACAGGTGGAAATCTAATGCGTGTGATGTATGGCACAGAGATATTTCAGCTGCAAGAGTAAGAGAAGTCAGAAGAAGCCTATTTGTTCAATCCCCACTTGTGTGACATTAGAACCATTAGAGTTGGCGGTTACATCACACACAGGCACGGTCCTTTCTGAATCTCAAACATGAAAAAAAGCTAAAGGAGTTAACTGAATCTAGAGTTGCTGGATTTTCATTTTTATCTAGCGCAAATATCCAAGAACAAAAAAAAAAGTCTGCCAAATGGGTTCAGAGGTATAGGACACTCGAGATTTACTGGGACAACGTTGGATCAGTTCAGTTTAAGCCTTCTGCAGATAAACTGTGATAACTAACTCCAATAATTTCACTTGTATATATCAAGAGTTAGTGTTTTTTAAGAAATACATTATTTGCCTTAATTCTAAAAAGCATTTCATAAATGACCATTTAAAATTGGTGTATAATGCTTATTTTCACCTACGTAGTCTCTGTGTGGGGCTCAAATTCCATATATTTGCAAAACTGAATAAAATGTTTAAATTCGGAGCCATAGATCCTATGAGCTAATAACAGCACAGCTCAGGATCAAATTTGTGTTAGTATGTCCTTTTTAAGAGACTATAGCAAACTCTAGGTTTTAAGTGGTAACTGACTTTATTCACACTGGAAATCCCTTTTTTAATCTGCTACATGTAGTGTTGTATCCATTTTTATAGACTGAAACAAGCACCTGTACATGAGACATGAGAAGTACATCATAGTCTAATTAGTATATTTTCCTGGGCAGGATATTATTGATGCAAACATATTTGATTAATCTATGCTTTGTATGAAGCAACACTTTTTTTCCAGCTGTGGCCAATCAGAATCAGCGTTTGACTTCATAATTACAGAGCTATCATTTTAACACTTAATGTGTTTTGAGTCACACATTTAAGCTTAGATTTTGGCACCTACCGTGGAAACACTCCATTCAGTTCCATACACTTTATGCACCTGTAGATAAATTGTAATATTGCACCTCCATTTGTGATGCCCATTTCCTTTTTGTTTCCTTTTACTTTAAGTCCTCACACAAACAGACTGGTAAGTGGACAATTTCAACTATATCAATATTCGATTCTGGGACAGAAAACTCATCTTGCCATTTACAGTTCTTTACACACCATAAATTACATCATTACTTTCCTTGTGACATAGAAAGTAACAAGACAATGTTAAACATTTAATAAAATTTGAAACAGTGAAAAGATTTGTAAGGACAAAGCTAGTGTGTCCAACCTTAAGCTCTGTAATTGTGTATGTTTACGGAATACGAAATATGGCAATGTTTCATTAAATTCTCACTAAAAACTTCAGCATTGCTCTGAGAACACTGTAATTTATTTCCCCAGCTGCATTATAGTTTTCCTTTTAAAAGTGTTATGTTCCTAAAAATATTATTGTTTCACTAATACGAGTTTACAGTTTGAGAAAACAATTTAACTGGACTATTCAATCTCTGTCTGAGTATGAAGTAAAGAGAATGTGTGGTTCTTCTGACTTGGACATAAAACATGAAATTCTTAAGATGAAAATGTCTAATTCTGTGCTTTTTGGTCTATACTGTTTATGTAACACAACAGTTTTCATGCATTTTTTTCTTCTCTTTTACCATGTTTGGGTCTATTCCATACCTCACAGATGTATTTACGCAGGGCTTTATTTAGGCACAAGATCTACAACAAGTAAATACTTACTGAGTTCCACTATAAACACAAGCATTCCACATTAACAGCAATTTACATTGACATACCATGTAAGAGACACAGCTGGCGGTATTGACAGACACTTCCAACTCCATTTAATCCATATTCACAGATACGGTTTTGAAATATAATGAGCACATTGTGGAAAATTCACTTGCCAGAAGAAGCAGTAGCATCCCTCCACCTCCCCCCCAACACAGATGGCCTTCAGCTCAGTTCATCAAATCATACATTTACAAATAACTCAAACTTTAAGCTGTTACAACTCAATTCGAAATGTCAGCAAACTTAGTTTATATTTGCAGTATTAATGAATGTTAATATTTAAAAAAAAAAAAAAAAAAAAAAAAATCACACATATTTACCATTGTGAGGACTATTAAATCACAGAAAGGATTGCTTTTAGTCAATACAATCAGTGTTGATGAATAATTTTATATCTCAGCGGTCCTTAGCAAATGAATCCTGCTTAACCAGCAATAAAAAGGTGTGTTATCATTGTCTGCTTGTGCTATCCTTCACAAGTGTGATGCAGTACAAAGCAGAAAGCTGTTAGGGTGCTGCACAAGGCAGAAAGAGAGCTCCGAGGCTTCAGTCATTGTGCTTTTTGTATCGCTCTGTGTCATCCTGATTGCTTTTCAAACACAGTGTCCCATTGTGCAGGCTTATTAGTCCTTTCTTGAAATCCCAAGCACCCTTCTCGAGCACCAGTGGTTTTGGGTGACTGCCTCTGACATTGGCCTGTCAGTTAGAAAGAGATATAAATGTCAGTGTAAGCTTCCCCCGCTTCATGAAATATAGTTATTACCTAATATACGGGAAGAACTTACAATGAAACACTATAAAACTAAAAGAAATCTCAGGAAAATACACTCAGGTCGCTGTCTTTGAATCCAAACCTGCTACTGAGAAAGCGCAATGCAAACGTCTTTCCAATATCCTGCAGAGTTTTAGAACATTTTAACTAAAACTCTGATAAGAATCTGAATAACAATCAGAATTCCCATTGCACATCAAGCGAACAATACTTTTCCAACACTAACGTCTGGTTGAATGAAACTCTTCAACACTGAAATTAACTCCTTAAAATGTAAGTGAAATCATATTATAGATACCATCTGCAGCTGTCTCAGTTCCTCACGCTTGCATTTCTCCTGATGAAATCTCTGTGCAAACCCAATCTTACTTTTTAATTAAAAGGTTCAAAGTTTGACAGATGCTGATTCAAATTTAAGTAAGAAAATCAATTTTTATCCATATCGGTTAGTTCTCTAGACAAAAACTACTATGCCAAGCAACTCATTTTTCAGCAACCACCTAATATCTGCTGCCAGATGAGTGTCTGTATTAAATCTGGTGTTAAAAAACCTCTATTACATTAAACTTTAATACAACTTTAACCAAGACGCAATCCCTCATATTCATGCTAGAATATAGAACAAATATTCTGCAACACTGACTATGCATCTGTGATTGTGCAGGATGATTCAGCAGCACAAAATTCTGCCATCATTGCTGCAGTGCAATCCTCAGTTGCTTTGACAGCTCTACAAGAACATGATGTAACTTGACCTTTTTCTACCAAAAAGCTTAACGGTAACCACCAGTCAAAGATCTGGCCAGACCAACCAAGTAATGATTGAGACGACCTGGCTACCATTCATGTTTTCAAGAAGACTTGATAGCACGTTATTTTAAATCTGGATGCATGTGGGCAAGATTCTGAGGTGCATCTCTCATTTTTGTTCTTCCAAATAACATATATACGTCAGATTAGTATTGAAGGGATCCTTTCAGTATTAAAATGTGTTTTGTTAGGATATATCATTGTTCATTAGAATTTTAATAACATGCATTGTGGCAAATCACAGGATAGACGGAAAACTTACGATAAGCCACATGATTTATCCTATTCAAAATATAATTTTTAATAGACCACTATTGAAATAGATTAGACAAAATTGTTTTCCAAGAAACTGATAAAGCATTTTTGATACACCCACAACCCCTACATGAAATCCCAAGAACATATTAAAATTGTAATCAATGAAAGGCTAACAATCCCCCCGATCTGACCTACAGACATTTGGTTGATTATTAACAGGGGCCCAAACAGTTCACTGCATGTTTGTTATACCCGATGATACTGAATTTGCACCTCGAACTGAATGCTGCACTCACACATTACCTACTGACCCCATATGGTAGAGCAACTCAGTGTCAAAATCTGGGTCAAACAGTTGATTCCTCTTATGTTCCCATCAGTAAAATATAATTTACACCATCATATATACTGTGCTGTAAGTGCCCCGGGGACCCCAAATGCTCCAGCCATGCTTAGCCAAAGCAAATCGCATTTGAGTAGCAGTGAATATATAGACATTAATGTTAAATGTCTTACTATATTTCAGTACCTCCATTTTGATCAAAGATTTCTTAGCTAGCTCGTAGTAAATTTTTAGATTATCTTATCTGTGCCAACTGAAGTGCCCTGTTAAAAAAAAGCAGAGCAGGAAAAGCCATCTTTTGTTCTCAGATGCAATCTGAAAAGTGAAACACCAAACATCATTCACAGCAAAAGCAGTGACATAGGACAAAAAAAAAGGACTGGCATGTCCTCATCATACAGAGGAGAAACCAACAAAAACATTAGGGACGCTTGGTATCACTGGGAATTAATTTTATAAGGGGTGTAATTTCTATTCAGTCTTTCTTCAGCTAAATGCATGAGCCACTGGTTCCTTAGCAACAGACCAGACTCTGCGATGATGCAAGATTGAAGAGGAACAGATCTGCAGTTCCACGGTGCAGGTGAAGACAAGTCAGTCAGTGTCTGCTGTTGCAGCTTTTCAAAGCCTCTTAAAATAAACAGCTATATTTAATTGAACATGGGGAAAAATGCACAGAAATGTACATGAAATTACAGAGGTTTGCAGACAGAAAGATGCCAGTGTCTTTACGCCTTATGCCAAATAACATGGGTTATCGCAGATGACTAGTGAATCCAGTGGTTTATGTACTTAAAGCAAAGTACAAGGTAAACATGTTAGAGCTAAATGAGTTTAAAAACTGAAGGTAGAGGGAGAGAAACCTTGTTTTTCTGCTCCATTTTTAGTTCTATAGTATAGTACAAAGAGAAAATGCTGCTTTCAAACTGGCTACATGTGGTGAACAGCCAGTAAAAGATACATTTCTCATGTTTCACCGATTTTCAATAATCAAAGGAGAAATCAAACACTTGTAAAAGACATAGGTGGTAAAGGTTTATTCCCAACAAAAAAATCAGGTTTGAAAATAATCATCATGTTACTTTATCTTAAATTAAAATCAGTGGTGTTTTTCTAAGAATTGGTTGATGTCACTATGGGAGATTCTTTAACTGAAAAAACTAACAAGCTTGCAGAAAAATAAATCATCAATAAAAAGTTCAGCATCACAGAATTACCCCATGAGTGCCTTGTAAATTCACTCTACAAGGCAATAACACTACATGCTTCCACAATCGTTTGAATAAAACAGATTTGCTCTTTTTTCAGAGATAAAAAAACAATATTTGAATCAAATAAGAAGAGTGAATACCATGAGCGATGGCCTTTATATTTTTAAATAGCACATCCAAGGAGAACACTCACAAAAGGCTCTAGTGTTGTTCTATCGAGACAGAATAAAGACTTCATTGAGAATATTATGCAACCACCTAAATACAAGTGGAAACTAAAAACATCCAATTTAAAAAGGCCGAGATGAGGCAGTCATGTTCCACATGTTCATAGTCCATGTTGAGAAGAGGACACATTTCATCTCATTCAGTTTTACCACTTGCGACAATTATGTGTTTTCAATTCATATAAACTAGTTAAACTTGTTCAACAACTAACTAGTACTAAGCTAATAAAAAATACAGAAGATTAACACATAAAATATCACTGTAAACATCAACTTGCTACAAATGAAAAGCTTGTAAAATTGGCCAAATCTTAACCATTTTTAGCACACATGGAGAGTTGCACATGATCAACCTTTAGCAGCGTATCTGTATATTCTGGAGCGCCTCTGCTACTGGCATGTGGCCCATATCTCATGGGAATTACAGTTGTTGTCCAAGAAACCACTACTACAGTACACCTTTGTCTCAACTGCATTGTATAGCCAACTGCAGTCAAATACTAACAGGGAGCAATTTACATGCTTCACCATAAACCTTCATTTTTTACATTCTAGAAATGTGATCAAACAATTGCACATGTTAGGTTTTGTTCTTACTGTTACCAAAGATAAACCCCAATTTGATTAAAAATTCATTTAGATTAGTAAAGCTAACATAAACAGTATTGGAAAGAAATGCATCAAACAGTAAAAGCATATTAGAGCTGCTGCAGTATTCTTCCAAAGACCAGTTTTGATGGACACTGAAGTCACACAAACATTGATTGGATGAGAAGCAAGTTGAGACAGATGGAAATTGATACCATAATTTAAGATGTCTACATGTGGCAGTGTATCATCTACAGATGACATAACGCTGCACATCATGGGGAAATGTGGTTTGCAACCATTGTCACTCTTCCCCGAGTCATGAAGTCCTTTGGACTTCAACTGAGATGAAAAACCGACCTAAAGATGAAGAACCGACCCAAAGGTTGCCCTTAAATTGTGACTCATTGTTGCCTTTATCAAACTTTCTTCTCCCTGCTTGTATGTGTGTTGTCTCTGTCTTGTTCAGACTAATCATTACACCCATTTAGCAGTCTGTATTTCACCTTGAAACAATAATCTCTCTTTCTGAAGGTCAGTTTAAGATGTAAAATAAGGTTCCTGTTTGCAAATCTCGCTTAGTAGAGGAGCTTTCTTTTAAAGTGGGGTAGCTATACTAATTACAATCACACAGACAGACTGCCCCTTGAAACTGCAGCTGTAGATTGTATGTGAACACTGCAGTCCATGGGAGATTGGCTACGCCCCCAAGCTGGAAGTGTAACTGTTTACACTGGGCTGTGCACCCACGACAATGATATGAAGTGTGGATAAAAGGGAGGAAATGAGGACCTATACATAACCCCCACCCCCATCAACACTCTTTCTCACACACAAACACACAATAACCCAACAGCATCTTTCTCAAATAAGAAAAAAACAAGCACATCACCCTGTTTTCCCTTCACCCTCAATGAATGAAATTCACCAAACGACACTGAGACACCTCATGGGTCCCAGCTACTCACCTTCAATGGAGATTACATGCTCTCTGATCTGGTTCTGCAGGGCCAGGTCATCAATGCGCTCGATCAGGTCGTAGATTGCGTAAATGTTCGGGTGGACAGACTCGAACCGATGGATCTCTGCCCTGATGGCCGCTGAGTTGGACAAAACAAACTGCGAACCAGCTGGGCCGGATTGTGCAGCCTGGCCCGATACAGTCCCCGAACCGAACTGGCCAGCCCCTGAGCTTGCAGACGATCCGGATCCGAACTGGGACGGGATGGACTGGGGAACTGGGACAGGAACGGGCGCCGGAACCGTGCCTGGTGTGGGCATGGCAGGCTGGGACTGCTGGGAGATGCCGGACACTGGGACGCTCGACTGGAAATTCATGCTTGGTCTTTTTTTTTTCGGAGCTGCTAACTCTTTCACAGCGGCAACACAGATATGCAAACTAGAAATTGGAGTCGAAGCGATGCGAACAAAAGAAGTCCGCGCGGTTTGATGCTCTGGAAAACGGTCGGCGCGTAAGCATCAATAGTTGGTCGCCAGTTGCAACAAAACGAGGCTCATATTATAAAAACTTGACTCTGATTCATTTTCCGTTATTGGCCAGATCTGTCCAGGGCCCTTCTCTTTTTTGTGTGTGTCTTACAAACCCGCAATGCCTAGCACTTGGACACTCCTCCTACAACGCTGTTTAGGTCAAACCCGTTTTCCTTAGTTGCTCTGTTTGAAGGAGACAATGGGCTCGGCTTCAGCAAAGCGCCCTGATCCGCAGCCTTCAATGCGTTTGTTTCTGCGCTGAAATGAAATAGTGTTTAGTCCTCTTTGGTCCAAGTGGTCCAGCCCAGAGCCCTCCTCCGCATGCTGAAACGTCACCCATCACGTAATTGTACTTGAGATGGGGGAGGGTGTGATTGGATTTAGTGGAGGAAGAAAAAATCACAACGTGCACATCATCCCAAAAACCTACCTGGCCCCTTATGCAAGTATGAAAATGAACATCGGTACCAAAAAATGTGGATTCTGGCTTTAAATCTGGAATTGTGTTTGTTGCTTTTTATGTCTTGGAATGATCACAGCTTGTCTCATGTAGGCCTGAAGCTACGTGCACACGGACACGCAGTTTTCCCAAAATGGGAATTTTTCTACACTTAATTTCACAATTCAAAGTAATGTTTGATCCTATTGTAGCTTAATAATGCAGAGATGACAGCGAATGCAATGCACATCACATGTAGCCTACAGCAGCAGCCAAAGCTCCCAGTTTAAGTCTTTTGCATTAGTCCCACATTTTTGGCATAAAATCCTCCCATCTGTATCGTGCAACAAAAAAATAGAATATCTATGAGTAAAAGTAAAAGCTCTTAGTTAATATCATAAAATCATAGCACAGAGCAAATGTGCATGTGTTTCCCCAAAGTCTGCATACTTAATCAAAGTTTTACACATCAAAATAGAATCTCATTAGAAGTGGATCCAGAATCATACGCTATTTCTTTTGATGTAAAAAATCTAATAAACGAATAAGACTGAAAAGGGAAGAGCCAGAGTCACCTGCTGGTTTGAATGCACACTACAATAACAGCTGTGGGAGCCCAGATGACTGTCACTGTCAGTCAGGTTGTGTTGATGGAGCAGGTTCCT
Organism: Pseudomugil tenellus; assembly: GCA_037177515.1. NCBI lineage: Eukaryota > Metazoa > Chordata > Actinopteri > Atheriniformes > Pseudomugilidae > Pseudomugil > Pseudomugil tenellus. The sequence goes on along the minus strand of JBAMHX010000009.1, from coordinate 16,124,730 downwards.
GCTCCTGATAATGTCTGGTTTAAATATGCTATAACACTATAGAAAAAGTGTAATTTTGTAGAATTAATATATCTTTAAATTGATTTTTTAAACTTTATTATTCAGTACAGAAAAGTATTTCAAAAGTAAAATTATATTCTTAAGCAATTCAAATATAAAAATATATTTTAGTTTCTAAGCTTTCAAGCAGTCTTGCAATGATTATTGCAAAGATTGCAATTATCATTTAAATATTGTTATTTGTTGCGTTGTTACAAATAGCAACAGCACTTTATAGTAGAGATTATTCTTGGTTTTGACATTCTGAGGTTTGCAACAAGGTTAAATCATTTTTAAAAAATCTTCATTGTAGCATTTTATGTTAATATCTTTAAATTCGAATAATATTTTAATTATCTGACTAAAAGTAAAATATCATCCAAATTCAGGAGCAACTTCATTAGAATTCAGGAGCCTCTTTTTTATTTATTTATTTATTTTTTTTGTTTAAAAAGAAAGAAAAAAGGAAGAGCCAGAGTCATGCACACTGCAATAACAGCTATTGAAACCCAGATGACTGTCACTGTCGGTCAGGTCACTGTGATGGACTGGCGATCCGTCTGGGATGTACCCTGCCTCTCACCTGCCAATTACTGGGATAGGTTCCAACATTCCTGCAACCTTCAATGGGATTAAGCGGTATATACAATGAATGAATGAATGAATAATTCCTCACGCATGCTAAATAAGGATATGTACTTATTGAGATTATTGTGAATTATAAATTCTTGTCTGCTTGTGTTACATAACAAATTAGATGAATATAATTACATAATCTGTTGTGAATGCAGAGATGATAATGCACACAGAGCAGCTGAAAAATGACAGAACTTTCACTTCTTTGCTGGAGTAGCTGCGTATTTGAGCAATTACAAATTTAACTGCATGATGAACATGCTGCTTTGAAAATTAGGATAATTATTTATGATTTCCATGATGAATGATGATCTTCCAAGTAAACAAGGTCTTTCCTGACTGCATAATTACATTGGGCTTCTTGATGTCTGCTAGTTCCCCAAATTTTACATTTTTTATCTAGTTATTTTTATATTAAAGGCACTAACTAGAAAGATAGCACATCATGACAGTAAGGGCACAGTGTTCATACTTCTTTTGACTGCATAGCGCTTTCTCTGTGTGTGTAATCTTCTGCCTTCTGTCACCATCTGTTGACCATATTTGGAACTCCTTTCAAAACATACCAGTACACCCATCCTGTTGCACTCCATGTTGGCGTAACTAACAGTTACAACAACAACCATTGTTTAATCTGCTGCAAAATTTTTTCCACCGTCTAAGACATTTATTACAACACTGCATTTATGTATTAGCACAATTATCCCAGATATACTGTCCTGTGGATGAACCATACTGGTCAACAAAAAGCAACAGGAATTATGCAAAAAATCTGATGGACAAAGCTATATTTTTATTTTGTTACATTTCTCATGAGTAATGAGTAATGAAATATGTCATTTTGGCACTGTTAGCACTGCAATTTGACATACTCTTTTATAAGTGGCAAATGGATTCAGTGCTATGTTATCAAATATATTTCCAACCAAGATGGGGTGCTGCATAACGTTAATGAAAACAGAAAGATATGATTTGTAAATCTCGTAAACCTATATCTTGTTCCCAATATAACTAAAAAAAAACACATCAGATGTTTTACTTATTCTTGGGAAAAAACTACTTAATTTCAGATGTGATGGCTAAAACATATTTGGAAAAGACTGAAAAGACTGCTAAATTAACTGACATATATAAAGTGAAATTATTTGACAACTAAATTGGCTCATTGGCAACAGGTCAGTAACGTGGTTGGGTATAAAAGAATGTAAGGATTGGCAGAGGCAGTGGTGTAGTCCAGTGTACCTCTAGATGGATAGTATTCACCTTCTTCACTGAATTAATTGGTTAATTTTAATTATGAGGATTGATGAGTCATTTAGATTCAGAGTTTCAAGCAAAATATTGCTGGCCAACAAATATCCATTTACATTTTTTTTACATGTTTTTTTTTTTAATGTCCGGCTTTTATATGCATAATGAAGCAAGCAGTTCAGTTTAAAATAAGTTTTTAAAAACATCCACGCAAATATACGTCAACCGGTAGCTCAGCTAATGATACCAATGCTACACTAGTGCAGTTAGCCAGCAACTCCATTCCCTTTAGACAACTCTAAAAAGGGCAAAAATTTGAGTGTATATCCACTTCTTGAAAGATCACTACATCCTTTCAGCAGAGGGTCAGTAATTTGCAACATATTGTGTCTAAAATAAGTTGTGGTAGAATTTAAAAATAAGTTTCTTGATATAAAACTGAATTCCAGTGTAAGAAAGTAAGTGAATCTCTTTATATAACACCTTTCAAGAAAAAATATCACAAAATGCTTCTTAATGAATACCAACAAACAAATAATAATAATCTAACAATACAAACAATAATAGTAGCAATAAATACAAAAACAACTATTTAGACAAACCCAAGTCCACAAATCTCAGGTCTAGAGGAGAAAGATCCTGGGAGTTGGAGTCGCTGCTGCAGAAGAGTCTCTGATATAATTTAGTGTGTAATATCATAAAAAGATTCAGAGAATCAAGAGGATTATGAGTTCAGGGGACAAGGTGTGCTGTGCAATCCACAAATACCTGCTAAAGTTGTACCTTCCAAAGAATAAGCCATATCTGAATACGACAGACTATGAGTCATCCTGAGTGGGCCAATGCTTAGTTTAAAATGGTCTAAAGAAAAGTGCAATACTGTATGAATCAAAATTTGATTTTTTTCTCTTGCAATCCATAGACACCATGTTCTGTAGGCTAAAGAGGAGAGGAACCGTCTGGCTTATTAGCAGCAGACAGTTTGAAAACCTTGTTAGTGCTGATATAGCGGTAGCTTACACCTCACTTTATCAATACTGAAAAGTACATAGCGGATTTAGAGCAACAAACACTCCAGTTAAAGCTTCTTGTTCAGGGAAGGCTTTGAATATTTCAGCAAGACCATACTAAACCACAGCATCCATCACACAACAACATGGCTTTGCATGACTCAAGTCTGGGGGTTAAACTGGCTTATTGCAGTCCAGATCTTTCACAGGTTGAAAACATTTGAAGTTTCAGCGAGAATCCTGCATCAGGCAAAAACAGGACCACTTTCCACTGGTCAGACTCCAGCAACGGGTTTCCTAACACAGATGTTTATAGATGTTGTTGTCATCATGTTCCAAGTTTATGAGATGTGTCATAGCCATTAAATTCAAAATGAGCTCAAATATCCTCAGTTTTACAATCTGATGTGTTGCTTATGCTCTGTTAGGAATAATATATAAAAGAAAAGAACATTTATTTTCTATATATGCTTAGTCCAATTCAGGATAACTGGGAGGTTGGAGCCTATCCCAGTAATGGCAAGAAGCACGGTGTGGACAAGTAGCCAGTCCACACAGATAAATACAGTTTTATGTATGAACACACTAATAAATATCCACTTCTACAAAAAGAGAAAATCAGTGAAAAATTTAACCGCATTTTAAATTCTTAAGACTTGCCAAAGTCTTTTTTAATTTGAATATATACCACTTACAGGGAATTACTTGTGGTTAAAAATAATTTAACTTTTTTCTAGGAACTGTGCATTTGAATTGAGGAACATTTTTATCTCCCATTTGACTAATTCTGCATCTTGCTTCAATGGATCTGCTAATGCTTGTAAGAGCTGCTCCATTCCTTAAAAAGCTGCAGTGAAAACTAGAATAATTAAGCTGCATGAAACCTTTTAAATTATTGAGGCAGACTTTAACTAGCAAAGATAAAGCTAAATGCAAAGCTTCCAGTTGAATTTCTCCCACATTAATAAGTTATTTTGTTCAGAATTGGTCTCCCTTGTGAAAACCCTTTCAGAAAGACTGAGTACTCATCCCATTATGTTATAACTGGACAAATAGATGCAATTAAATATTCCTTGTCTTGCTTTACCATATTTATTTATCAACCACATCTTCTAGCAATATATTATACATATCTAATTAAATTATATCATCATTGTTTATAAAATAGACCAATTTGTACATGTTGCATACAACGTAAATGGTTTAAAAACGATAGACCCATTTTAAGGAAGATCCAAACATGTTCAGTATTAAACACTTGATGGAACACAATATACCTCTACACCGAGCCCTCTTTTAGAAGTAAATAGACCTTCTCTAGGCAAATATTTATCCAGAATGTGAATCAACATCTGCTCAGCACTTGTAAACATGTCACAAAGCACAAATGGGTGTTAATGGTTTAATTGCTTGGAGCCTTTAAGCTTTAGTGGATGATGTGTTCCTGGTTCATACGTCCAGTCTTTTGCAAGACATGATATGTCCAGCAGCGCTGCAGGACTGAACTACCCTTCCAGCAAGTAAAAAACATCAGAAAAGTCATCTGGTCTCAGTTGGTGACTTCCACCCCGACACATTGGTCTGATTGAACTAGATACCGGCAGTCTCTTGCCAGGCACGGGGGGACTCAGTGCTGTTATCCTGCCGGTAGCCGAGCCTCAGTAGCCCGATTGAAAATCCTACCATGTGAATTTGTGGCTAGGCCAGTGACAACATCACTCACCAGAGGTTTGTGAGGAAAGTCTGAGAGAAGACATACAGTGCATACAGCTCACAGAATATTGCACCCCAACATCATACAATAACACCAAATCACCCAAGGAAATAAAAACATAGTGAAATTTGAATGTGATGGCCGAGTTATGTGGTAGTTCAGCTTCTCCTGCGAGATACATGAAACTCAAAAGGCTTCCGAAAAGGATGCAGTCCCTTCATCTTTTCATACGCCATCCAGGTCATCTCCCCTCTTCTCATCCTCCCCATCCCTCCTTGACTTCACTACCCTGATGAAGGAGCTAGTCACCACTGCAACTAAACTGACCTCATTCCCTAGTCCTATATTTTCCGCCTGAAACACTCTACCTATGCTGGTAGTCATGGCTCTTTCTGGACTAAGCAGGGGTCCAATGTGCAATTAGTTTCCTTCATTTATGTTTTAAAATTCAAGATGCATGTAAATATTCAGAAAAACCTGGGATTTTTCAGATCTTGCATTCATTTGTCACCAGCCTTAGCCTGCTGCTAGCAAAAACTGCACAGGTAATGCTGTAAGCACACTGAATGTCATATCCTTGACATATCTTAATTATTACATCACAAAGTACAAACTCAATTTCTTATTTGTAATAATACCTGAGCATGTTCACTTTCCTGTGAGTACTTTTTCACTTTGCCTGTTCTACATCACGGCACTGATAGCACCAATCTTTCCTACGTATGTATAGGCCTCAAATTTTTATTCTGTGTATATGTGTGTATGTATGGTTGGATTGCGGTTCTCTTTTGTGGT